>CM068824.1:155849788-156449788 GCA_028554795.2 Sinohyriopsis cumingii
TTCTTTCGTACATATATGCACAAATAACTTTAATTTTATGATACACTAATTTAAAGCCCGTCAACAGTAGTCATCTTAAGATCTTCAACACGCTTTACACCTTGTTGAAAAATGTACGATTTATTATTCCTTTCATAGATGATCTGGAACATTTATAACTGAAAGCTATTGTTCTCTTTTACATTCAGGAGACAGAGACACAGAGAGAATTTGTTGCGGGCCACAATGGTAAACATATACTTTTCCTGCCTAATATCATCCGCCTTATTTAGATGTCATCGTGAAAATTTAATATTGCAATAATAATAATAATAATAATAATAATAATAATAATAAGAAGAAGAAGAAGAAGAAGAAGAAGAAGAAAACAAAAGATATGGCAATAATTATGCTGCCACCATGTGTTACTTTATTACAGGTTCATCAGAATCTCAGTCTGTCAAATTTAGGACTGCTACAAAGGAACCGTGAATAAAGGAATCAGTATTTCCTTGGGGTTTGGTGACATGTAGGTTTCAACAATTTATTTCCAATCAAGATGAAATGTACAGTTTATTCGTATACAGTCTATTCGTATACAGTGCTAAAAGATGAAATTACAGTCTATTCGTATACAGAGCTGCGACTAAAAAACAGTTTCTAGGTTCCCAAGTGAATAGTCAAGACACTTTCAGTATTATGAACTCTGTGTGTGTGTGTGTGTGTGTGTGTGTCTGTGTTTGTGTCTGTGTGTGTGTGTGTGTGTGATTTGGATTTTTAACGTAGCTGTAACAATTTTTTCAGTCATATCGTTACGATGTCTGCAGTGTGGCACGTTTAAAGTGCTGTCTAGCACTGGGACATCATGCCGCAGACACGTATCATGATGTCCCACCCAGTCACATTATCCTGTCCTAACACTAACATCTTAATACTGCGAGGCAGCTGTAAATATCATTTTTGTAAGTCTTTGGTATGGCTCGGCCGGGGATCGAACCTACGACCTCTCGCATCCGAGGCGAAAGCTCTAACCACTAGGCCACTGAGAGGTTATATTATTAACTAAATCCCAAAAAACACTAAATCACCAATCACAAGTAAAAACAATATAGAACGTTCCGAATGAATATCAATAGTCTCGGATGTCCTGATGTATCATACTTACACAATCCAGAATGTCTTTGAATGAGTTCACAATAGTACAAATTAATGTGTTAATCCAAAGTCAAATTGACCTAGTAATTCCAATGAATAATTTAATTAAATAATTTCTCTTGAAATATATCTTATCACAACTGTAAAATCTTATAACAAATAGATTTCAGAGACTGGTCTAAAATATGAATTAATTATCTGTTTACCAAGTCCCTATTAAACACTTTAAACTTGATCTAGATTTGAGTAAGTCCAGTGGGAAATTTCAATCAAATTGTCAGCAAGTCTGTTTAGAGAATATCCTAAGCTTATAAACAGCCTGTTTATAACCTAGAACAGGGGTGTCAAACCCATTTTCAATGGCCAGCTTTTTTGATATACGTTTGCTTCACTCGGACCACACTAATCATAAGCTTTGATAATTTAGAAATTTGACACAAGACATATGTCTGCGTGCCGGAGTCTGACAGGAACTATCATTGACTATGTCTGCATGCCGGAGTCTGACAGGCACTATGATTGACTATGTCTGCGTGCTGGAGTCTGACAGGCACTATCATTGACTATGTCTGCGTGCCGGAGTCTGACAGGCACTATCATTCACTATGTCTGCATGCCGGAGTCTGACAGGCACTATGATTGATGTCCTTGACCTAGAATCATGGACGAAAGATAGCCATGTAAACATCCTGTTTACAAATGACCAATATCTTAAGGTACAATCCACAATCATGAACAAATATTAAGCACACAGGATAGATATACTTAAAAAAACATAGTGAGAAAAGCATGCACGGCAGTTCTGACAGATGAACACGGACTTCTTTATATGAACAAACTGCTGTTTCATTAAAGATATTTTATTGTTTGGTAACAAACGCAGTTATATCAAAGATTTTAAAATCAGTTAAAACACCAGCATGTGTCGGTCAAATCCTAGTACATACAGTCATTCAGTAAATGCAATCACTGGTAAAACTGAGGTAAAATATAATTTACAATTGCACACCAAGCTCGCAGACACTCAAACTTAACATCTGACTGTCACTCTGTAATACATATAACTTTAAACAACTCATAACTTATTTATCAACAGTTTCTAATGACATTATTTTCAGTACATACTACAAAATTAACTTTAATGCACACATAAACACATAAACGACTCTATGCAAGCAACATTACATAAAATCATCTATTCCAGATATACACACATACATACATACACACACGCACACAAATATATATATATATATATATATATATATATATATATATATATATATATATATATATATATATATATAATACTAAACTGCATGTATGGATAACTAATCAGCATTAAAAGTGGCTTCTCATGGTCCCAAGCATGAAAAGTAGCTTCTCATGGTCGCAAACATGTTTTGCAGAAACATCCCCAATGCATGCTGATTTTTTATTCATGTTAACATGCCATTATGAAACGGTCTTCATGGGTGTATTATAAATACACCCGGCAATTCTGAAAGTCCTTTCCAGAACCCGGATTGGGGTAAAGCAGCCACCATTTTATAAGAACCAATTATTACAAATGAGTGAACAGATGTAACTGTGTTGTTTTTATGAAATGCTGAAAATGTGTTGTGTGTTACAAATAACCCTATGTGAAGCAGTTTATTTGATTTTCAGTTTGAAAATCTGCTTATACTATTTCCTTTCTGTCTTAATTCTCTCCTAGGTATCCTCTTTTAAATAGTCAACCGTTTGCAGACTTTTTTTAGCTGAAGGCAGCTGGGTTAAAAACTGTATATTGTTACAAATTTTAATATTAAAGATACTTTTACAGCACTGTAACATCCTGTTTTATCGTGACTAAATCTTACATGTTTAATTTCGAGCCACCTTATTCAAACGAAAATGAGAAGATAATCAGAAGGCTGCGTATATGATATTCGCAATGAGAAAAGAAAATAAACACAGCATATCTAATTCTGCTCCAAAACAACAACCTCACTGAAAACATCATACATTTTATGATGTTCTTCCAAGCACATAAGTCCTTTAGAATACATAAATACGTCTTGTGCTTTAGGTTTCTTATGTTTATGACTAAACAGGTACATGTATTTATAAAATGTATTAATTTTGCCCCAATTTTATGCCATTTAAATTTTTTGCTCCATTTTTCAGTCAAAACTAAGAACATTTATTTATGCGAAAATTTATTTGTGTGCCATTTACAGTATTATTTCCTTCTGTTAAACCAGTCTGTTAGGAATGGTTCTCATTTAATTTTGATTATAGGAATGTTTCTCGTGTAATTTTGATAACTGTGGTCAGTTTCTATTCACATTCTTTTGATTCGTTATAGTTTGGCTCTGTAGACATAAAATAGTCATCAAAAAAAGTGGATAAGAATTCAAATGTTGGTCTGTTCTCTGCTTTTCTGTCCCAACATTTCAGGATCATCACGTACATAGAGTCTGGACAATTTGATGGCTTTGGAATCCTGTAACCAAGCTCTACTTGCTTTATCACTTCTTTGTTTGACATGCCTAGAAGATCAACAGATAATTATGTTTCAGCGTGATTAAAACCTTACTTCGAATATGCAAATAAATGTGCTGTGAAATCAAGAGTTCCTAATCTGTTTCTATGCGTTGATGTATCACCACTGTCTGACACTGTTGACGATTGGCAACAAGTGAGCAGCAGGGAGGGCGTACAGACCAGGTGGCTCAGATAAATTTAACCCTCCTACCAAACATTTCTCCGTAGAAGCCTCAGAAAGCAAAAATAAACCCTCCTGCGCAAATTAATCCGCAAAATTTCAACCCAAAGTGCATTTTCAGGCATAAAAAAAACCAGCATTTTTTTGGGGGGGGTATTGTAAAATTTGTTTGTTATTGCAGGATTGGGTTGCAATTTTATGAGTAAATCTGATCAAGACCGATTCGATATCTACTACGCGGATCATGAAGATTAATCGTGACAAATCCGTGCGGTGTTGCCTGAGCGTGACTAAAGAAATTTTTAAACTTATTTATATCCATGTCGCCGTTGCACCAAGTCTGATGAATATTCCTCAGCGTGTGAGTATCAACGCCATTGAAAACTGATAAAATATTACAATTATCTCTAATTACCTTCGGAATTTGCGTATATCGCTGTGTCACGTAAATCACATCGGTGTTCTTGTGTCGGCCACGCGAGAATATCCTAGCTGGGTTAGTTTGCTTATCCAGCATCACATCATCGAAAACAACAAGATTATTAGTATCGCCATCTAAACTTTCCACTGATGGAGCCTCATTGATATCCGTGATAAATTCTATTGTGCCATCTTCAGTATTATCGCTAAATTCCTTTAGTACTTGATAACATCTCTGATCATCTACGGACGGTGCAACCAAGTATAATTTATCCCATTTTAACCATCTCATTATCAAATTTAGCAACAATTGCGTTTTTCCAGAACCAGATGGTCCAATAATTATCATTCTAATCGAATTTGGTAATGCCTCGGTGTGCTTTACTTGCTCGCGTTTCTTTGTGGCTGAAAAATCAATTACATTCATGTTATTAGAATATTATGGATTCATATTGTGTTAAGTGTCGCACTCGAACTGCTACGATAAATCCAATCGAAGTCGTTACACGCAACAACAGGAATGCAATTAAGGGAGAATGTGAAGTTTGCAAGACAATTAAGTTTAGATTTGTAAAAAAAAAAGTAGAACCGGAGGAGACATCGCAACCTCCTTAACAAATCTGCCTGGAGCTCCCTGGGCGAAATATCCCGGAGAGAAGCATTTACCAGGATATAATTACTGCGGACCTGGTACAAGGCTAGATATAAGACTTAACGATAATAATCAACCAAATCCTGGCGAGGATCCAGTAAACGCTATCGATAACGCATGCTATTATCACGATCTTGCATATCGCAGCGGAGATTTACAACAAAGACATCTCGCTGATATTAAATTAATTCACGCAATAGATGCTATTCCTGATAAAAATTTCAAAGAGAAATTGGCAACTTGGTTGATAAAAGGAGCAATGAAAGGTAAATTAGTACTAGGTGCTGGTAATTTATAATGGAGCAAATATATTATTCTCCGCGAGGATTTTGGCGAGGAAAATCAGCAATAGACAAACTTGCTAAGGCAGCAAAAGTAAAGCAATCTGTCGCTGAATCGTGGCTATCGAGGCAAGCAGTCTGGCAAATTTATCTTCCTCCGCCTAAGAAAATATCATATGCGAGTTTCTCTGTCAGCGTCCCTAATGAAGTCCATCAGGCTGATCTTATGTTTCTTCCTTACGATACCGTCGACGGAGTCACATATAAATACGTGTTGACGGTTGTTGATATTGCTAGCAGATACAAGGAAGCGGAACCGTTATCGAATAAAACAGCAACAGATATTGCTAAGGCGTTTAGCGAAATTTATTCACGATCTCCATTAACATGGCCGAAGCTTCTCCAGGTTGATCCAGGTCGAGAATTTCTTGGCGCGGTTACTTCACTGATGAAAAAGAATAATGTTAAAATCCGTCGCGGTATTGTAGGTGTTCATCACAATCAAGCTATCGTTGAGAGATTCAATAAAACTCTTGCAGAACGATTATTCGGATATCAGTACGCGAGAGAATTTATTCAAGATAAACGATCTCGCGATTGGGTAACAAGATTACCTCACGTGATTAATGCGCTAAATAACGAAGTAACACGAACAATATCAATGAAACCCGCAATTGCAATTACAAAGACAAAAATACCACTAAAGCGAGATTCTACTATTCCACCTGTGCTAGGTAGCGTTATTGTAAGGTATTTGTATAAGGAAGGAGAAGCCGAGGGTGGCAGAAAAAGAGCAACTGATCCAAACTGGAGTGTTACGACACATAAAATATCAGCTGTAACAAGATCATCAGGAAGGCCAGCGATTTATTTTCTAGATTCACTAGCGCCACAACGCGGATTTACCAAAGAGGAATTACAAGTAATTCCAAAAGATACTCAATTACCGCCATCTTCGTTAATGTGAAATTTAATTCTACCTAACTGAGATAATTTTCTTACTCGAGACACGGCTAGATAAACTAAATTTGACCAGGAAATTCTATCATCGACGATCCAAACTTGACCATCTACTGTTAATCCTTGTGACGAGTGAATCGTTGCTGCGTATCCGAGTTTCCATGGCGATCTTTCTGCGTTTATCGCATCATTGACAAGATTAATATCAACGAAAATAATATCATTTAAAACCATTATTTTTTCTTCTCCGCATGGTAAAATAACATTAATATTTTGTTTTCTAGTATCAGCTGGCCTATAGCATAATGGTACCGGCAACGTTGGAAATTTATCACAATGAAATTTGAATAATATTTCCTGAATAACATCGCGAACAATTTTCCTACTAGCAACTATCAAATGATCCGGACGCCACAAATTTAGAAAATTATCCATCGAAGTTTCATCTATTATTTTTCTCATCACATCACATTGAATTTTATTAGGTTGCAATCGAATCATTTTTTTAAACTCAGTTAGTAAATTATCATTAGATCTATAATCAGCATCAATCTCTTCATAATAATCCACAAAATTTCTAAGCCACCTGTGAGGAGATTCACCATCAATAGGATCAGGTTGGCCGTGATCGCCGCACATTATTACTGCGGTATTTTTTTCTTCTAGCCAACTCAGGAATGATTTTAATAAAACTAAATTTACTGTGCAAATTTCATCAAATATTATAATCTTGTTGATATATTTGTTTCCCATTCGAGTTGGATCCCATAATCCACCACTATATTTGAAATAGCTATGATAAGTACAAGAATTAACGCCACGTTGTTTTATTTCTCGCGCTAATCTGTGAGTTGGAGTTAACACGATCATATCAGAATTTGAAAATAAATTTATTGCTCTTGTTGTTTTACCACTACCGCCAGGACCATTAAGATAAACGAATTTGTTTCGTGAAATCGGATCAAACGCAGATGCGGCCGTTGATACTTCATCATATTGGTCTTTGTGAAACTTATCGCAATCTTCCACATCGGCGTCTTCACAATAGTCTAGAATATCCTCATTTTTTATTCTCCAAGTTCCCCAAGACCCATTAGCGATTAAATTTTCCAATCTACATTGAAATTTCTTATTGATATAAAATGAATCCGTTGCAACCCTTACCGCGATATCAGAAAATTTATTTATCATCGACAGCAAATTAATACTCACATAAGCGAGCATCGATGATCTTAAATGAGTATACTGCGCGGATTCTCCATCGAGATAAGTGATCACGGTACCCAATTTTTCTCCATCAATAATAATATTTTCTCTGTTGCAAAATATTCCACGAGACACTGTATCAGCAATAATAAAATCCATCTCCGCATCATTGATAAATAACCTAGCGTGGCGATGTTTATGATCAACTGATCCTCCTTGAGTAAATTTACCAATGATTTTTCTTCCAATATCTTTCGCGTTCTCACAATCCGTGGGTAACCACACCTCGGTCTGCTTTCTATACGATATAATCGCTTCACTTACCGTCAATGATATCAACATCGACGAATCCAACATATACCTCAATAATACCGTAGGGACCCATCTTCGCTGAGATAAATGCCGACCAAACCAAATATAACAAATCCTATGCAAATTCTCAGCAAGTTCGAATGAAGTAACATGAGCGAATCCTGTCATTACAAAATCGGGTAACGGTCCGTTAATTGCAACTCTAGTCATCTCGTTGGTGGGATGACCGAATTTAGCAAAGTAATCTGCACAATCACCATATCCAAGGAAACTTCCAGGATAGCATGCGCTCATATCAACGGAAATCATATCTTCGAAATAGTATTTGGTATTCCATAATCCTCCATTGCCGTATTCGATACAACTAAGTTGAATATCATTGAGAAATTCATTTCTTGTAGGTTTCCACGAATTTCTTTCTCTAGCAGCGTGAGCAGCAACAGACGGAACAGTAAAGCAATTTGTCAGTAACTGATCTGGATTTGACGAATACTTCTCCGCGATATTTCTCATCGCTTCGTGTAATATTTCATCTCGGTAAATATCTCCGCGTGGTAAGATAAATTGATCGTATCTTTCTTCGCTAGAAAATAACCAAATCGATATTGGATCGGACCTGGCTAATAGTTTGATATACCTAAACATTGCATCGGAACTATCTTTGGATTCCACGGGATAAAACTTAACAACACGATCTCGCGGGAATATCATTACCGACTGACTCCACGCATGTGAATTATGATCAACAATTTCGATTGGTGTTCCTCGAGAATTATACGGCGACGAATATAATATTTCACCCGATAGCGTTTTTACTGTGATAGGAAATTTAAGTTTCTTACTTAACGCAGCAACATCGTCAATTGATGCGCCATCAGCAACTGTCTTTGCCCATGAATTAATTTTATCCAATCTCAATTGAGTCAGACCAGATCCGCGACGGGCATTCCTCATATGTTCGATAACTCGCTCAGCTACGCAGTTTATCATCGGCGATTCCCTCATCGCAGGTAGATTTTTCACATCAGGATTATTATTCAGCCGATAAATTCCATAAACAACAGCACTAGAAGGATACGCCCTAGCATAATAAGGACCATCAATCCCCAGCAGCAATCCTGGTTTCGAATTTTTATCAAGAACAACATTTTTCTTACCGCCGCGTACCGGATCTCGTTTATCACGAATAATCCAAGTGTCATCAGGCATTTGTGCAATAAATTTTATTCCAAAGATAAATCGCTCCTCTTTGTGTTCAGATTTTATGTGTTCGATTATCTTTTTCGCTCGCTCTAGATTCATCGTAGCATCAACAAAGTTAGTTTTCCATGTCGACCAAACATGAATCGCTCCATCATCGAAAAATTCCTTCTTCGCACTATCAACTTCAGGAATGATATATTCTGCCTCATCAAGATCAAATATATCCATTATTATATTTTAGACAAATATCTAAATTATAATATGCAATGCAAATGGATAACAGTTGGATCAACAAAATCATGTAACAAATCCTGCAGAGGTGAATATTGTGGCGCTCATATATACGAAATTCGACGAGGCAACAAAGGACCACAACGATGTTTAGTTTGCCAAGTTGGTATTCGAGGAAAGACAAGATTATGTTTCTCCTGTGGAGGGAAAAAATATCGTGAGTTACGAAGATATTATGAAAAAAGATCCTCGTCAGTGATAAAATGTGAAGAAGATTATATTAATCGTTTCAAAGCAAATTTCGATTTAAACAAAGAGAATATTGTATATGAATCACAAATCAACGATCCCTGCAATGAAAATCTCACACGAGTATAGATCTCATCCTACCATTAAGAATTACGAAGCATCTGCCGATGGTAATATCAGAAATATCAAAACAAAGTATCATCTCGGTAATGTTTGTAATTCGGGGTATTTGATGTGTAACTTCAGCGAGAATAAAAAAATAAATTATCTTTCTCACAGATTTATATTCGAGTGTTTTCATGGAATCATCAAGGATAATTTAGTTATTGATCACATTGACGGAAATAAACTTAACAACAAACTTTCTAATCTTCGCGCGGTAACTCCGAGTGAAAATGCAAGATTTGGTAATACCGGTGGCGGACGGCGACCAGCTAAGGCGGTTAAATCGATAAATCGAGAAACAGGTGAGGAGATCGCTTTCGAATCGATGAAATCAGCTGCGAAATATTATAATATTAGTTCAGCATCGGTGTGGCGAGCGGCAGAAAAAATAATCCACGCTACATTTTCATATAATCTCGGCAATTGGATCGAATTTTCTTATATTCCGATAATATTTGATTCGGAGAGTGACGAAGAATAATTGAATATCTCCGCAAAACAAAAAAAAAAGATTAATTTTGAAAATTTCCCTGGATTTTATTTATTTTTTTCGCCCATTTTTTCCCCAGAAATATTTCTGGGATACAGATTTGGAAAATCTCACTTGCGATTTAAAAATCAGAGATTCTCACGATTTCACCAAAAGATTGATACTTACAGTTTCTCCTCGTATATCAAGTAAATTTCCTTTCTGATCCGTTAGTTTGAAATTTATTCTTGTCAATAATCGATTATGACATCGCAGGTAAAACGGATTCATTGGTTCTTTTATTATCAAAAAACCAGGAGATGCGCTAGGTGAAAATGAATATAAAATAAAACCCTGATTCGCTTGATTCGACACTGACGAATCAACATTATAGCTACCCTCGACAACATCCGCGTGAAGATAAATCGCGATAACTTCCGTTATATTAACGATACCCGGCGATATATGTCGTCCACCTTTGTCAGGATCGTTATTGTGTTTAAGAATCAATTCCGAATGTATTTTTTTGGTCCATGCGGCATGTAATTTCGGAAATAAATCATCGATGATATCAGTGACGGATTTTCTCATCGCATCAAAATCAGAATTGGGAAATTTGAAATTTGGCAGTGTTTCCTCGGTTAATTCAAATACTCTCATGAATTTTTGTTTCTCACCCGAGTTCTTGATCAACTCGAATTTGCTAATAGGAAGAACATAGTCGGCAATTGATATATCGTCGACTATCGCCCGAATAAACATATCATGATAATATTCAATATCATTCGCAAGTTGATTTAAAATTTTCACGTGCTTTATAATTTCGCTACATGAACCAGATTTATTTAGGATGCATTCATGAAATGATCCGCGCAATAAATTTAATTGTAATTCGTGTTCTTGAATAAACTCGTCTAGTGTTCTTCTTACCAAGATACCGTCTATGGGGGCTATTATCCTGTTAATGTGGGTAGCGTCGAAGATTTTCACATCTGGGGGGATTTTAGGAAGAGGTAACCACGAGAGAATTCTTTCGTTAATAAAAGTGAAAGCGAATATTACTAGGTTAATTTTGTGGTTATTCATGAGATTGATGGCGCTGTGGATCAGAGGCTTGTGTTTGATATCTCCATACCATCCTTCGTTGGTTGTAAAATCTTCCTTTTTTGGTTCCGGTAGTTCTGGAAGGGTTTCATCATACCAACCTGGAATAATAACATCCGATTTCTTTGGTTTTATCAGAGGTGCGACCTCGGGCCAACCTAATATATTCCTGATCGATGATTGGTAAATATCTACCACGTACGGTGATTTCACTTCTATCATTGACGATAGTGTTGGATCATGTGAAGATATCTTTATTCCCGGAGTAGCATCGCCGGTTAAATTTGATATTCTAGTGGTAAACTCATTATTCAGTTGATCAATTTCATAACTGCCCGTTGGTATACCAACAACGATCCAATCGGGTGTTCCATCGGGTTTATTTTTATTTGCAAAAACAAGTGAATTATTTGGCATCAAATTACCAAATGATTTCGATCTAACATTGGGCCAGCTATTGTAGACACGCAACTGTGTTAATGCAATTTCGTTAACGTTAATTGGTGTTGAAAAATTAATACTAAACTCGGGTTTCGTTGAACTTAGCGATATTAACGTTGTTGTCGGCGGTGTTGTGTTTGTCACGATCTGGGCTAACTCGGACATTATTAATATTCATTTGTTCAATCTCCGAGTAAATACTAATCATTGAAGAAAATTCTAGATCGGATATAATACCATCGTTGAGACTTTCAGAAAGTAACAATGATAATTTCGAGTATGCGTCATTGATTTTAGTTAGTTTACTTTTGTACGAAGATAACTTTTCACTTGTGCACGATGATATTTTTTTCGCGATGATATTAAGAACACCCGCGATTGCTGTTGTTGACGAGATTATTATTGTTGCAACGATTGGCGCTATCATTGTTACTGCGGATAGAATTATTCCTGCACCAGCGACCACAGCAGATACCGCGTACACTGCAACATCAATGATAACTAATTTGCGCTGGTATTTATTTATTTTTGTTTGATAATCGTCAAGTTGTTTTCGCAGTGAATCCTGCCATGATCGCGCCTGATTGTAACGGTAATCAGATGCGGTCATTTATTAATCTACGATAACAATTGCATAATCATTATTTATCCAAATACTTCCAATCCCGACAAAAATTCGAAAATTACAAAATAATCCACCGGTCCTGTGGTAGTTCTATCTGGTGGTTCCAGATTGCATACTGTATCCTCATCTTTTTTTAGTGAAATAATAAAAGATGAGGGATAAAATTCGTGGATATTATGCCACGATCGGATTCTAAATTTCGTATCAGAGATAATATGTATTCGATATATACCGGTAATTGGCACGGTGAGACTAAAATCGTTTCTGCCATTTTTAATACTCCAAATATAGGATTTTGTCCTTAACACGAATGGCACACTGCAGGTAAGATTTTTTGTTTCTACCTCCGTTGGTATCGAAATTCGCGATAATCTTCCAAGGTTCATTGACGATATTTTTGTTTTTAAATCTTGAATTTTTTCATCGTACGTTGATGTATCGACTTTTTGACGCGCTAATTCACGTACCACGTTAATTTCATCGTTGATGGATTTTATTTGTACTTGCATCGCGTTAATCCCTCTGGTAAATTCAGGAACAACAACATTACCGAGTTTAATAATTTCCTCGTTGATTTTTTTGTTGAGATCGTCGATCGATGGTTTCTGACCCATCGAGATATTTACTTCGTTAATTTCCTCGTTGATTTTTTTTATTTTTTTGTTGAGATCGTCGATTGATGTTTTATCGATTTTCTGACTCATCGAGATATTTACTTCGTTAATTTCGGCAAGAATATTAGTAATTTCCTCGTTGATTTTTTTTATTTTCTCGCTAAGATCGTCATCGGCTTTCTTATCTGATACGGAGGAAGTATCACTGGATGTTTTTATATTCTCGTCAAATTTTTTGCTAAATTTATCTAAAGCATCGTCAAGTTTTTTAAGGTCGTTATTTAACCTGTTAAGTCTTTTTGTCATTCTATCCTGAAGATCGTCGTGTAATGCTTTATCGGCCTTCAGGGGTAACTTCGCTATAATATCGGCGATATCAGCAATAGATTTTAATACCATCTCCGATTGGCGAGTAAATTGACTAATGTGATCGTGGTATTCGTCTCGCTTGATTATGTCAGTTATTTTAACGTTGCTAGTTTGTAATCGCCCTTCTGCATTTTGAAATACAGCAACTTCGCCAGGATCCACCTCTGACAGCGATAAAAGATTGTTAATATCGCTCTTGGTTGCAAACTTTGATGTATCGATGTCGACTGCTCCCTTTTTTTCTTTTCTGAAGAGAGATCTACCGTAAATGTCAACCATGATATTTATCTACGGTATATTCAAATAAAATTTTGCGAAAAGGACGAGATGATTTTGAAATTGCATCAAGGACGTTAATTGTCTCCCGGCCGCATATTGGTGGATCTACTAGTGTTTGTGTTGGAAGTGTTGAATACCAAACCGGAAGTTTTAGTTTTGACACATATTTGATAAATTCATTTGGCGGTGCTAATCCATATGAGTCGAAGTAAATAACTTCGCGAGGATTAATCGCATACGCAACCCAGTGAGTGCCAGGGCCGGAATTTTTATCGAGATTTATTATTCCTGTTTCGGTGGGATTTGGTTTATCTGGTAGTTGATCTCGCATAAATACGCCTCTGAAAAATTTTATTTTCCTTTTTTTTGCTTCACTGATTAAATCTAAATTTGAGGCTGGTAGGATCGACTTAGACCGGATCCGTACGGGGGTCGTCTTAGATAAAGGCCGGATCCTTGTTGCGGCTGCATCAATTTTGCTAGAAGAGAGAAGGGGGAGATAAATCCTCCCTTTTTTTTACGATATCCTCTTCCAACAACTTTTCCTGCTATTGCGGAACCTATCCCACCGAGTGCACCTAATCCTACTGCCTTTGCAATCGCGGGAGCCGCCGCAGCTATCAATCCTGGAATAGCGGCGAATAAAGGAAAAATACCACCTACTTTGATCATATCTCTGATTGCACCTATCGAGAGATTCAAGCGAATACCAGTATTTGCTGATCTGGCTCTGGTGAAATGTCCGTGTTGATTTTTAGTTAACGATAGTTTGTTAGGTCCACCGTGAAGTTGATTACTTTTTAAGGTTAAACTTAAACCTCGTCGCGCTGTTGTTGCTGCATGAAGTTTTTTCACCTGACCGGGGGTCAGAGTTACGCTGACGTGATCGTATGGCATATTAATAATCACTTAATCTAAATTTAGAATTTGTTACATGTTCTCTACGGGTGCATCGATGACTCTCATTCTACCACTGATGCCTTCCAGGATCATTGTTCTATCACTAAGAATAACTGCGATTGCTCTTGCTGGTCCTCCTGTGTTAATTCTGGCTTTGAAATGAATATCAACGACAGACTGCTTTACCAAATCGAGATGTTCCAGGGAAAAGTAATAGATGGGATAGAGAGTATTAAAATCTAACTGTGATATTTGCAATCCGGTATCAATATTTTGATCACGTCCCATAAAACTTAATAATCGATGATACGCGCGTGCCGTCGAATTGTTCTCAAAATCGATGGCTATTTCCTCGGATGGCTCCTGTTGGCCATTTATTCTCAACGATACATTTGTTGCCTCTAATCTATCGAATATCATGTTACTATGTAATTGATCGTCTCTAATCATGCTTTGCAGAGCAACAAAGATATGTCTAGGTGCGGAAGAGCCTTGCTGTGAAGCAATTCGCCAAGTAAATATTCCGTCCAAATTAACATTTTCGTTGGAGTCAGTCATTGTTGTCAACCAAGACATGATGGATTTTCCTCCTTGATTCATAAATGATAATAATTTTTCTTCTATGATCATCGATGGAACTATTGCTGGCATCCACAAGGTAATTTTTTCAAGGACAACTTTACCAGGATCACCAGGATCTCGCCAAATGGCTCTGTCATCATTGGCATCTCGAACGAAAGATATCGTATGCTTCGCTCCGTAAATAACTTTTCTGAAATGTCTGCAAAATCCAAAAATATGAGATAATGGAATTGCACAGGAGAATTTTCGTTCATCTCCCTTCAACATATTTTTTCTTATGGCAAATCCAAGATTGTAATTGCCATTGGGGGCAATCATCACTGAATGAACATCAGCGGGTTGGCCAGCGGGGTCTACCGGTCTACCAATATCAAATGGTAAATGTTCAGGGTAGTTGGAATTATCCTTGGCAAACATCATACTAGGACCGGCTGATCTGGTAAAATCATCCGAGTATCTTGCTAGACCTATGATAGTCGTTGCTATATCAACGTTGTTCGTAATTGATTCAATCTCTCTTCCATCAATCATGTAAGTGGCATTCTTGAATAATGCCATGATACCATTATTGACAAAACCAACACCAAAATTTGCATCGTAGTTGGTACCATCAGCTGCCTTTACAATTTTTCCAACAAATTCGATATACGCCTCAGATGGAAGAAAATATCTTGTTGTATCGTGGACTTGAATTTCCTTCCGATTTCTTGAATCTGGCTCAACTACATCGTACGAGAAATACTGAAAATCTCGCACTGATGTATCCCTACCTACTGGCTCGTCCATATCAAATACTTCATTTGACACTTGTGCGAACATTTATTACTAATAATATCGTTTAAAACGAAGACCACTACCTGAAACAAAACTTGTATTTGCTAAATTTGTATTAGCAACATTCTGTGCTGGATTTATATTAGCAACTTCCTGCACTAGATTTGTTATAGCAGCTTCCTGTGCTAGATCATTTATTTTTTTATTTGCCGCATCATTTATGGCCTTACTGACTTCAGGTGGCATTTCGCTGGTAATGGGTAATTTAACAGGTTGCTTTTTGCGTACTAAACTTAATATTTTATTTTTGATAGCGTTGAAGCCTTTACTGGCCAAATTACCGATACCAGAAACAGCAGTCTCACCAATCTTTCCTATCGCTTTCAACCCAAATTGCTTAATCACGGGTCCAATTTTAGGTATTACTCGAGTAACGAGACTTCCAATGATATCGCCGAATCCATTACCGTGAATATATTTGTATACTGGCAATCGAGAGTTTACTATGCGGACCTGATTAGGTCTGCGTTGATGTTTATGAACAATCATATTATTTCAATTGTGTTGATTTAATCGATGAGTTCATCGACAAACTCCTTGTAAATGTGAGAATCGATGATACCACCACGGAATAATCGCTGACAAATATCTGATGCTTCGTTGACTATCTCACGGGAGTTATTTCCGGCTCGCTTTCCTCCGATTAATACTTCGAGGCGAGATACATCGTTGACAACACTATCGGGACAAACTGAATATCCACTTCCTGTGTGTGATTCTGGAGATTCCAATGGCGTTACGTAGAATAAATCGTCTGACGGCGTTGAAGATTTCTTCTTCTCCTCTGATGATGACCCCGGCGATGTTCCCGACGACGTCCGTGGTGAATATATTTCTGGTGGAGATGGGGGAGTCCCAGCCGGGTGTCTTTCTAGTTTTTTACCCTCAGGATCGTATAATAAATATTTCTCAGTGGGACCCCTGTAGTTTGAAGCTGTTGGTTCCGGAGGTGGGTCTTTCCACCAGGGGCGTTCTGTGTGAGGATAAAACTTTTCACGTATTTCAGGAAATTCAATAGAGTGGCGAATATCAAAGGAGGATGAATCAGAACTTTCATCTTTAGGTGACGAACTTTTACTTTTAGGTGACGAACTTTTACTTTTGGGTGGCGAATCCTCAAATTTGGGTAGTGAACCCTTAAATTTGGGTGTTGAAATTTTTACATCTTTCCTTACTTGATAATTAACAATATCCGACAAAAATTTTGAAAAATCATCATCTTTATAATTTATTGGTTTTCCTAAACTACCAAAATAAACTATCGCATGCCAAACAACATCGTTGACTTTATCAGCATTAATATCTTTTTTCAAATAAATTTTTTTAGTTTTCAAATCAGTTTTTGAAGCAATTACAACTCTCGCAACATCATCTTCACGAATTACATGTATGTTATCTTCATCCAAATAATTATCAGCAGGTAAACTAGAATCAGGAATAAACCAACCAGATTCATCGTATATGTATTTAGGTACAATTATCGGTTCATCACTCTGATCTTTTTTCTTTTTCGATTTTCTCTCTTTTTTCTGTGGTAGAGTTCTCTCTTTTGGTCTAGCTCCTAATTCCTCTGGTTGAAATATTGGCTCCTGTGGTTGAATATCTTCCTGTGGTACTGCTTTTCTTCCTCGTTTTTTAGGTGTTGGTCTAACTTCTAATTCCTCTGGTTGAAATATTGACTCCTGTGGTTGAATATCTTCCTGTGGTGTTTCTTTTCTCCCTCGTTTTTTAGTTTTTTCCTTCTTCTCCTGTTGTTTTCTTTCTTTTTCCTCTTGTTTTCTTTCGTCCGCTACTTGCTTATTAAATCTTTGTGTATCTCTTGCCGCTTCTAAAAATCTTCTGTAACGCGGATCCGTTACTACACTCACATGTGTTTTTCCCGTATAAACTTTATATACCATGCTGTACCAATTATCACGAGTCCCATATCTTTTTTTTCCTATTGGAGTCAAATATTCATTTCGATCGCTAAAATAATTTTCCGCAAAATCACCAATTTGTTCTATAGTATACAATGCCGAGAGAGGTCGCGATATCATATTCCATCCCTCCTCGGTAAAATTTTCTCTTAAATTCTCAATATTAAACTTTCCTTTTATCATTAAAGGTTTTCCTCCAGGTTTTTTTCCTCCAGGTTGTCCTCCATCAGCAATTGCAAGTTGTTGCGCCGCTGCTGCTATTGCTAATCGCTCGGGTAATGTTCGTGATTGATCCTCAATACCTTTCAACATAGGAAAGATTCCACGTTTTCTGGCATCTGGATCTTTTTCGTCGCCATATACAACCTGCTCAATTGTTCCGGTCACTGGCTTCAACCATTTTGCCGAAGTTTCTGAAATTCCATGTTGCATATCTTCGTAACCACGAACATTTCTCTTAAATAATCGCTTCGTCGGAATGAACTTCTTTAATGCCGCTAATTGCTCTCGCGCTAATCTAGCAGATTGAGGTTCTCCAACTGTGCTAACTTTTCGACTCATCTTATTTTCAACTATATTGTTTTATTATGAAATAAAATTAGTATCCGCAGTCGGAATTTGCAATAACAAACAAATTTTACAATACCCCCCCCAAAAAAATGCTGGTTTTTTTTATGCCTGAAAATGCACTTTGGGTTGAAATTTTGCGGATTAATTTGCGCAGGAGGGTTTATTTTTGCTTTCTGAGGCTTCTACGGAGAAATGTTTGGTAGGAGGGTTAAATTTATCTGAGCCACCTGGTCTGTACGCCCTCCCTGCTGCTACAAGTGATAATAATAATAATAATAATAATAATGAGGACTGTGTATATAACCTAATCTTAGAAGCTCTATGCGCTTTTCGCCATTATACAACACCTAAAACATAAAAAGATATATAATGATATAAATTCAAACATCATGAAATTAGAAAACATAAGACATGCTAAAATACGTAAGGTAGGAAACATTATTAGGTCTTTAAGTTTGTTCTTGCAGTCGAAATAAGTGTTTTAAGAGAACTCTTGAATGGTATCACTGTGTTTTTGTGTCTAAGTTCAGTGGGCAATTCATTCCACGTTGCCTGGCCCTGGTATGCAAAAGAACGCTGTCCATATGACTTAGTTTTCATAGTGGGAATAATGAGTATACGATTGTCAGAAGAGGAGCGTAATTATCTTGCTGCTGTGTACACGTGGGTGAGGTCGGATAGGTATGTTGGACTGGAGTCCGTCAGTAAAACGTAGCAGAGAGAACAAATTTTTTGTTTGAATCTGGATAGAATGGATAGCCAGTGTAGGGTACTGAGCAGGGTGTGTGTGTGTTCTGATCGTGGTGCTCTAAGGATGATCCAAGCAGCTGTGTTTTGAACTTTTTGAAGTTTCTGGAGTAGATATTGAGACGAAAAAAGAAAGAATTGAGTTGCAATAGTCCAGTCTTGAAAATACTAATGAACACACAAGTGTTTTAGTTGCAAGCAGCAGGAAAGGTGAACCCTACAAAAGTTATGAGGGTCCATTCGCAAAAATAAAGCTTCCTACGATAATGAAAATACAAGGTCAATAACGCCAAACCGAAGTCTCTAACCACCGAGACTTCTCTATTTTGGGTTAGCTCCTTTTCTTACTAATATTTTTGACGTTTGTGTTTTCAAATTTGTATGCGTATTTATTTACCCACCCGCCCACTTAATATTTGTCGTCACCCTGCCTGCTCCTGTAGTGTGTGCGTAGTTAAATCATATATATATATATATATATATATATATATATATATATATATATATATATATATATATATATATATATATAATGGAATCTCACACAATTAAACTAGCTCGACACGACTAGAGGCAATTAAGAAATGTCTCCCCGTCCGTGATTCTGTCAAGCAACAACTACAAGCTCGTTAGGAGTCTCAGGCTGGAATTTACAGAAGGGGCAGGACAGTTATTTAAACCGGTTACAGAGGCTACCATGGGTCTTCTTCCAACTTTGGAGCAAACCGCTTAAAGCAACTGGCGAAATAGCAAATAGAACTAAACAAACAAAAAAGGATTCTAGGAGAATTTAAAGGTAAAATAGGTACTGCACAACCAACGAACGAAATACTTGATGGTATTGAAGAATCACGTGCTGATATAGGTGATAGTATGGGTCGTATACAAGCACCAGAACTAGAACCAAAACCATAACAAGCAATGGAAAAAGTTGAAGCGATTAATAAATTTACCGAAGAAAGTTTTGCCGCCATAAAAGGTATTAAAACCTTGGATCACTTATCTGAAATTTCAGAAGCAAGATGGAATAATAGAGAAATATTTTTAAAACCCGAGTATGCTAATTAGCCTGGTAGAAATTGATATTTCGAACATATTATTACTTCGATTAGCCCAGAGATAGTGATATAAGATATATTGCATGTATCGATGGAATATATAGATATCTCTCATGTTTTGCAACGAAGACCACAGCCACACCTCCACAACAACAACCGTAAAACGCTAAAATTAATTTCATATATAAATTTACGCCTGAAGGTATTAGCGCTGTCAGGGATCTGGACCAAATGGTAAATATTGCCGCGTATTGATACGATGAAAAAGAAAAATACGCATGACCCAAATACGTTAAATCTCTGAAGTGAAACTTGGAATAAAGATGTATATATCGTCGCTAATAATCTTCATAGAGTATCAGATGTGATGATGAAACTTTTGCTAAATTTAAACAGAAAGAAGAACAAAAAATGGATTCAAGATTTTGCAAGATGATAAAGTAGAAGAATATTTTGATATAGAACCTGGTCCCAGTGCTACTGGAAGTGGTTTTGCTGCTCGACGAAGTGGTCTTATTGCTCAGTGTCCCAATGATGTCTTTGCTGATGTTGAACGACTAGAAATTCTTAATGGCGGAAAACGAGCCGGTATAATTCCCAGATATCATCAATGAAGCAGCTTCTATTTGTCAAAGATTATTTACAGGCGGTATCATGGACATTAATGTTTATCGGTCTCTCATCGATGAAATCGTTGATGATTAACGCAGTGATTGAGGGTATGTAATTAGATCAGTGACAATAAAATAAGATGATCATATATAATGCTCAACGAGGACCGATCATTGTCAGGGTGATAAACTCGCAATTACCAACATACAAATCCATCTACGGTGATGGACTCGGTGATGTTGTTCAGGATCTATTTAGAAGGATAGCCCTAAAAGCAATACCGATTGCAAAACATCTGGGAATGAAAGCTATTGACGTTCGTGATAAAGATATTGGTGATGTTGGTGATGTTGCCGATAAAGCATTCTCAGCAATCAAGGATAGACTAGCACGATTAATACGAAGACAATCGCAGCCAGTAAAACTGCCCAGCACTGAAGTTATGCCTGCAACTGTTAATAAAATAATAAATCAAGCCTCAAATGAAAAACCAGCAGAGTTGGCCGGTGGACCCCTGTTAGAAAAAGAAAACAAATATATCTGCTAGTCTGAGAGCAGGAAGTGGTCTTCGTGTTAGACGATATCAATTATAATAATATGTTTAAACGTATATCTGATTCAGCATTTGACATGGATGCACCAGTACTCAAGGATGAATCTGTGCACGATTATCAATACTATTCTTATGACGCACGAGAAGCAAACCAACGTAGTCGAATCCAATTACAAATTCAAGATACAAACAGAAGATACTTCTTGCCAGCCAAGACATTCGTTGAAGTTCAGGGTAGACTTGTACAAATCGCAGATGGTAATCCTTATGGTGATGCGCAGGTGGGTTTGTTAATAACGGAATTATGGAATTATTTAACAGTGCACTATATATTGTTGATGGTTGGGAAATTGAGGTTTGCCATAATGATGTTGATGTTGCTACAACGATATTTTTGGCTATCCCAATATAGCGATGATTATTCACGGTCTGCCGGTCCGTCAATTATGTTTTCAAAAGATACCGTTGATCGCACTGATGGCTGACCTTATGCTCTTCATAGACCAGAAAATCACACTGCAACTGCCGACGTCAACGTTGAAGATTTATTCTCTGTAAATGCAAATTGTAATCTGGGATTCTCAGCACGTAAAAATCCAATTGATGTTCACGGATGATTTAGCTGTGCAATACCACCGTCACATATCTTTGGTTTCTGCAGAAATGTTAGAAAAGTTATCAATAGGGGCAAAACATACAGTTGCTCTTCTTCGAAAATCCATGCACAACGATGTTATCTGGCACGCTCAAGTTGATCCAGCTGCAACCCCGGATCTTCATGCAAATGTAACACTGAAAAAAAGCACTCCTAGCCGGTATTACTGATTATAGAGATATCGCTGTTATACTCTCAACAACAAAAAAACAACGCTACTTGAAGGTGTCGGTGGACGAATGAGAGTCATTGATGCCCCAGTAGAAAACATGCAATTAAATCGCTTATGATATTATAATGTCATATCATCATGTTAGTGTTACTCTGACTCCTGCTTAGATTAAAAAGCTTCAATCGAAATCAGCAAAGAAATGCAGAACAAAAATAACACTAAAACAAGATGAGCTCACAGGAGGTTCAAATCAACTATCACTGACTGAACGACAACTCAGGCACTTCATTGACTCCATACAATCAAAGACTGGAGTTAGACTTAATCATTCAGCGGGTGCCATTAAAGACGCAGTCAAGACGGGTGGTATATTCCATTTCTTGCAGATATACCAGCATTGATTACCGCTGAGGCACTAAAAATTAAACATCAAAAACTTGAAAGGTATCTTTATGCGTGATCAATTACCAAAACAACCAAACCGTGTTGAAACCGGTATCATGAAACTCTATGGAAGTTCTGGACCAAGTACTTACTGGGTTGCATACGAGATTGATCCACGTGGAGTTGTTCAATTGGATTCGTATGGGTTGGCGCCACCGAAAGAATTTTTAAAATATGTTGGCTGACTTCAAAACACTCCCGTCTAGTATTCAATATTACCAACACAGACAATAATCGATCCGCAAATATGTGGCCGTGAAGTAATTGTTGTACTCGACGTCGTGTCAAGGTCGCTGACACCAACTCGTAATGTCGTGCACGAGTATGCAGTGGAGCCTCGTTAATCCGGACACATTCGTTCCCAGTGAATATGTCCGGATTAACGAGCTTTCCGGATAATTGAATCATGCACATTTTTATTTTACGATGTCATCACATCGTATACATGTACATGTATGTGCTAGCTGTAATTGTACTGTATATTCAATAATGGTTGAAAAAAATTAATGAATACTTCTATTGACGTGTGTTTATTTCATATTATTATAACACGCGATTGCACATACATGTACAGTAAATATAAGTTTAGACAATGAACACTTTGTTCATGTCGACACTCTCTGCTTCTTCCTCATACACTTTGCCTTTGATGCCCCGACGGCGTGGTGGGTCCACATGTCTGAGAACCACAAGAAGACGGGCATCATCGACTTGTTGATATTTGGCGTGGCGAGCGCGAGTTAGGTCTCTGCTGAGTCGGCAGGTACGGAAAACCATTTGCCCGTGGGGTTTTTTTATGATGTCCGCAACTGTCGACATGCCATTGACTAAGGATGAGTAAGCTATAATATGCTGGCGTATATCTTGAATGCTAGCTTTTGGGTGATCTTTGTGCTGGCAAATCTTTTTTATGCTGGCCGGTATCTCTACTCGTCTATGCTTGCTTGATGGTGTCGCCATAATATATGTAAAATGTACAACGAATACAAACTGGTATCTCGCAGTTAAATGCGTTATGGTAAACTAATAAAATGCAGTCATTTTTGTCGGTCGTATTTTACAGCTGTTATTGTTGCTAATGAGCTGATAATTGACGTCCCCATTTTATTCTGATATGAAGCCCTATACTGTCCACAGCTTAAATCAATTAACTGTATTTGTACAGCCATCAATAAACTGTGATTGTTACATACAATTGGTAAACAACAAAGAGGCTTAATGACACACTTAATTTATTTACCATATGTTATGTCAAAAAGCGTGGACGATTTGATCCCAGTGTGTTTATTTAATTATTAACACCCCCGTCGGCGACTAGCTAAAACAGACATTGTTTATACAATCGCTGGTTACAACATGATCACGTGATTGATGGATAACTTTAACATACCACTAGAATTTTAACAATCAGAGATTGATACATTGACACACCTCCAAATGTGCGTAGGTGAATCTCTATTATCCGACTGACTGTATTTTCATATACGATTTTTCGAATTTTCTTATTTTTGGACAGATTTATTTCCGGATTATCGATACAAGTTTTAAAGTAATTTTACACTTTGGTCCCCGATTTTTGTTTCCGGATCCGGAACGCGGATTTCTTGATTAACGGAGCAAATTAACGTTTAGGAATTTCGTTCCCGTTGAATCATGTCCGGATAGCGAGGTTTCCGGATAAACGGATTCCGGATTAACGAGGCTCCACTATATATATATATATATATATATATATATATATATATATATATATATATATATATATATATATATGTGTGTGTGTGTGTGTGTGTGTGTGTGTGTGTGTGTGTGTCTAATTACACTTCCATTTAACTATATATTTTCCTCCTTAATTATAATATGGAGGATTTTGAGTGATTATCCATAATCAAGCCTTCTAAACATAGATTTGATCTTGATAGAAGAACCCCTGACGTTCGGAGGCCAGCTCTGGTTGATCCAACGAATATAATTCTGATTAAAAGCATTCTCGGCACCAAGAAAGAATTTCGCGGCGATAGTGCAGCTCATGTGTGGTCAACATTCGGAATCATGCCTGATACCGAAGGTGTTGTTTATGCTACAATGAATGCCCAACTAGCGGCGGCGATTATTAATTATCTCGATAATCAAAGATATTTTCTAGAGTAAAATTTATTACGGAAGTAGACAATACTTGGATTACCTGTTACAAACCAGACCCTGTTCGATTGCATCACACTGGAAATATTGTTAAGTTAAATAAAAATTCCAAACCGGAATGCTGACTGGTATATAATTAATGATATGAATATAATTAAGCTTAAAAAGTCTTTTCACGTGTGCAAGCTACCCCACCCCGATTGATCACGATAAATTTACATGATCCTCGGTCACGATATCGCATAGTTATTGATACAAATTTTGATTCAGAGACAGCTGCAGGGAGGGTGACAACAAATATTGAGCGAGCGGGTGGGTAAACAAATACGCATACAAATTTGAAAACACAAACTTCAAATATAAAGTAACAAAATGAGCTAACCCAATTACAGAATTCTTGGTCGGTTAGAGGCTTCGGTTTTGGCGTAATTGACCTTGTATTTTCATTTTTGTTGGAAACTTTATTTTTGCGAATGGACTCTTCTAACTTTTGCAGGGTTCACTCTTCCTGCTGATTGGTAGCAACTGAAAGATATTGCAAATGGAGCTGATGCGTCACAGCCTAATATATGCAGTGTTGCATATGCTCATGAATTGTTGGTGCAATGTGAGAGTACTGTCGAGAGTAGCACCCAGGTTTCGTACTGACTGTGTGAATTTAATGTTGGTGTTGCTGATATTTATTGTTTGAGGTAAGGAATGTGAATGAGAAAGTCTTTATGTTGTGACCAGAAAGCCAATGGCATGTCAACCACAGGCGAAACCAGACAAATGATATATATATATATATATATATATATATATATATATATATATATATATATATATATATATATATATATGCATATTGTTACAGCAAATGATACAAATGTAACCTTAGATATTCTCAACAATACAGAAAAGTTCATTTGCCGGACAGAAGAACTTTGATCAAGAGGACATGAGAAATTGACATAAGAAACAATTTCTACAAAAGGATATGACCATTACTGAATCACACACACACACAGTAAAACGGATCTAGTTCGATAAGTAATTTATGTCTGAATTGTGACAGCTAAATTAAAAATTAGTATATGTTAAGAAAGTTTACTTATTTTTTTCAAATCCCCTTACCTGGATATGGAACAGCTCCGTTTGTTAAGATTTCCGTCAATAATATGCCATAGGACCAAACATCAGATTTTATGGAGAACCTGCCATACAAGGCTGCCTCAGGAGCTGTCCACTTAATTGGGAATTTGGAACCTGTAAGAAGAAAAAATTACATAAAGTGCTTATGCTTCCTAAAATTGTACTGATACGCAATCAAAATGATTCTCGCTGGTTTCATTTGTATATTTTCCAACATCAACCAGTTTCAAATATTTGAGTATAATGTGTTATTTGAGCATTGATTTTAGTTTGACTAACCAACTCAAATGTCTCTTCTTCAAGCACTGTATAAAGTGTAAATATATGCCTGTCATACTGCGTTGCATATTTATTACCTTCCAGTAAGCCTTTTACCTTCACAAAACTCAAATCTGTCATTGAGATGAAATAAGCAATATTTTACGTTTGTTGTACCTGGCTATGCAGCTGAAAAAGAGACATTGAACGATATTTTATTTTCATAGTGTCAGACTTTGACCTGACTACCAACATTACTGGTCCCTCGAATCCATTCCAAGCCTGTCTAATCCGACCAAAAAGCAACATGATCCTGGCTGACTACATTGTCTATTCGCGAAGTTATTTAGAGTGATGCAGCCGAAGCAAAGTAACAACCCCAAATCAAAGTTCCCCATTACCATCGTACCCAATAAAGGGGCTCCGTAATGTCATAGGGAGTAATTTTCTAAATTTCCTATGGCCCAGTGTGGACTTCCAAAGGAATCACTCTACTGCAGTATACTCCTCTTCCGATGGCCCCTTTGGGGATATTCTCAATCTTTAATTGTTTAAAGGCTTCGTCAGGCGTCACAGACGATAGCTGGGCCCCTATATCATAAAAGGTGTGCATCATCTTCGGTTCAGAATCTTCTTCCTCTAGTAAGATCCCCTGTGTTATTCTAGAAGTTGAATCCGGCGCAATTAAAGGAAGGGGTAGAATCCCTTCGTCAGAAGATACAATAACCAATCTGCGGCCTCATACTCCTGAATGTTCGTTGTACCAAAGAAAGGGGAAAATTTCACCCTTTTCTTTTTTTTTTTTTATATTAACCCCGTAATAGGTTGATCAATGGGTCGGGGAAAATTTCACCTAGTTATTGACTTTTCCTCCCGAAACAGGTTTCCGAAGGAAGAACTTTTAAAGATGGAAATATTATCAACAGCCAGGAATGTCATAAAACTTATCGACTAGGCGATCACCATATACAATATGCACCCCTCTATTTCCTACTCACAGGAACTACGTCTATGTTTCCACAGATAGGGTGGTCTTCCACTTTATTGCTCTACCGTTCTGTCCAATACAAATATATGCGGTACTTCTGCTAGGTAACTACCCATCTACCATATGCCTACCTATTTAAGCTGAGATATACATCAATGATGATCAAGCAGATCATTCACCAGGATTTTTCCTACATGAGAAAGGCTATCAGAATCATTTTGCAGTTATATCGCCTCATCTTCTGCCTTGTCACCAGTGCTAGAAGAGTAGGTGCCTGACATAGCCTTAAAACCTCAAACTATTCCTGAATGAATGACTGAAAGCACCTACGAACAAAGCATCTGAAGAGAGGATTGTAGAGACGAAGGTCGTGAGTTTATGATCCTACCGCATCACAAACAAGAACTATCAATTTCATAAATAAATTGAAAGACCGTCTGTGTTGAGAGTCCAGCTTTTTCTCAAAAATGAATTTTCTAGGACACTAAATCTGGTGGGAATATGATCTACACCATTGTTTTTGCTGTAAGCACCAGTACACAACGCGCAGGTCGAGTGATTATAGCACCAATACTGAGTTGACCGATATCACGAAGATTATCCTTCTGCAGAGAAACATCGCATTAGTAAAATGTGTCCACTACAGCTTTCGTTTTTGAAAGGTCGATATGAAGTGATTTCTGGCATCTGGACAGTTTAATTTAGTTTGGGCTTCCCTAGCGAATATCCTCCTGAAAGAAATATATTTTGTGGCTGATGATCCATGAATTGTTTAATCTCAGTGATATTGCAGTACGATGATCTAAACGATTGGAAAAAGTCACCACGGGGCCAATAGTGCCATTTGCGACGGGCGCATGAAAAGACAGCCAAGAATCAAAGTTGACACCACTTTCAACAAGACAACTCTCTCGACGAAATCTGCTCTATGTTATAAACTGCCTCTGTAAGCTCAATACACCATGGCATATATATGACAGAGAATGGTCACAGATTTCATAATAAGATTAAGGGATGGGGTGAGATCTGACTTGCCTGATTCACTAGAAAATCCATATGAGAGAAAGAAAAAGAAGGCTGTTCCTCCCCTTCAACAAATATGAATTTACTGTGTTTATACAGCATATTTTGTCCATATACGCTGCAGCTACTCTTGACACGATTGACCTGAACAGGCTGACTATGCAGTTGATGGTCGTCGAGATTTCTAGGAGATAATATTGAGATCGAATAAGGAGGCATAGTAAATTGTATATTGTTTCGCTGAAGCCAAAGTTAAAGAATGTGCACGACGACAATATAAGGTGATGTGATAATATACATTTGGTAAATCAAGACCGATTGCAAATAAAGACTCACTAACCATGCCATTTCGATTTGGAACTTTGGGGCGGTTATGTACTTATTTAGCGCGCAGAGATCTCGGAACGACCTTCCTGATGGCTTTTGGCACTAGAAAAGGCCTAAATTAAAATTCCAAGAGTTCAACTTGCAAACAGCAACATTTATTCCTAACCACTTTTCTTAACTGCCTCTTAAACTGAGAAGCATTCTCCTGTCTGAAACAATGACGTATCTACTGCTGCTAATCAGCGATGTACTGTCTTCTCCTACTTTGCTTACAATGACTTGTCTATTGTGGCTGAGACTCATATGGCCTAAACACCAGAGGAGGCTTAAATGCCGAACAGCAATGCGGTACCGAATGATAGTGAGTACAGTGCCGGAGAATGAGGTGGCTTCATTGAATAAGAGGAGAGCGAAGCATCTCCTCACGGGGTCTACATTCGATAAAATGTCATCACACTATCAATAAATGCTGCGCGGCCCTGTTAATTACCTCGGTTATGTAAGCCATACAGAACCATGCATGCTCATTGTCCTACTTTCTGCAGGCTAAACATTGCTTGTGTCACCAGGTCAGACAGAGAGAATGTGGCCAACATATTCTGCACTAACATATAGATAGCATTGCAAAAACGTACCTTACAAAACCGACGGTCTGATATGTTCACTAAGTCAAAGTTTTTATGATCAAGTGTAGCACAGTTTTACTATTTGCATATGATTGCATGTGGTACCAATGGGACCCGAACAAAGATGAACATTTCCTTCCAGAAATAAAGCTTTAAAATGCCCCAGATCCTAGATTTTAACCAAAGATAATCAACGATCGTTTTAATCCTCACTGACTGAAGAGCTATCCAGAAGGAATGGTGTTCATCCTCATCTTTAATGTCTACTCTAGCCTAAAGCCTTATTACCCTGGTTTGCGGATAACGGCAGTGGACATTCTGTATATTTTGTCAATAGCCAAAAAGATAAGCTGATTCAATGAATCGATTTTGAACGGCTCGACAAGCGTCTGGACTAGAGCGGTTGTACTCAACTGGTAAAGATCAAGTAAAGATCCCACAGTAGTAAGGGGATTTAATGGGTAAGAGTTTCGTCCCATTGTCTAGTATGTCTCTACAAGAAAGAAATACTACTCCGTCTGGTAACCACCGGTCATGTATCAATCTGGTTCGCCAACATTTACCTTATTTTACGCATGTATACGAAATCTTTGGAAAATATATCGAAATGCGTGTTTTAGAACTTAAAAAATGAAATATATAGATTATATTATTAACATTCTGTATGTAGTCTGAAGTTTTTTTACACATTTCATGCAATTTCAATACATTTGTAAAACATTTTAACGATTAAACTAATTTTAAAACATTTAAGACGTTTTCAAGTCAGCTTCTTAAATAAAGATTTCATTGTTGTCTGAACCATGAAATACGTGATAGTGAGTATCCCTTCATTTCTATAAATACAGTAAGCATTTGCGTACCTTGTTTAGGATTATATTCATCATCCTGAATTACTTTAGCCAAACCAAAGTCGCCCACTTTGGCAATATTGTTCTCCCCAACCATAATATTTCTTGCAGCCAAGTCTCGGTGGATCCAATTGTGATGTTCCAGGTAGGCCATTCCACTGGAAATCTGTAACATTTACAATTACCTTCTTCAGCATAATAAAAGTTGTGCCTCCTTTATCCAGGGCAAACTGGTTCATTTCAAAATGTTGGACTTGTCATCTGTCTAGTGTGTAATAACCAGACACAAGTTTTAATACAATCAATCACTATTATTCATTTGACGCTAATCAACATGACCAGACTGTTTGCTTCTAAATATGTTTTGATTTTAAATTCATTGTTAAACAAGAGGCCCATGTGGCGCTAAGATCGTCCATTTGGCAGACTTCTTCCTTATTGCTAAAATACTTGAACAGTTGCCCAGAAAATCTTCGTGTGTGTGCGTGTGATTTGGATTTTTGACGTAGCTTTAACAAGGTTTCAGTTATATCGCTACGATGTATACAGTGTGGCAGTTTATAGTGACGTCTAGCACTGTGGCATCATGCCACAGACATGTAGCATGATGTCCCACCTAGTCACATTATCCCTACACCAGACCGACCAGTCCTAACACTGACCTATTTATGCTGAGCGCTTAGCGAGGCAGCTGTTAGTACCATTTTTGTAAGTCTTTGGTATGACTCAGCCGGGGTTTGAACCCGCGACCTCCCGCGTCCGAGGCTGACGCTCTAACAACTAGGCCACCGGAGAGGTCCCGGGAAATCTGAGACTGTAGAATATTTATCGATAATAGTTATGAAAAAAATGAATTGTTTCATGGTTTTTAAATTACTGTATATTCCCCCATATTTCATGTGACATGGTCCAATTCTGATAGCTTATATGCCAGGATACATTATGTCAAAACTGTTCAATTCCACTGAGCATTCGTATTACAAATTGATAAAGGTGTTGATATTATTAGTAACAACAACTATATTTGATGGTGATGCATCATATTTTGCATTGTATTAATTTAATATTGATTGTCCTATTTTAGTAATGCTAACAATATCTGACGGGGAAATTGCATAATTATTATAGGACTTGAAAAACCTTCATGGAAAGAAACTGTTAAGCTCTATGCTAGAATGCATTCTGACAAATTCTGCTGATTGTTTTATGAAAAGAAATTATGATGCTTTTGTTATTTATATAATGGTACCAAGACTTAAAGTCAGATGTTGTTGAAATCTCTCTATCGCATAATGTTTTCTATGAAAATCAGTCAACGTATTTTTTTACTGAGCACTTTTTTAGAAGAACTCATTTAATGGATATCCTATTTTGGTAGATAGTATTGAACAATTTGAGAAGTTTTCGTATGTTTTATGTTATAGATGGTTTCATTTACTCTAGAGCGAGTCGTTTATATGATTTTCTATTTTTAGCAATAGTGGCTATGTTTGATCATAGATTAGCATCAAGTATTATGAACGGAAAGCCCCTCATATCAGGGACCGCTCCGATGGCCTAGTGGCTAGATCGTACGTCGTGAGTTCGATCCCAGGCCGGGTCATACCAAAGTCTTATGAAAAAAATGATACTAACAGCTGCCTCGCTTGGCGCTCAGCATTAAAAGTTTAGCGTAAGGACTGGTCGGCCTGGTGTCAGGATAATGTTACTGGATGGGACATCATAATGTCTGCGGCATGATGCCCCATTGCTAGACATCACTATAAACTACAACACTGCAGACGTCGTAGCGATATGACTGAAAAATTGTTAAAGTTACGTTAAAAATCCAAATCACACAAATACACCCCCTCATATCAGATGATCATGCTAGGTTTGGTTCAATTGTAAGTTGGGAAGACTTTGACAATAGTATTTTTGCTAAATTGCATAACATGCAGAATACGATCGATGAACACAGGACAGGGCCACGCAATAAACTCTCGTAATGTCTAATGGACAAAAAAAGAAATTGGATGAAAAAACAGATTTGAACATGGAGTGCAGAAAGTGAAAGAGAAAGATAAGAAAAGTGTCAACCTCTGCTGCAACTTTGCACATTTCAACATTCGAGTTCAAGCTCCTGACGACCTATTGTTGCTTAGTGTGAGAATGATTTATTATAAAAGTAACCTCTGCTCCTTCAACTTAATCTGTTTACTTGGCTTTTGTCATTCAACAGCAACAGCGAGACGAAGAAGAAAGAAGAAAACGAGAGAACGAAAAAGAGAAGAGAAAGTTCCAAGGAGAGATGAAGGACACTAAAGTCAAACGGTAACGGTGCTGTTAGACAATTTGGCAGAGTTATGTCTGAGACAAATATATCAGAGTACTTTAACTCGAGCCAAGAGGAAACAATCCATTCCTGAGCCAAACATTTCAACGCTGTCATCACTATCTCTAAGCTGATCCCTGAGAGTATGTCGGTAACAGCAGCAATCATCGACCAAATCATCGACAATAGCAGGTGTAGAAGTTGGAATTAGCCGTGACAAAGGTATAAGGCAGTTAAAGCTCATTTCCTCCAGGTTTTTTGTTTGTTAAATAAATAAAAAGAACACCTAACGGTCCTTTTCAGGGTCAGCCACCTGTCTAGAAAATAGATACTACTCAAAATATGCCAAATCAAGTAAATACTTAAATTCCTATTTTCCATGATGTTTTGATTGTGATGTACGTGTGTGTGTGTAGCTCTATATTATTATAAACAGATTACGTTCTCTTTTTGGTATATTTCTCCTTTTGAAATTACAATGAAATTTCACAATACGTAACCAAAAGTCCATTTTCTACTTTTTTCACTATATTTTCCGTTTTTATGTCTTTACTGGCAGTGTTTTCTTCTTCTTCTTTGCTTTCTTGTCGTCTTCATTTCTTATCTTTCTAGACTGGTATGAGTTCTTCTTCATCCTTTTCAAATGGGTCTTCTTCATTTTTGGAACCACTGTCCGCTTCTTTTCTTAGGGCATTCGGAACACCAATGTTTTTCTCCTGACAATGATAACAGGCATCTTGACCTTTGTCGCTCTTTACTCATGTCTTGCTTTGAGGTTGTGGACATAATGTTACCCAATGTCAATTCTGCTGACCGATATAGCAAGTATCTTGACTTTTAGCTCAAAAGGAGGAGGCGTAGTCCGTCGCCTTCTCTGGAGTAAACCTTCATTTGACGACACGGAAAGCTTTCATCAGAAGCTCAATCTGTATTGGTTTTTCCATCTTCTTGACTGTTTGAGAGTTGAATGAATACTCCTAGGAAAGACATTCATCCTATATATAGGCACCCTCTATATTTACAACTTAGTCATTTGCCACTTTAGAATCAAGATGAAACGATCGAACGATTTCAATGAGAAAAGAGAAGAAAGTAAGAGGGCACAACCTGGCATATCGCCTCACACACGAGCTGAAGTGTTGGCTCACGTTCATGTCAGCTAATGTGAAGAAAACATGGGCGAACCTAAATCACCTTCCAATTCTGCGACCAGACCTAGAGAGTCTCCTTCAAGCCACAGTCAAACAGTAGCATCCGAAAGTATTCCCAAAGAGACAGGAATACACTCCTCCATAAAATTTATAACTACGGATTCAACTTACACGGTGAAGTTTAAAGATTACAAGTTGAACATAGTGCTGGAGAAATCAGAAGGCTTCATCTTCGATTTGTTGGATTCCATGTTAACCATACTGAAACAACAGTGCCAAGTCAAAGAAGGCAATCTCTTGAGACCCTCCATTTATCACGACAAATTGAAGTCGCCAGTTTGGATCGAGTTTAGCAGCCCTGCAGAATGGATACCTTCCAGAGTTATCGACAAGACTCAACACGTTCAGCACTCCGTCGAAACATCACATCACTGATGGAAAAGCTAAATTTTACAAGACCCACGTTTACCCTCTGAAAAGGGACTGGCAACGCAGAAATGTGTCATTCGCAGCACCAAATAAAGCATCGTTCAAATTAACAACACTCAGGACAAGAAGTGTTTAGCCCCATCCATCTTCGTAGGAAAGACTTATGCCAACCAGAAAAACACGACAGAATGGAAAAGAGCCTGGGCGAACATTCGACAATCGGACCTAGCCAGACAACAAAGAGATGGAGAACTCCTGTTACAGCAAGCCGGCCAATCCAAAGACACAACCTGCATTCATGAAATGAAAAAACTGCAAAACATCTTGGCTCCAGGCTACACGTTGAAAATGCACCCTCAAGAGGTGCGTGGACCTCTGTTTCTTCGAGGCATCGTCGTCCCTTAACGACAATACATTCACGTAAACATTTCGATACCACTGCTAGTATCACCGGGTTTCTCAGATACGGTTACTATTGTGAGAAATGCGACTATGGGAGTCGCATTTCTCACAATAGTAACCGTATCTGAGAAACCCGGTGATACTAGCAGTGGCATCGAAATGTTTACGTGAATGTATAACAATCGAGAGCAACACTTTCATTGCTGACACAAATGTCGTAAATGTTTATTCTCTAAACCCTGCCAGCACGAAAGACAAGAACGAAAGTATTGCTCAGCTTGTCAGCAAACTTTAGTCAGTCCTACGTGTTAAAAAACATTTCATGACGCAAGATTCACAGCAGAGAAGTGCTTACCAACTGCTGCGATTGTGTTCTACTTGTGTACAAGTCATACGTACCAACAGTTCCACGCGCATATTTGTCTTGGAAAGAAACGATGTCACATTTGTCGACAAATCGTGGACTTGGAACATGAATACTACATTCAAAAATCCAATCGAAACAAGAGGACGGAAAATGTCCTCATTGACAAACAAAATTCTTAAGAAGCCTTGTTGAGAGCAGACAAATGTCAGGCTTCAAACTGGAAAATATATTTTGACTCTCCGATAATTCCTATATATACAAAGCACGCTGCTGAGCAAGCCATTCCTTCTTCGTTCAAGCAAAGCATGGACATGGCAGAAAGAGAAAAAGAAAACCCTCCAGAGGAGATAATAAACACGTTGCGAGAAAGACTGAGAAAAGAAGGACAGTCAGCGGATCAGACATCGTTGATCATTAAGCAGAGAAAAACTGACGCACCGAGATTCTCTCGAATGTTCTAAGTCAGAACCTGATGTGTTTGCCATATCAACCACCTTGATAGCACAACAATAATCTCATTGGATAGAACTTCATTCCGTCTCCTGTTTCACGACCTCAGCCAACATCGAATTTGAAATCAAAGGAAAGCCCGAAGATTATATCGATATAAATAGCTGTTACTTGTACCTGAAAGTCAAAGCTGAAAAAGTCGGTAACAATCCCGATCTAATAGACGATGAAACAGTTTCTCGTGTCAACAATTTCATGCATACTTTGTTCAGCGCAGTGGATTTGTACTTGAATAAGAAACAGATTAGTAGCAGCATGGATACTTACCCTTACAAAGCGTACCTACAAAATATCTTGACGTACGGAATAGAATAAAGAGGCCAAGAACACCCAAGACGATGCTTTCTTTGTATAGAAAACTGACATAGGTTGCAAATTCCAAGAAAAACTTTGTTTGCCGGGCATAACAAAATACAGGATTTATCGAGCGTAAAAAGAAAATCAAACGTAGTTTAGAAAATGATGGATCGTTTGCATTTGGACGTGTAGCTGCAAGGGCATATTCTCTTTTTTCCATTATCCCTCGATCGTCCCAATTAACTATTTATGCACCAGTCCATATCTTATGTTTGTGGAACAAGATGGTGCCAGTTATGTTTTCAGAGAAATGTTGAAAAAAATACTGAACATTAAACTATAGAGACAAGTATTTTTAATGTTATTTTAGTTTTTTTATTTTCTACCTTTAAGGTCGTAGAACAATCAGTAGAATGACAATAATGATTGTTTCTTCTATACATCAATTAAAATGATGTTTGGACTTAATGTACAAAATATACTTAATACAACATGCTTCATATTCTCAATTAACAATTAATAGAATGAATGACAGACTTGGTCACATTATGATACACTCCCTAAAAAGGCAGACATATTAAACAGGAAGCCCTGTATTAAAGAACTGCCATCGTAATACTTTATGCAGCTCTTACTGGAAAATACTCTGACCAATCAAACTGATTTATGGCAGAGTAACATCTATTATTCCAGACAAGAAGTTAAATGACAGATGGACCTGATCTAATCTTTACCTGGGCAGCAATATCCACCATAATCGTCAGAGTAATGTTTCTCCCCTCGCCCTCTCTCAGGTAACTAAGAAGACTTCCTTTAGACATGAGTTCTGTGACGATGTAAATCGGTTCTACCTCGGAGCAGACGGCATATAAACGGACCAGCTTGTCATGCCTACATTGTTTCATAAACCTGGCTTCCTCAAGGAATGCTTTTGGGGACATTGTTCCTGGCCTAAGTGTTTTAATAGCTACATCTGTTGTCTTGTTCCACTTGCCTGACAAAATAAATGTCACGAAACATAAAGAGCTAATTTGTTTCATAGAAAATGTAAACTCTAAAACAATCTATAGCTATCAAATGCTAGATAAAATGCCCTGTTTTTGTTCAGTATCTTCATTGCCTATGATTTGCTTTTATTTGTGCTTATGCAATTCATCATGCTAGTAATATATGTTTGAACAACATCAACTGTCAGCACAATGCAGCTGAACCTAAAGAACAAAGGTTTCCATTATTTCACAGTAAATAGTGCCTTGCCTTGCCTTGTATCATATATAAACTATAACGTTACTAACGTTTAGTAAATATGAAACAACCTTAAATTTAGTTCAAACAAAATATTTTTCTAAATCATGTAATGCACATTAACCTAATGTTGCCATTTACCTAAATGCAACACTTTTTCTAATTATTATTTAAATCTGGCAACTAAAGTAGTTCAATGTACAAAATTCATCAAATCAATCCACAAAGTTTTTCTTCCAATAATCACATTCTGCAATGTACATAAATGTTATAAAAATACTTGTCCATTTGGGTCATGCTTATAAGGTCTCACATTTTCTTTTCATTACTGACTCTGGAAGTTTTGATTTTCCTTTGAAAATGGTGCCTTACAATTGTTTTACATTTATCCCTTGTTCTATTTAGAATGTGAGCTTTTTTAAGTAACTGGAGTATATGAGCAAGTCATGACTTCAAGACCACGTGGTAATATTGCGATGTAACATTTTTTCCGATATATTAGTAGTAAATGGGGGCACCCTAGCGTCAAGGGGAATTAGCATTACAAGACCCCTTGGGCAACTCTAGCGTCAAGGGAAATTAACATGGAGAAAAATCGTGGGTCACTCTAGCGACAAGGGGAATTTAACATGGAACTATAGTGTGGGTCTGTCTAGCGACAAGGGGAAATTAACATGGGAATAGAGTTTGGGTTTGTCTAGGGACAAGGGGAATTGAATATGGGATTTTTTTTTTTAAATTTAAATTTAAATTTAAATTTAAAAAAAGGGGTAGGCAATGGAAAGGCTATCTCTTTTCGAGAAATATGGCTGGCCCTGAAAAGGGCCTTTGGGCTTTCTTCTTCTTCTGCTTCTAATTTCTTCTTTTTCTCCACCAAGTTCTTATTTTATCTCCAACACTCTTTCTCTTCTTCTCTTTCTTTTTCTCCTGCTCTTCTTTCTTCTTCTCTTCCTCCTCTTCTTTCTTCCTCTTCTCATTTTCTTCTTCTTTTTCAATCTTTTCGTTCCATTTGCTTATTCTTATTCTTTCCTCTTCATCCTCCTTCTCCTCCTTTATCTCTTTCATTACACCACTAATCTTGTCCTTTACCTTTTTTAAGTTATTAATTTCCATCTTTACACGATGGGGACTATAGGAATAATGGTCTTCAACCAGTCTTATTAACATCTGCTCCATCATTCCTAAGTTGTCTAAAACGTCTTGTAATGTTTGTATTTTGTCCATTTGGTTAGAAGCCATCTTCTTTTTTTATTCTTTGCAGAATGGTTTGAACGACGAATACTATGGGTTCTTATACTTAAAGCGCGTACGTGAAGGAAAACATCCCCCTAAAACGTAAAATTGATCTTACCTAGATCATGACCAAACAACGCGCGAACGTGAAGGAAAACATCCCCCTACTTTTTCATTTCATATAATAAAACCCAAACTATACTTTCTCATTTCATATAATAAAAACCCAAACTATACTCTCCACATACGCTAAGAAACAATAAACAAAATCCATAATCTACTATCAACACAATCTTACGTGAGCGCTTACAAAACCCAAACTATACTCTTCACATACGCTAAGAACAATAAACAAATCCATAATCTACTATTCACACAATCGTACGTGAGCGGGTACAAACACAAACACAAACACACAAACACAAACACACAAACACATACGCTAAGAACAATAAACTAATCCATAATCTACTATCCACACAATCGTACGTGAGCGCTTACAGAACCCTAACTATACTCTTCATCTACGCTAAGAAACAATAAAGAAACCCATAATCTACTATTCCCACAAACATACCTGAGCTCTTACAAACACCAACACACAAACACATACCCTCACACTATCTTAAAAAAGAGTTAGTGTTTATTTTCACACTACTCTACCTACACACATTGGCAAATCGATTGTTATTTCTTTTCTAGAGTATTGGGTAGCCCTGAAAAGGGCTGTTTTTTTGTTTGCTATGGCATTCTTTTTTAGTTTCTAAGAATGCGATGTCCTCTGAGGATAGACTTTCTGGCGATAGGTCTGCTTCTTCGGAAAGAGAAGAAGAACTCTTTGGTGTCGATACGACAATCGACAAAGCCTCTGTCAGCTTCAGGCTGCTGCTGCTGCTCTTGTTGTTGTTGTTGCTGCTGTCTCTGAAGTCTGTACTTCTCTGTCCATTCTTCTTTTTCCCTGTTCATTTCTTCTCTGAAGAGCTCTTCTATCAGGTCTTCAGTGATTTTTAACATTCTCACATTCTCTATTTCTTCTGGATTCGGTATCAGACTGTGTCTGACCCTATGCAAATTCACGTAGGCTTCGTTGAGTTTAGCTAGTTTGGAGCACATCTTCTTAGGAGGATGAGTCGACAATGGATGGTTAGACTGGAAACAACCCGGTTCTGAAAGTCAAAGCGCGGACGTGAAGGAAAACATCCCCCACACGGTTTTTGAGTCGCAACGTTTAGTGAGTGTCATGAGAGGGATAGTAAGAAATGAAAGAGCATCAATCCAACATTCTTATAGCTAAACAAAAGACAAAGGCATTTTTTTTCAAAACACAACATTTTTTATTCAAAAATCACTTAACACTAAACAACAACTCTAACATTTTTTAACAACAATGCAACACTAAAAGTTTCTCCACTAGGTAAAGAGGGATAACAGTCTTCCATGGTTTCTAGTAATCTAGGATGACTTCTCTCAAACTGTTGATTTCTATGGTATTATCGAATTCTGCATACAGGATGACGTTCACCGTTTCATCAGGGTCTCGGTCTTTAAACTGAATTTCCACACGAATCTGGCCGGATTTTATAGGGTGGAAATGTCCCTCGTCGCTGCCTTGGTCTGGAGTGAAATCGAAAGCCCACAAAGCGTAGCCTCCTGCATAATCCTCGTACGTAATACCGTGACTGGTATTGGTTCCTAACTGTCCTGTGGCTTCGTACAGGGACAAGTACGATCTCAAGTAATTCTTCTTGGTAAAGTCAGGTTCGAAAGGTCGGGTACACAAGGTCTTGCCATCGCGACTGACTTCGATTTTGGGCACGCCAAAGTGTTGAAAGTAGAAAGGATTTTTTTCGGCAGCTCCGTTGAAGGCTGTATTCTCACGATACCAACGATCAAACGTTTGGGTAACTGTCCTTGGAACAGATGATCTTCGATCATGGATCGCTGTCCCTTGGGAATGGTGAAGGTTTTCACTTCCACGCGTCGTATGGGATACTTGGCAGTCGTTCTGCTCAACGTCTGACTGATGTCGTTTCCCACTTTAGGTAACACTTCCACACGGCGTACGTAGAGTCTGGCTTCTAGGATTTTTGGTTTTGTAACCGTCACTATCAGCCATCAAATGGAAAGCGGCACTGCTACGATTCAGTCTCAGGCGGACATCCACCCCGTTCAGCAAATACTTTTCTTGCAACCACATGTCCAAATGCAAACGATCCATCAGTTCTAAACTTGTGTCGGCTCCCGTGATTCTCTTTCTTCGTTCTAGAAATCCATCATTGTTGTCTTTCTTTTCATCAGTTTCCAATATTTCAAACTTGGTAGGTTCGTCAGCTTCCCATACCACACAGGCATTGAGATGAGTGTTCTTGGCATCTATTCCGTACGTCAAGAGATTTTCCAGGTAGGCACGATAAGGGTAAGTATCCATGCTGCTACTGACCAGTTTGTTATTCAAGTACAAGTCCACTCCACTGAACAAGGAATGCATGAAATTGTTGACGGGAGTTACTGCTTCATCGTCTATAGCACCTCCAGTCTTATCTAGAATTTTGACTTTCAGGTACAAGTAACTGCTATTCAGATCGATGTAATCTTCGGGCTGTCCTTTGATTTCAAACTCGATGGGAGCGGAATCGGTCAGTGAGGAGACGGGGTGAAATTCCACCCACTGGGATTCTTGCATCGTCATCATCGTGGGGGGCATGGCAAACAGATCCAGTTCCGTCTTGGAACAAGCGCAAGATTCTCGGTGCATCATTTTTTTGTCTCTTTTCTGAATAATCGAAAACGTCTAAGTCTCGAACGGTTCTTCTTTTCTTGGCCTTTCTAGCTTGAAGTCTGGTGAAAGGGTGTTTTCTTCGTCGTCTCTTTCTGCCTTGTCCTTGCTGAATGCCTGACTCGGTAGCGTGCAGGGCATTTATAGGTGTTTCTCGGTGACCCAAAATGTCTTTGCCCGTTTGCAGCAAGACATTTTTGCCTGCCCTCATGAAGGCTTCTTTAGGGTTTTGTTTGTCGATGATGACATTTTGGAGAAATTCTTTGCCTTGCGTCAGTGCCGCATCTTTCAAGGCGTGCAAACCGCGTGTCACCATCGGTTTCAACACCGGGGCAACCGAACGAAAGGCCGATTTTAACATATCTCCTAAACCGTGTCCTCGCTGTCGAGCAACCCCTCGGTACACTGGATACATGACTTACGAATCGTGAGAAAACCGTTTTCGATTATGGAGTTTCACCGTGACTTTTCCTTTGGTGAATGGAATATTTTGTCCCAAATCTCCTTTTAGAGTAACGTTGACCGTGTCCAAATACGACTTACTGACAGGCAAATAGTGAGGATGTACAAATTCGCGGTGGACGTGGTAAGTGTTTCCACCTTCCTCGTCAGTGTTCGTGGCAGAATCCACTTTGAAAGGAATGACACGCAGTAACGGTACGGAGGTGTGTCCCACCACGTTATACTCCACCACATCGGAGTACACAAACATCAAATTCAGTCCTTGGTTCAGTTCTACCGGGGCACGAAATAACTTGCTAAAAGACTCGTTGTCGTAAACGATGGGTAATTCGCTTTTCTTCATCATGCTCATTCTCAGGTTCATGTCTCCGCCCAACATGTCATACAATTCAGGACAAAATAAAATGGACAGGATTTTACTCCGTTCAAATTTCATCAAGAAGCGACGAGCTGCTTTGTGGTACTCCATGGTGACATTTTTGTTGACATGCTCCAAAGCTTTCAGAAACACGGCATTAAACCTGGAGGCTATGGTGCTGACCAAATGTTGACCACTAAAATAATAGCCTGGGGGAATGAACAAGTGATAGGTGGTGTACTTTTGTGTACGGGTTTTCTTGTCATATTTGACATTGCTATCCATCCACTGTTGCATTTGCTCGTCATGAACTTCCACATCAAAAAAATTTTGATTGGGAAGGACATTGAGGACTTGGGTCGGGTGAATCATTTCTACTAAAGCCACTTCCCAATGGGCTTCGTGATCTAACGGGATGGCCTGAGGTAATTTGGCCGTGTAACAGCACAACGTGTTCTTGGGAAACACCTCCATGGAACTGTCACTGGGTAAAGTTAAGTAAAATTGGTTTTGGTGACTCATAATTCCAGAGTTCTGTGGCTGTCTGAGGGGTTACTGGACGTCAGAGGCGTGTCTCCGCCCAAAATGGGGTTCTGATTGTGGTGATTGGAGTGGTGACTGGCACTGGCACTGGACACAAGGTTCCCGTTGGAAGAGAATTTCAGGGAGGTATTGGGAAGCAGGTAACCGATGCAACTGCGCAATAAAATGGTCCACAATTGTTTGTCTCCTTGTTGCAAACTCAAATTGGCGATGGCTGCCCCGATGACACAATACACCACGAAGATTTGGCAGAAAAAGACGATTTGCGTTTTAGGCACACGTTCTCCACACCACACCCACAAGGGTTGTTTTTGTAAATCTTGCACAGAAGAACTAGGTGAAGGAGGAGTGGTCGACGTAGCTGCGTCTGCTGTGTGAAAGGGCATGATGGTCACTTCTTTTTATAGTCGATGACTTGCGAAGCGTCGATCCAAGAATCAAAACTGGGTGGATATCCTTTCCAACGTACTTTGACTTCTTTGACACGTCGTTTGCCCACTTTACGGGTTCTGCGTTCGAGAATGCTTTCGATGTCGTACACGTCGTCTTCTTTTTTGGTGACACGTTGTAACTCGGGCAAATAAAACGTTCCTTTGAGCACTTCTCCGTTCATGTCTTCCAATTTATAGACGGCAGGATGACGGCCATGCACTCGTCCAGTGACGCGAAACAATTCGGTCGTCCAGTTAGGTAAGTAACCTTTGTCGAAAGTGCGTTTGGTTTTGCCAATGCGCACCCAATCTCCTACGGCCAACTCTCCACTTTTCTTGGGGACAGCCCTCGTCGGGGACGTACCAAACAGGCGCTCAAACACCAACACTTCGTTGTCGGGAGTCACGTCTTGCGGGGCACGTCCGATGCTTCGATGGTAAGATTGGTTGTACGCTTGCACCAGGTGCGGTAAGATGTCGATGTACTTCAGAGTGTGGTGATGCGTAAAATATTTCCACATGCGTTCTTTCAAAGTGCGTTGAAAACGTTCCACGATGCTGGCTTTGGTTTCGGGATTCTCGGTGGTAAAAAAATGAATGTCACGTTTCTTTAATTCTTTTTGGAAAGCTTGGTTCAGAAATTCGGTGCCTTTGTCCGTTTGCCATCGAAGAGGGTGACGACCTCTTTGTTTCAACACCCGTTGCAGGGCTCGCACTAACTCGCTGCTCGATTTGGAAGTCAAGGGCACGACCCAGGCAAATTTGGAAAAGACGTCGATGACACAAAACAAATATTTGTAGCCACGATTGTAGCTGGCCAAATGAGAGACATCGGCTAAATCGGCTTGCCATTGATGATCGATGTCTTCCACTCGGGTGCGACTTCTGGCAAACTTGCGTCGAATGGGTTTGTGTAAAGTGTAGGTAGCTTGTTCTTGTAACCATCGTTGCACTTGAGGTAAACGGAGACTTTTCAGTCGCGTTTTGGCAGCACGATACAATTTTTGAACTCCTGCGTAACCTGCAGGATGGGAGGGATCGTAGTAAATGCTGGCTAAGACTTTATCCATTTTTTTTTGTGTTGGTTGGTGTGTTAATAAGACACCCACTCTTGGAGGATGCTACTCTTTTTCTCTTGGGGTATTTTCTTGGATTGCAATGCTTTGCGTGTGCGGCCAGCAATAGGTGTCGAAGAGGAGAAGGATGTCTGAGCGGGGGATATCGGTTCTTGTTTCACTTCTGTCTTCACTTCTGTCTTCACTTTCTTTTTCTCTTGTGAGAAAGAAGGGGTGGCCATCATCTTTTTAATCCATCCAATTCTGGAGGTAGGTGGTGTTGTTAACTTGCGTACTTTTTCTGGTGGAGTTTGAAACCCTTCCTCTTCTTCTCCTTTTTCTGTCTTGGTCACGGGTACTGGTGGTACTAGTACTGGTACTGGTGATGGTGCTGGACTTTTCATCAAGGTCTTAAAATCTTTCAGAGTGGGTAGAGCTGTTTCGTCTAAAGCTTTCTGGTGAAAGAGTTGCAGTCGTTGCAAGAGTTGACCGTACTTTTGCGATTTTTCTGTTTCGGACAAATCTTGGCGATCCATCAAGGACTGCAATTCGTGTTGTAACTGGGACATCTCGCTCAAATGGGGATTGGGATGTAAATGCGGGGTGTGTTGTTCTTGCCACCGATGGTATTCCATCCATCGTTTGTAAGGTACTAAAGCTAGTTTTCGTCCTTCCATGGGGTTGTCAGGGGTCGATTCTGAGATCTTGGAACTTTCGAGGCCTTTTTATCTTGCTCCCACCAGTCCTCCCAACATGGTTCCCAAGACTCCTTTCAGTATGGGGCCTAACAAGAGAGGTAAAATACCTCCACGTTGCACTAACATCTTCTTTTTTTGACGAATGGGAATTTTCTTTTGAACCATTTGGCGAAGAACGTGACGATGTTTGCTTAAGCATTGTTTCTGGTGTTTGGACAAAGGGATCGTGCCTTTCAAAACGTTCAAACAACATTCGCACACGGTATCGATGACCTCTTTGGAGGCTGTTTGAATGAGTTTTTTTCGTAGGGGTGGAGAAGCTTTGGACAGGACAGATAACATGTCCCCATGTTTGGCTAAACGTGGTGGCAGTCCTTTCCTTTTCTTTCCTTGGGGTTTTCTGGAGGGTGACATCTTTGAGTCTTCAGGAGCACCAAAAAACACTGATACCCGACTTGGTCACAGGCCTTTTTTATACTGGAACGCGTCGCCACTGATTGTCTTTACGTCGTATTAGTTTGAGGACAGGCATGACACGTCGTGCAGGGGTACGTAACGGACTAAATCGAGCCAGTTCTTGCTTGGACAAATCCAGTAAACTTTGTAACATGCCCGATCTTTCTTGAACTTTGATTTTGGGAGAAGGTACTTTGTGAGCAGCAGCCACTGCCACTAAATTGGAAGGTCCTGCCACTGGGGAAGTTCTTTTGGGGGTCATCAACGGAGAAGTTCTTGGTGTGATCAACGTCTCCAAGTACTCTTCAGTTCTGGGTGTCATTAACGGAGAAGTGGACAAACGTGAAGCTGCCGGAGACGCAGACACCGCCGTGGCAGGTCGTGGTTTGCGAGTGTAAGGTTGCGTCCTGGCCGAAGTGCCTCTCTTGCGACTAGTTTTCTGTGGACTTTTCTTTTTCTGGGGGCTTCTTTTCTTTTTCCGGGGTGGTGGTGGTGTCTGGTCAGAGGAGGGTCCTGCCACTGGAGAAGTTCTCCTTGGGGACCTGGTCTTTTTCTTCTTGGGGCTTCGTTGGACTTTTGTCTTGGGTATAACTTTGGGGGCAATAGGATCCCATCTTAAGAGTGAGCGAATGATGACCCCTCCTAGAGTACCGCTCCCTCCAGGTTTCAAAATGATTTGTTTTTTGGTTTGAGTGTCGATGCGGGGATCGGCCGGTTGGACTAAAGCGACTTTGTTTCGATCGAAAAAGCGTTTGGTTTGATGAGGAATCTGAATGATTCCTTGGAGTAATTGACGTGCCGTCACCGCGAACCATCGTAAGACTTCTTTGAGGCTAGCTTCTAAGACACGAGCTCGTGTTTGTGGATTTTTTTCTCGACTGATGCCATACAAGGCACGAATCAATTTGACGGGAAGATGCGACTGAAGGGACGTCATGTTCGCACTGTGTGAGACAGACGAAAAAGGGTCTGAGGTTTTTATAGATTTTTTTATGGGGAGTGAAATGAAGTCGAGGACGGAGACGTGTACAGGACAGGCCCTCCGTCTTGGCACCAGTGGTGAAACAAGTGGGTACGAAATCGCAAATCCTCGGGAGTCGTAGGCTTCAAATCGACGAGTAAATAGGCGTGTGGCGTTTGAGTGGCATCGTCGTACGCCTAAGTCAGCCAAGGCGTTCCTAACTGTTTGGCTAAGACTTGCACTTGCGATTTATCTCGGGGGCTTTTAAACAAGACCACGTAATGCGCATTGAGACTGATGGTGCGATGGGCTTTACTTTGTTGAAACAAATTTTGGGTGATGTAAACGACACTGGCATTACGGTGATGCCCTTTGCGCGTGAACCACAGTTTAATTTCTTCTTCGTCTTCTCCTAACATGTCGTCGAAAATGACCAAATGGGTTTGACGGGAGTCAGAGACGATGCCGTCGTCTTCTTTAGGAATGCCTTCCACAAACACGATGGAATCGCCTTGACTTTCTCGCAAGAGGCTGTACGCCGATTGCCACTCTTTGTAACACCACACGATCCGTTGAGGGGGTCGATCGATCAAATGATGTTTATGTTCGATCAAACGTTTGACGAATTCAGTTTTGCCAGAACCGCTAGGTCCAGCAATGAGCATGTTAAAGGGATGGCGAAGATACAAAGCCTCCCAACTGGCACGATCTAAGTGTTCGTCGATGACTTTGACAGTAGAGGAAGAGGGAGCAGAGACAGTAGAGGTAGCCATGGTGTGAGGAATTCACTTGTGACACGAAAAAACAAACAAGACAAGAGTTTATATACTTTTTCAGAACACGTTTATTGAATGTTTTTTTCAAACATGGATACGAAAGACAAAAATACATAAAAGCCAAAGGCTTAAGTACAAGAATAAAAGGCACATGAACGTGGAATAAAAAACAAGTGTCTGTACAACAACCACATGTTTTGGGTAAAGTTCTAACCAGTTCTATAGTAGGGGGTAAGGTCACACAAGTGTCCTCCCGAAAGGGTCTTTCAGGCCTGTCCACGACAGTCCTGTCCTGGGTGACGGGTTCTTCTGGCACCGTCACTAACACAGGTTGAAAAGTAACTTTTTTCCTTGAATAACTCTCGTGCATACTGGGCCACCTCTTGTGTCCAAGCCTCAAAACCCTGGTCTCGGTGATGTCCAACATTTGACTCCTAACCAATCTGGTTTCTTCTTCGTCAACGACATGGTAAGTTACTTCAATGAACAATGAACTATTGGTCTTGGACGTTGTCCCTTTTTATATGCTGACCAATATCGATGTGACCGTACGGCAACGTAAAGTGATTGGGAAGTCTCACTCGCTTCTGGTACACGATTTGATATATTTTTTCCAGGGGTCGACTGACGATGTGGTGAGTGGGTACACGTGCAATCTTGTTCGGTTGATAAGTGGTCACTTTAAAGTTTCCATCCTCTCCCGATTGCAAGGCTTCTTTCAATACCCCAAAGTTGACCACTCGACTGGTACGATGATTCAGAGTCAGTCCTTTCACTTTGCACGTCGTGTGCACTTCTCCTTGTTTGTCCCGGTATTCGTAGCCGTAATTTTTGGGACCACCACTGACGGAACTTAGAATCTTGTCGTCGGGATGCTCGTCTGTCCAGGCTCCTAAACGGTCTCCTTCGATGTCAGGGTGCTGTTGAATCGGGTGATGGATGTAAATGCAACTGTCCGTGTCAAAGTACAGGACGCGTTCTTCTAACAGTTCTAAAGCTTCGTACAATTTTAAGCGAGCATGAGCTGTCACGTAAGCCGCAATGATGACATTTCCAAAAGGGTCGTCTTGTACAAAGTCCAGATCTTCTTCGTAATTGACCAAGATCAAATCCTCTCGAACGACGTCCACGTGTTTCATGTATTTGGTTTTGTCGTGAATCATCTGGAAGTAGCGGGAAGGTTCTGTCAAATATTCCGTCTTGGGTAAACACGGTCGTTGTGCCATTTTACCCCACAAGCAATTTAATATCACTTTGGCAAACGATCGCCTGCCTTCGTTTTTTTCGATGTGGTCTAAAGAGATGCCTTCTTGTGCGTAGTATTTCTCTTTGAATTGTATTTGGTCTTCGGGAGTGTGACACCAGGAAGGATAGCCGCTGGCTTCTTGTTTCAGTTTCAAAAAGGCATCCACGTAGTCGGCGAAAATGCCTTTCTGAGTAGGGTCACCCTTGTGGTACTGTTGTGTCTTGGGAAAGTGGCAAATTTCGTACACTTCCAACAGTTGGTATCCCATGTCCAGAGCTTTGAACAATTCCACGCTGACCCAGGTTCCCGTCAAGGCACGTTCTTCCTGGCTGTGATGGCAAGGTTGGTCCTGGTTGCACGTTTCGGCACAAGTACGGCACAAGGGAAACATCAGTTTGCCTTGACAATGGTGAGGTAAGACGGGATGGTATAGGTTCGTGGGAGGCAAAACTTTACACTTGATCAAGCCTTCGTATTGTCGAATGTTTTTCAGGTCGATGTGTTCCGTGAACAATTGCGGGTGCCCTACTGGAAAGAGACAATATTTGCACACGTAGGGATACAGCGAACACACGTCCAAGTATTTGATTTCTTCTCCTTTCTCTTCGTCGGCTTGGTACAGCAAACAGGTGGCATTGGTCCTTCCTCCGTACAAACTATCCCTCGGGTTCAGCGGGTCCATGAACTGGTAACTTTCCACGAGGCGTTTAAACTCGGGATCGGTTTTCAAACGGTGATCGTACTCGTGTTCCCACATTTCCACCACTTGGTATCCTTGCTGTTCTAACTTTAGGCGTTGCAAAAACTGATTTTTTGTGTCACGGTCAGGGTAACAGATGGGACATCCGTGAAATAAGCAACCGTTAAACTCGTACACGATCTTGGGGTTTTCTAAGTCCCAGCCATCTACCGAATACGTTCCGATGGTCTTTTCGCCTCCTCCGTTGCGGGCATGCTGAATCCATTTGTCTTCCTTGTCGCACAAGTAATGTAACCAACGTAGGGCTTTGACCGAGTATTGACGCTTGACATAGTGGGTCGTTTGAGGACTGATGACAGCCACGGTGTTTTCAGGCATGAATCGTTGGCGGTACACTAAGGAACACGCTTTGGCAATGGTGCAAGCTTCTTTCAAAGGATCGACCCCTCCGTATTCCATGAACAGTTCTCGAAATTTTCCACAGCAACGCCGTAAAATGTCCACGTCGGAACGACAATACCTTAACATTTCTTCCTGAAAGTCGAAGGGGTCAGAGGCATGAGCCTGGTACCAAGCGTAGAAATCTTCTCGTTGTTCGGTACGCATGTTGTCGGGGTCGTAATAGTGAGCCTCAGGTAAATGGGGTAGAACGGCATGTTGGTTGGCTTCCGTATTGAAAAAGTGTGGAAAGTACCCTTTAGCCATTTCTGTCATTCCAAACGTTTTAGGCATTCGACTCAAAGGCATGGCCAAGTAACTCATCGAATCTTTACACTGTACTTGTCCCACTTGCATGAAAATGATTTTGGCTCCGTTCAAAGTGACTTTAGGACGTTCGGTGCCTTGTTCCGTATAGTATCTGAGAAGAAACTGTCCATCGTATCCGGAGAAATTGTGAGCCATCACCGTGGCATGACGATGACAATCTCCGTTACGTTCGATGTCCTCTTTGCTCCATGTCTTGTCGATAGGGTCTAAGACCCATTGGGCAAAATCGGCTAACGTGTTTGGTCCTCGAAAGATTTTTTCACGTCCTCCAGGAATCTTGCTGCAGTGAGGGCAATGACTGAAGATTGGTTCTTGAATGCACTTCTCGCACGCTCGATGAGCCACGCAGAAATTAGGAATGTGAATGCCGGTCTCTTGCATGCATTCGAAATCGAAAAAGATGAAATTCCCTTTCTTCTTGTGACCGTCCTCTTCCTCTGGTGGGGGTTGGTATTTTTGCACGTAACATTCGTGTTCCAAGTCCACGATGTGGTGACAAATGTGACATTTTTTCTTTCCTCGACATACGTGTGCCTTGGTACTATTGGTACGTATGCCTTGTCCACACGTAGGGCACAATCTCAGGAGTTGACAAGCACATTTCTTCTGTGAACCTTGTGTTTTCAAATGTTGCTGGTAACAGGTAGGGCTGACAAACGTGCGCAGACAAGTTGAACAAGGCACTGGTTCTTCGCTCAGACAGGGTGGAGAGGCCAAACATCCTGGGCATTTCCATCCACAAGACTTGTGTTGCTCTCGATTGTTATAACCATAATCACATTTCTCACAATAATAACTGTATCCCAGGAATCCAGTGATACTGGTAATGGTATCGAAATGTTCATCGTGATAATAGACATGAATGTATTTTCCGTCCTTAAAATCTTGGCCTCGAAACAACAGAGTTCCACGCATTTCTTGAGGGTGCACTTTCAAGGTGTAGCGTGGAGCTAGGGCATCTTGCAATTTTTGCATCTCAGGAATGCCACAGGGTGTGTCTTTGGACAGTCCGGCTTGTTGTAACAGGAGTTCTGCTTCATTTCGTTGTTTGGCTCGATCGGATTGTTGAATAGTTTTCCAGGTTCTTTTCCATTCTACCGTGTCGTTCTTGTTGGCATAGGTTCGTCCCACCACGATGGCACGGGCTAAACACATCTGGTCTTGAGGGTTGTGAATTCGGACGAGACTTGTTTTGGTGTTGCGAAGGTTGTCCACCAATAACATCTTTTTGCGTCCTGTCCCTTGAGGAAGAGAGACGTGGGCCATTTTCAGTGTGGCTTTACCATCGGTGATGTCAAACTGGTCATTAGATTGTTGTACGTGTTGAATCTTGTCCATGATTTTGGAAGGGGTTAGTTCTGCGGGTCTGCTAAACTCGATCCAAACAGGGGATTTCAAACCGTCGTGATCTATGGATAGTGTCAAGCGATCGTCTTCTTTGGGTTGACATTGTCGCTTGAGTGCGGTGAGCAAAGAATCCCACATCTCGGTGATAAACCCTTCTGCTTTCTCCAAGGGTACGTCGGCCTTGAAATCTTTAAACTTCACCGTTTAGGTGTAAGCCGTGGTTCTAAATTTTCTAGAGGAGCGCTTTTCCGTCTCTCGAATGGAATAGTACTTTTCAGGGTTGACTAAGGGTGGTGAACTTGGTTTAGAGGGTTCGGATTCTGGTTCACTCATGTCCTCTTCAAAATCACTGGCATGAATTTGTGTCAAGATTTCAGCCCTGGTACGAGGCGATAGATCACGTTTCTGCCTCTTACTTTCTTCTTCTTCTTTCTTCTCGAATGAATAGGATCGTTTCATCTTGAGTGCAAAACGTCAAATGACTCAAGTTCAAACACCATAGACTAATTTATAGTCACGGCAAACCAGCGTATATAAAAAGGGTGTGTCTTGTCCTTTCACTATTCATTTCACTCTCAAACCGAGGAGAACGATGGAAGAGACTAGCCAAATCGAACGTTTCGTCAGAGCTTTGCGAGGGGTCATTAGAAAATTCTCTTCAGACCAGCCGACAGACTACTCTCCTTCCTTTCGAGATAAGAGTCAGGATACTTGCTATATCTGTCAGAAGAAAGGGCATTGGTCTTCAGAGTGTCCAGACCGTCAAAAAAGAAAAAAAACAGGGGCTAAAAAAGACAAAAGTCAAGATACCTGTTATTATTGTAAAGAAAAAGGACATTGGTCTCCAGATTGCCCAAAAAAGAAACAAGAGTCAGAAGAAAAGAAGGATTCTTCAGAAGAAGAGAGGGATTCTTCGGAAGAAGAGAGGGATTCTTCGAAAGAAGAGAGGGATTCTTCAGAGGAAGAAAGAAGACAATTCTATTTAAAAGAAGCAAAGAAACAGGAGAAGAAAAGAAGAAGGGAAGAAAATGAGGAAAAAACGGTGAAGAAATTCAAAAAACAGAGAGACTAAACAAGGAGAAAGAAGAAGTCAATGAACTTTTAATTAAAGTGTTGTGCTGTGAATTGGATTGTAAAAAATGGATAAAAGAATACATGAATGATATAAGGTAAGTGTCTTTGAGTTTTGATTTTAAAATAAGAAGCTACACTCACGCACTCATACACAGACACGTACTATAAGGGTAAAATGGGTGGGGTTTATTTTTGAGTTATTGGCAAATTGAAATTGTATTTCTTTTCGAGAAATGTGGGTGGCCCTGAAAAGGGCCTTTTTATTTTGGTGTAGGGGTGAGTTTAACCAATCAACTTTAACTGCCTTAAGCCTTTGCCACGGCCAAGGCCTACTTCTGATGATTGGGTTGAAATCACTAAGGGTGGTACGATAGGCTTAGTCACAGGGTTGGCGTGTTTAGCTCGGGAAGGTCGTGTTCTCTTCGGTCGTAATAAAGAAGTCTGATACATTTGTTTCAGACTTCTTAACTCCGCTAAAATGTCCAACAGTACCGTAGCCGTTTGATTTTCACCCTCTTGTTTCTTTGCTGCTACTTCTTCTTGCTGTTGTTGCTGTTGTTTTTTTCTTACCTCTTCTTGTTGCTGTTGCTGTTGCTGTAGGAGAAAAGCTTGTTCCGCTTCCTTTTGTCGTTGCATAAATTTCTCCAATTCTTCTTTCTGTCTCTGTCTAAAATTCTCCACTTGCGGTAATGAAGAAGGTAACGAAGGTTCCGGAACAAATTCTTGCGAGGTAAGAAAATCCACAAAATCCCAATGTACCTCTTCTGAAAGTAAGTCTGGGTTCCCTTGGGCAGTCTCCCCTGCTGGTGCACCCCAATGGATCGTTTTCTGAGTTTCCGTCATGTTGAATCACTGTCGCATAGATTGACTGCACACAAGCGCTAACGAATCTATATAGACCACGTGACGTCACAGACTGCTCTCTTCGGATTGGATGCGAGCTGACTGAATTTTGTAACGCGTGTTCGGATTGGTGAATGAATTCAATCCGTTTCAATCCTTCCTGTACCTATAAATAAGCGCAGTTCACTGCATTGATTCACCTATTCTCGTCGCTTCAAGATGTGGACCACAGTTGAGTCATCCACCCTTGTGTCTTCCATGATGTTTAGGACGGACATGCTCATGTATGTCAGGTCCAAGTGGACTGTTGTTGATAGGACAGATACTAGTCAATGGATGAGGAGAGTTTACATAGAAAGACAAGGATGTCTCAAGAGGGTACTTGTGTATGGACCGGCAGTTAGAAGGAGTTTAAGAAGAAGAAGAAGAAGATGTGACAGATGCCATCTATGTTAATATTAATATTAACATAAACCCAAAGGCCCTTTTCAGGGCCAGCCATATTTATCGAAAAGAGATAGCCTTTCCATTGCCTACCCCTTTTTTAAATTTAAATTTAAATTTAAATTTTAAAAAAAAAAATCCCATATTCAATTCCCCTTGTCCCTAGACAAACCCAAACTCTATTCCCATGTTAATTTCCCCTTGTCGCTAGACAGACCCACACTATAGTTCCATGTTAAATTCCCCTTGTCGCTAGAGTGACCCACGATTTTTCTCCATGTTAATTTCCCTTGACGCTAATCTGACCCACGATTTTTCTCCATGTTAATTTTCCCTTGACGCTAGAGTTGCCCACGGGGTCTTGTAATGCTAATTCCCCTTGACGCTAGGGTGCCCCCATTTACTACTTATATTTCTCTTATTTTCTGCACACTTCTGAGTATTGTGAGATTGACAATGATAGGTCAGTTTGTCACTTAATTAGTTAAAACTTGGTTGCATATTGGACTTTATCATTTTGCATATAAAGAAAGAGGGAATTAATTGTCTTTTGATGCAATAAAATGTTCAAATTTTCTGTTGCATATGCAGGTGAACAATTAATATATGCGAGACAACTTTTGGTACCTGTTGACATTCAAGAACAAGGCCCTATGGTCTTGTAAGACAACACTGCTAACAACTGTTTTTCTCCCTTCAAGTATTTCAGTTCAGTTCCCCAGAGTAAAGTGTAAACTTATTCTGGCAAAAGGTTTTTTAATATTTGTGCAATTGTAACAGTCCTATGTAAATTATATCTTCAACATCACACAAGACCCGTGTGTATGTCGCAAAATTCCAAATTAAGTTTTCAAACCTGTATCACATTTCAGTTATATTTAAAATCTCGATATGACTGAACATTGCAAATAGTGTAGTAATGAAGGTTTTCGAGTTTGGTTACCGATAAAAGTGTTACCTCTTTCTATATTCCCTGACATTACCCCCATGTGAGAAATCCCCATGGGTGCGTTTGCTTTCCAACAGTTTACTTGTTTTTACTACCTGTAAATCACATTTGTGCATTGTACCCTGAATGTTTTTACTCCCGCCGGTATAGGTAGCGACAGGGCATTTTTTTACGTGCTAATGCAATGATTCCTAGCTGACCTAAAGCTGGTACTGGGACATTAGTGCAATTCCTGCCATAAATATATATTTGATTTTAAATTAGGGTCTGTTAATCCAGTTCTTACGCAGACATTCGTTGACCAGTAGCACCATGATTGTTGTTTATATTAGTATTCGCTCCCAGAACTAAATCGTCTAACTGCCGAGAAAATTCAGAAACTCTTAACCGGTCAAATATCATCTTGCTAGTCAGCTGTCCCCCGAGCTTTAAAATAACGTATCTTGGTGTGCAGACAACTTGTTGGATATCTATACAACATCAAAACTGTTGAACGCATTGTTCTATCAAGTCTGTGCTGAGTGTGAAAGGAGAGCTAAGGTATCGCTGGATCCTAACGACAACCAACGTGTTTCTACAGGCCGTTAAGGGGTACTCAAAGGCATCTACATTATTAATGTTGACAACACAACCATGCAATCATCAACAGCCAATCGACATTATTCGTTTGGTAAACATTACTTCGTGTGTGCTTCCGAGCATAACCTTGGGCACATGATTCCAAAACCCACATATGTAACTCAAAGTATTCGCACACGAAAGCGACCATGAGGGCCCATGAAGGTGTCCTCGACAGTGAACTAATCCAGAGTTAAAATTCGGGGCGATGACAGTTTGAGCTGGTGTTCAGCAGCTCCTGCCTCACTCAGACGTTTCCAATGGTATATTGGGTATGATATGCATGTATCCTTGTAAAACATAGACGGGCGAGGAGATTTGCCGTCATTGTCTAGTATATATGGCGAGCCCAATAATAAAAGACATTGTCAACGTTTCTCAAATATGTTTTGATTTCCTTTCCGTCGGTGAGATAACGCTCAATGCCGAACAAGGTCATCATGCCGTTGTTGACAAATCTATCTGGGCGTCGTAGGCATAATTGGTATTGTCAGCTCTGACTAATAACAAAGAAGACCTTAAACGGATAGGAATTTTGAAACTTGTCATGCACTTATACTTCACTTTTGACTTTTATTATAAGGCCCCATATCCATGTACGACAAATACCAAAAATCACAAAAGTTTTGATCTATCCTTATAGGCGTGTCCATCTCAAACGTGGAATCGGATATTTCATCCAATTGTAGCATTGCTTGAACATTACAGAGTTCATCTAATATAGATTTGTTGTGCAGTATCAATCCACAACCGTAATCCACCCCTAATCGGTACCGCTTTGCGCCAATTCAGCCATTGTTGAGCAGCATTAATGATGATCTTATTTGATCGAAGCAGTCGTTATTAACGTTGAAAGAAACGCCTTTCCTTATGAGTCCCAAGTGTCACCAATATACACAATTGATCACGAAGGGATTGAAATGTCTGAAATTTTACAAACATTCCACGGCAGCCCTTGTAACAATGTCAACTACTCGAATTGAAACTTGTTTCGTGACTGGTTCTGCACACGAAGCCACAGCCGTAGGAACCTTTGGATCTCCCCTGAACATGTCTAACGGATTTTCTTGCGTTGACGACTGACCCAGTTCTCACTCGTCCACGTGTAACCGACATTGTATAGATTAAAGTCAAATCGATATCCAATGTACTTTTCTAACATCGGAGTTTTCTGACGAAGATTCAACAGGTGCCCGTCCTGATCCACGGGATTGAAATGAAGGCTTGCAAGGAAGAGATAGCTGAACGGAAGATGCACGGGCCAAGCGGAAGAAATCAATAACCCGGGGGGTACGTTTGGGGCGAAACCAATAATATGCAACCTTCAGTAGCTACACTTCCTGCGGCCGCTAATGGCGTCACATGCGAAAGTAGCGGTGATCCTGTCAATATATAGTGAGATATTGTAATTACTACCGGTGGGTCCTTTGGTTTGGGGAAATCAAAATAATATCTTTAGATCAAACACTAACCGTTCATAATGACGAATATCGTAATATCAACCGCGTAATCTGGAGATTCAGTTTAGCTGATAGTGCTGCATGTGAATTGTGTACTCGCATGAAAATTTTATATCTTATCCGGTCATCAATGCGTTCCCTCCGTCCGATTCCATCATTGATCGTGTCTATCTCGTAAGGGCCCATTGGAGGTCTAACGGTGTTCCACACTGCATCATCATATGCCGATAAAATAAAGGGGTTATTCGCGGGGAGACAGCAAATCTATTGTGATCAAATGTTTGGCAAACTGCGATAAACGCACAACGATCGATGTTGTCTTCTGTGAGTTCATTCAGCAACACGCGGAATGTTCTTGCGTCCATGATGTGATCGGAGACCAACCTTTAACAAATCGACGTGACTTCATTGATGACTTCTGGCGCAATGTTGCCCGCACGAACTGACCCTTGTCGGTCCTCAAATTCATGAACCTATCGCTGGTTGCAAGGGCAAGGAACTGGTCCACCAAGGCCTTTTCAAAAATGTAACTTTTGGTTGTGCACTTTCTCACGTGCGTGGCCCCGCTGACCGTTTGGTTCACGCATAGGTATGTGATTTTCAAGGATCAGTAACTAACTGCTGAGGTGACCCAATCATTGACTTGTAGATAGGTGGTTGTAGAGATGGAAGATCATCCTGTTCCTTTCTGGCGTCTTTGTCGAGTAGACAGGTGACTATTGCCATCGCACCAAGCTCATTATGATTTCCCTGATGCCTTCTTGGATGCAAGTAATCGCCTCTGTCAATAGTCCAAACGTTTCTGCGGCATCGTCCGTGGCTTTGGCTTTGCTAACAATCCGACCCAGTTTCTAATCGGCCATCACAGCGGCGGAAATACTCACAACTTCCTTACCTCTTCCCTGGTTTCGCCCTTATGATTCATCAGCGTTTTAAACGTTTGTTCGATGTCCACTGTGATGTCTTTCCGTACGGTCTACCGCGACAGAAACATATCTTTGACACGAAGTGGGACATCCAGTTGACAGGTTTCGTCGTTATATGCATCGCGCGATACTTACTTTATTTTATCTGATGCGTTCGTGTCAGACTCGTTTGTTTTCAAACCAGCACAATATTTTTCCCATACAAGTATATTTGTAGCGAACGTTCCTAGATGTGACTCGCATGATGCCCACTTGAGTAAGTTTTGAATCCATAAGGGAAAATCCACCACTTGTTATACAGCTTAAATAAATTCACCTTGGTGTATCGTTATAAGAACACTCGATAGCTCTTACAGCGAATAAGATTTGCTGTTTGCATAAATTCACGCCGCTCGCACAAGCACTCCACATATATTTCGTGCCAGAAATTGTTTCGCACAACCACGCGTTGGACTCCTTTTTGGCTTTTTTGATTTCTTTACTGAATATATTTTGGCGTGCAGTTTTACATACCTTACAATGGACTTGCCCGCGCATTCGTCTTTCAGTGTTCCCCCTACTTTCTTGTTGGTGTTATTGCACAACGGATGGCCCTTCTTCATATATTCCATCGTGTAGAATTCATTGATGAGTGATGCTTCAGCCATGTCCGCGTATACGTCATCGGTGGTAATATGTATGATCAGCGTGTCTGTATCCATGTAAAACATTTTGTTATTGCCACCGTACCATGACTTGATACAGCAATAATAAAATTCATACATTAGCAATCTAGAGAAGTGAAAAACTGTCGCGTCAACTTTTTCAGCTTAAACTTAGATTTTTTGTTATGGACCACCGTCAAATGGTTTTCAGGACTCGAATGCTGTTTTCGCATTGGGTTTGCGCAGTTTATCTTGCTCGCTGTCCCAGACAAAATCTATGCTAATTCTCACCGGCAGGTTTTTCATCGTCTTGTTGAATATGGAATTATTCGTGGGTTTGTAGAAGTTTTTATCAAACTCATTAGGCACACCCGTCCCCAGGTCCATATTTGTATAGAAGGAGCCATCCAACGGATTGTTCAAAAAACAGCAACCGTTTATAACATGACATGAAAAATAACTAAATAACGCACACGAGTTACGTAATTTTGTTTTGGCGCAGGTTTTGTACCCGTTTTATGAATTCTGAATAATTGTGGAAGATGTAAGTAATTAACCAGCACTGATACGATGACAACCAAACCTGCAGCCAGTATGGCCATTGGGCAATCATTGCAGTTACTGTGAAGCCCATATGGGTATTCCAGATCGACTCCTAGAACCCACCCAAAGTCCCTACTGCTGATATATACTTTTAAACTTTTTCAACACAAATTGATTAAGATCAACCCAGTAAAATCCACCAACAGGCATAGGCTGCATCATGGGCTATTAATAGAGGTTTTGGAAATCTATATACATCATGTGACAGTGACAAATAAAGGACATGAACTGTAGGCGATTGAGGTTCATCAAATTGGCCCCCATTCCCTCGTACAGGTAAGCCCCCGTGCGCGTAAGCAGGCTTAACCTCTCCTGTTTAGCATGGAAAACACCACCATATTGGTGAGTCCTTCCTTACCGTTATCAGAAAGGTTAGCGGTGAACTTTCCAGACCGAACTTCATGAAATTCAGTGAATCAATAAGCTAGAGTAGTCAAAGCCTAAACGTCATACATTTTTCCATATCATTTGTTATGACATGTATTGCTGTATTTGATGTTGCCGCATCCCTGTGCATGATCAGGTGCCCATCATGCAAACGCAGGTTATGCATCACAACCGGACTTCTTATTTTATCCGGGAAACGTAGCAGCTCCTCAATACTGGCCACTGATAACACACTGATGATGATCTTTTTCAACCGTACCAATGGGACCAATACAAATCCAGCAATGAGTGGCCACGGAAAACTCAGGCGTATCATCATAAATCATGAGCAAATCTGCGAGGAGACAAACTATTTCCAGATTGATTTCGCTGCAAACTCGAGCGATTTAATAAATACATCAATCGTGTGATTGTCGCAATACAACATTGGCGGCTCGATCACGCCTTCGCATCTGACAACAATGTAACAAAATCCGCATGGGACTTATTTGGCAACTTGTGTCGTCTTTGTTGAAACCATCGGGGTTTCATGACAATTCACCTGAACATTCTCTCTCTGTCTGTCTGTCTGTCTCTGTCTGTGTCTCTCTCTCTCTCTCTCCATTTAAATTTTCAAATGTTCTTGCATTTTCCGGTATGACTGTACGCTGACATCCCCGCAGTAAATGTCATTACCGTCAAGCATTTTTTGGGTGCTAAATACATATAGGCAGCATCGACATGGATATATTGTGTTTTCTATGCCGAAAAACCAACCGGAAAATATTTTTCTACGCGTAATAACTCAGCGTTTTAGGCCCTCATTGTCGCTAATAAATAATAGATCAACCTCATTGGGATAGTTGTTTTGGATAAAAGCCTCTATTCCACTCAGATATATTAGTGGGTTTGAGTTATTTAAAGTGCACGAGAAAAATCTTAGAAGACTTCAGGGAATTCTATGTTGCTAAATTCAAGTTCACTCAGGTAACGTCGGTATTTCAGAGACTTCTCTGTATTATCACATGCATGATTTGTTGCGGCCACGTTCATTAGTGTCCATGGTGGGGGCTATACGCTGGTGTTGGAATATAACTCGACCGGCGGAATGGGTTGTGCGGGTAAACTTTTCTTTGATAATTCCTCGTTTATAGGTTGTCATGGGTTGCGGAGTCATGCCAGACTACCTTACAATTATTTCTTGTTCTCTAAAAAGGCTTCAAACGGCTAAATTTTGGACTATTACAATTGGGAATACGTGCAACAAGAAATAAGGATAGCATGAAGAAATAAAACATTTTATCTAAAACATTTCAAACAATAGACAGAAAATGACTAATATATAACTAAATTAATAAATGTGTGCCACTCAGTTTCAAAACATTCCAGTTTATTGTTTCTTTTGGCTAATTCCACCTCACAAGTGTAGTATCCTTGTTTTTTTTAAAAAAATAACAAAGGTAGGGACGGAGGTTTTCTTTCATGGGGTATATTATAAATGTATCTTTTAGATATCACCAACATAACATTAATTACATTACGTGGTTCTAACATATCGACAAGTATTCCTATAAGTGAAAAGGCATGCAGAAAATTAGTGTTGTTTCTAATCCACTTGCTTAATCATTTCAAAACTGATTTACAGTTGTACAGTCCCAAATTTGTTTTTGAATCCATTTTTACGGGAAAACCTTAGTTTGAACATTTATGCAGCTGGAAAGTATCTATTCTAAACCTCCTCTTGGTTATTTTTCAAAGCTTTGGAGGGTTGATGTAAAACTGTTATGAATTTCAACATTGATGACCTCGGTGTCATCGCAAATCATATTATAAGCGCATCACTCCAACATCACCTGCGTGGGGTCAGAAATGGTGCAAAGTATTCATTGGTTACAGGACCAGGAATGGTAATTCAGCACCTAAAACATTCTTCACATTGTCTCGGAAGCGAGTGATAATATGTGTGCTATCATCAAGGTTGATCGAAATACACATGTTTGATAGATGTTTCAAAGCATCTCTTCCTGATTTACATATATGTGGAATGATCGCAGGATAATCATCAAAATCATTGTTATGTATACCTATATTATGTATATTATTTTTGTAGTTAATGACATTTGTAATGCTAATACCCTATGATCGTAGTCTGCACTTTAAAGATGAGTCATGTATAGTTCGTCAATTGTTTCATGCACAAAGATCCAAGTCTGAGATGTAGTAAAGTCAGATAAACATAATCTGAAAAGTACATGTGTTCTGACAGAGGACCCCAGGCTGACCTAATTTCTGATCTGCCAGAAACAAAATAGTTGATCTTTTTACTTCTAAAGTAATTTTGAAATGCCAAGATGCTTTATTCGAAGTCTCATATTGCATCCTCGCGATTGTGTAGCATTCTATATAAAAGAAAGAATTAGGCATTCCTGTTAGTACTATTAATCTTGGAAGAGTTATTCATTAGAGGAATTTATTTATTTAATTTAATCATTCGTTGGAATTATAGTATTCAAATATTCATTTAAATATTATTCTGATATATAACAGCTGTATGGGATTGCTGTGAATTAATTAAGAAACATTTGGATTTAATGATGTATGGAAATTACCAGAAATTCACTGAAAGACATTTTGGGATTATATCATAGTGATTTTGTCAGTAATGTTGACACATACGTACATTACTGACTACCATTCAGAATACCCTTGGAATTCATTCGGATTGCTTAATATAATTAGAATTAACAGAACAGTTAGGAATTTAGGAACTCATTCACCATGCTGTAAGTTATTTTCAATTTGTTCAGTTTGTGTTTTAGGAAAAGAAATATATATTTCAATTACTCAAACTTGGTTATGCTAGTGACGTAAAACAATCATCCATATGCTTGTGTAATTTGAAGCATTAAGCATACAACCAGTAGTAACTTCTGAAATAATTATCCAACGCTTACAAAGAGTGTCGAGAAACGAAAACGTCAGATGTTTGCCTTGAACGGGCATAAAAATCCTCCAAAGGTCAACTTCAAGAATTAAAATATAGTTATATCTATAAGTGGTCCAAGGTTGACATTGCCGGGGTGGGAGTGGGAGACAAGCGCCCCATTCTTCCAGAAATGCCCCAAACGGCTTGCGTCTCTGATCGCCTCTGCCAACTAAAATCTGGCTCCTGACCTACGCAAGTGGCTTAGCTTCTAAGTCCAGCGGATAATGTTTCCACTAACAGGAGAAGGAGTGAAGGTGGGTCATTGGCTCGTCTTAAAACCAGTCGCTTCGGGTAGATGGGACTCATAAACCATGGATGGTAGCTAAGTGAAGGAAAACTCCGATTCCAAACCTCTGCTTCCTTGCGGCTATACCCACTCACGGGAAAGGCTAAGGGTGTAAACCCCGACAGACAATTCGGAGACGGAGTCTCCTCTAAGGAGGTCTGACATTGACTTCTTCGTCATTCCGGCAACTCCTACGACGCCGTTGGTGCCAAGTTGTATCGGCATTCGTCGTTTCCTTGGGTCCACCAGCTGCGTAGAGAGGGGGAATCTGCCGCACGTCCAACATCTGATTCTCCATACCACACTGCCAAGGCTTCGTAGCTCCACTGGACAGGACACTCCAGAATCATCGTAAAGTGTCGGCACAACACGGGAATAAGCAGTTACAGGTACTATGTAAATGCTCGATTGGCGTAGAGCTTGGCGCCAGGGGTTGCTTCCGACGGTGGGAGAGATCACCATGTCACACTGGACCGCTACCGCCCGACTCAAGCTGGGCAGACCCCATTCATTAAGATGCTGCCCCGCCCTGGCCTGCCTGCTTCACTTGGTGCATGGAGCTTAGAGAACCATCTTGAGAAGTGAGCTACAAACTCCGCACCAGGCAAGACTCAAATATGAAATAAGAAGACTCCAGTTCTTCGTTTCTCAGGCTAGATCAATAGGACCAAGTGTCCTGGATTCACCGCTGACCTGCAGAAGACTGCCGTCATTGACAGAGAACTCTCCCAACTGAACGTCAAAATTGCCTGCCTTCAGGAGACCGGACTGCGGAACCATCAGGGAAGTCAACTTCACCTTCTTTTGGCAGGCACGCCCTCGGATGACCTAGGCAGCAAAGTGTCGACTTTGCTGTAAAGAACACGCCAGTCGCCTTCATTGAGCCTCCGTCATCACGAACTGAGAGGATCCATGCCCTTCGGCTGTCAATATCCTCAGGCCCAACCAACATAGTCAGTGTCTACGCCCCAACCCTTTAATCCATCCACGAGGAGAAAGACAAGTTATACGAGACTCCGGATCAAGCAATATCTAGTATCCCCAACAATGAAGGCCTCTACCTACTAGGAAACTTCAGTGCTAGAGTAGGAGCTGACCACGAGGCCTGGTCCACCTGTCTTGCCTCTCACGGAAGGGGCAACATGAACGAGAATGGTTTAGTGACTGCTGCAGATATACTGCTCTATCTGGTGAGGATTTGAACTTTTCTAACAATTTATTTCTTCACTGGCAACCATGCCACTGTCAAACTAATTTGTACCTACTTAACTAAATGTTCTTTTCACGTGATTAACTGATTTTAGGCGGGCTCTCCTTCAAATACATTTGTAATCTAGGAGAGAGAAACCATCACGTCTAATATGCCAGATTTATTTCTTTATGGCAACCGGACGCTATGCGTACTTGCACTGAACAATATTTTGCTTCACAGCTGTTGTATTTTGTCGTCTTGATTATTACTGGACGTAATAATAGCTAATAATTTATTGTAAACTTTATCGACATGTTGGAACAAACGTTAATCAGTTCAACTTAGAAATCAACAAATAATTTTGAGATTTCCACCTGTCGTCCGCATTAGGTAGCTAGCTGTGTGGGTATTGTTTAAATGTTTTGGACTAATATACAGGCTCCAGGCACCATTAGAAGAGTGGATGAATTAGAATTGTACTTTTGCACGCAAACTAGCTGTTACCAAGGGATTCAGATTCTATAAAACAAAATTATAAGCAAAGACAATAACATTTTAAATGTACGTCACAGTGACTTTATATCTTTTTAAGTGAGGGGTACTAATAGTGCTATATATAATTTTCTAGTTTTATTGTGTTATTTTTTATAACATAAACAAAATTTGATAAGTAAATTTAAAACACAAACGTTTGCTAGAAAAACAATCATGGAATGTGGACACTGTTGTGATGCGGGTGTAGTATTTATCAAGACGCATTCCCTTGCCATAGTTGATGATTACAGGTATAATCGTATGCGTTGATGATTACAGGTATAACCGTATGCGTTGATGATTACAGGTATAACCGTATGCGTTGATGATTACAGGTATAACCGTATGCGTTGATGATTACAGGTATAACCGTATGCGTTGATGATTACAGGTATAACCGTATGCGTTGATGATTACAGGTATAACCGTATGCGTTGATGATTACAGGTATAACCGTATGCGTAGAGTGCCCCAAAATGTAAGCTAGATGCAAAATCCTAGACAAGAATGTACAAAAATGTACATTCTGTTTTGAAGTTATCTTTCTCAGCCCTCTCCCCATTGGTAAAATGCTACGAAATCTACTTCAAACTGTTGTTTAGGACCTAGGAATAAAAGTGTGTGTGTGTGTTCCTTAGTACGTGCTAGCAGTAGTACAATATCTTTCCTCTACTTCAAAGAGGTAGTTAATAGGTTTAAACCATATCAACAAAGCTAAATAATTACGATGGCATATTTTGTTAGATTCCAACACAATAAACACCAAGGACGATTCTACTATAATCAATTTTCGTTAGCTGATTAGTCAGTTTTATTTTTTAATATATCCCAATCGCAAGTTAGTAGTAATGGTCTTCAGGCATTTAAAATCGACATGGTAAATGTACTTTATAATCCTCACCGGAAGTCATCTTGATAATTTTAATGCTTGCGATTGCATTATTGAAGACCAGGTAGCTTGCTGGAGCCAGAACACAATTAATTTTACTATATATTCTCCACATTTGTTTCTCAGTACTGAACTTTTCTACTGTATGACGATCAATACAAATCATATGTTAATCTCAGATACCTTCAAAGATGACTTAACGGTGACGTTCTTATCATACGTTCACCAGCATGTTTGTGTGAGGCTGGACTGTTTACAAACCAACGTGCAATGGAGCACAGATTTCACTTCCGGATCATCACCAAGACCTTATTACGCACTGTTTATTGTCGCCAAAAAATACTTAGACAACCGCATCATAAGCACATATTCTAAAGAATAAACACTTACCTTTAAATGCATACCAAGAATGTCTAAATCTAACTTTTGTATCACCATCTACATGCATTTGAACAGGCATATTACAATTCGCTAAAACAATCACTGAGCTATCTGCTTCACTACCCCTCGGAAAAATGTTTTCAGTTGTACAGACCCAAAATACAATTTGTTTTAAATACCTTTCATTAGTCACCTTTGCTGTCTACAATTTGTCAGTTTAAATTTTAAAACTTGTATGAAAATTTTTTCTTTAAAATGTAGTCTTCAAAATTAGAATGTTTATTGAACTTTTCCTTGAAATTTATCTTATCAATCTATTTAAATGTCAAACATATTTTCAGATAGGCTTCGTCTTGTAATAAAATTAGGTTTTTATGCATTTAAATAATTAAGGAAAATATAGCAAATTTAGTTTCTCAAGAGCACTTCGGCCAAAACTTACACTCCGTGAAACACCTGTACCACACACTTTTTGACAGCTGTCACATGTCTTGTTTGCTAAAAAGTTCAAATAGAGTTCATGTATAATTTTGAAATAGGTGTGGTATGCCGAAAAAAAAGTTTGACTAAAAATTGCCATAAATAATTTTGGCCTGTTAGGAATTATCACAATTATTAGTTCCGGTCTAGTACACAAATGTAGTCCAAGTCTAATTTTAGAGCATTTTTTCCTATCTCCTTTTGGTGCTGATACAAGAGTTAGATATAGGCATTCTTGGTGTTAGTTTAAAGGTAATTGTTTATTCATTAGAATTTGAGCATTATGTTGTGATTGTACATATTTATTTATGCGACAGTGCACTGTAAGTAATGAGATATTGATGGTTTTCCGTTACTGAAATCTGTGACCCGATGTACGGTGCTTTGTTTACAATCCAGCCTCTCAGAAAAGGCCGGATATCTTTGAATGTGCTTTAGAATAAGATATGATTTATTGTAATTCGTACACAACGGAATATACCGTACAGAGAACCAAATGTAGAGAATATATAGTAAAATTGATTGTGATCTGATTCCGGTAGCAACACGTATATATTACTTCCTTAATTAGACAATTTTCAAATAGAAGTGTGGATTGTTGTCGATAAGTGCTGGTATATACCGACGAACACAGCATGTGTGCTGACTTGTTTAGATTCAAAAAAAGGGCATGTGATACTTCTGTCACACCGGGAGTCACGTGGTCCAACCATTCACGCTAAATGGCTTTAGTAATGACTTTGCTGCAATTGAACACAGCCACGTTTTTGTTGCTGTTGTTGTTCTTATTGTTTTAGTTTTTTCTGACATTTTCCTCAGGCACTTTTATTGCTACTGTGGTATAGTGTTCGTTACATCACGTGATACAAAACTCTCAATTCCCAATTCTAGCGGTGGGGTCCCAAAATTGTTTTGCTGGAATCACACCCGAATACACGGATATCAAATGGGTATTAGATTAAATGTCTACTGTTTGTTGTTGTTTTATCTTGTGAAGTTGATCCTCATCTGTGGTCTCAGATACAGACAGTGGAATGGGCAAGTCCCAGATATTTTTGGTGAAGGTCATCGTCATCAGTGGTATTAGATATAAGAGGGTGAAAAGGCCAAGTTCCGTGTGCATTTGGTCCTTTGTGATACACAGTAGTATCAGAGATACTGAGTAGAAAGGGCAAGTCTCAAGTATGTTTTGCTAATTGGTGATACACAATTGTATCAGATATAGCAAAACGAAAGGGCACTCTAAATTTAGTAAACACGTTATGTGACCTTTTGATCTTATTTTCGAATTTGATGGGATCTGAGTTCAGGTCATGGAATTTCTTCTTGGAAATACTGGTCCACCTAATTTATGATTGGTTAGCTATTTCAGGACCTAGCCTTATTAACAAGTTAGAATATTCTGGAATGAGCCTTTGATCCTCATCCTGGTTCTGTTATTGTGATTTAGTTGTTTATATAGCGTAGTGAGGAATATAATTATAACATAAGATCTGAAGAAGAATTGGCATTTTAGTTGTATTCAATTATTATTTGAGATAATTGATTTATTTCAATCATTCATTTGAATTGTAAAGTGATCATTGACCTTATGATGAAATAATTATTTTGGAATCCTTGTGAATTCAATTAAATACATTTTTGATTATATCGTTGTGATACTTCAAGACTTTTAGCATGTCAACACTATTTAAGGTTACCTACCTGCACATAACCACATTACATTGGACTTCATTCGGAACGCCACTCGAATTCATTAAGAGTACTCTAAACTTTTGGACTTGTGATAAAACTTTTGGACTTGTGATAACATTTGTAGGTCTATCTGAGTTTTAATTCACAATGCTTCAAGTTTTTTCTGCTTTCACTTTCTATTTTAGGGAAATATATTACTTTTGAAATTTTACAAAACCGATGGTTTTCTCCCTTTTCTGTTACTAAGTTTGAAACCTCGGACTCGTAACAATTGTTAAATTAATTTAAGGTGTTACTTTGTCTTGTTCAAATACTGATCGTTTCATAAATGAAAAACGCTTTCGCTCCAATTTTATTACACTAATGACAATATTAATTATTCTACTGAGTAAATATAACATAAGAGCAAAGTGTTATTACCACATGTAATTAAATTTTGTTGATATAAATAACTGCTGAATGAAACAGTAAGTAAATCAGACTTGCGTTCTCAAACCTGATTTCAATCACATCAATCGAAGTAATACTTTGTTAAATGTTGAGATAATCCACTTTGCTTTAATTAACTTAAGGGAGGATGTTTACCAGGTCAATTGACACCTTACTTGACAAAACACCCTCACTGACCTCCCATTCACTTAAATGAACATTTTGCTGGGACAAATGCCATCAATGAAGGCGTGAATTGAGTTCCTCCTTTGAAAATCTCTTAACTTCCATCAGAGGGTTCCACGCATGCAGCTAGCACAAAGATATGATACCACTGAATTCTAAAATTGACACGCGCCTCTCTGATACAAGTTTCTGTTCACACTAACTAAAAGAGCCTATTCAATTGTAAATAAATGTAAAAACTGTCGTCATCATCCTTGATTTATATTTTAGCATTTACAACTTACCTAATCAATCTAATTACTGCAAAATTCATAGCACTCTTATCTCTGTGAAGATGAATAATGGTATACTTTATAGAGGGTTTTATGCATCGTCGCTTAATGTTTATCATTTGCTTACAAATTTGCAAAAGTATGTACCTATCAATATGCATTTTAAAAAATGAAATTTGATACCCATGCTTTAAAGTGATTCAACGTGTTCAGTCAAATATATGGAAACCAGTAAGTTTACGTTTCTCGAACGAAGTAAAATAACGCTCAAACAGTCTAAGTTTACCTTGTGATAATAAATGTGTTCAACTAATATTCTCACATATAATATCAACATTCAAAACAGATTTTTGCCTGCAGGAAAGAAGGTTTACATCAGATTCTGCAGAATACAAATTTGCTGCATGCTTGTTTGATAGACCGGTAACGTGTGTGTGTGTGTGTGTGTGTGTGTTTGGATTTTTAACGTAGCTTTAACAATTTTTCAGCCATATCGCTACGATGTCTGCAGTTTGACAGTTTATAGTGATGTCTAGCACTGGGGCATCATGTCGCAAACATGTAGCATGATGTCCCACCCAGTCACATTATCCTGATATCAGGCCAACCAGTCCTAACACTAACATCTTAATGCTGAGAGCCAAGTGAGGCAGCTGTTAGTACCATTGTTGTAAGTCTTTGGTATGACTCGGCCGGGGTTCGAACCCGCGCCCTCCCGCATCCGAGGCGGACGTTCTAACCACTAGACCACCGAAGCGGTCGCATGACCATGAATAAATATGCATATGCAAGTACACTAACAGCAAGATTATTACTAACTTTGCATATACAAATAGACTGGCATCCGAGGCGGGCGTTCGAACCACTAGACCACCGGAGCGGTAGGTAACTTGTGAAGCACTTTGACTGTTTGTTTACTTTAGACTAAATATTCTGAAAATACATTTTTGTATGCTGGTTCTTTGTACACTAGTCATTTAGTAAAATTATGGATTATTCGCTGTTTTCTTCACGGGAGTTACATTTTTATTGCGAAACACGGCACTTATCATGTCACTTCCTTCAGGTTTGTGTAGTCAATTTGCATCGTTATTAAAACAAGAAAAAAATTGATTCTTTTAAAAAGATAAACATTAGTGTAACTGTGCTACAAGGATGCCGCAGATATAAAAAAAATATTTTGCCGCAGGGATGTGGACCACAGAGTTGCTGTAACTGTCAGCTATGGGTTTGATTTTTTAGTAAGTAACACCGAACAATAATAAACATTACACTCCTCTTCCCTCCACAAAAAAATAAACCATTGATACCAAGATATTGGATTAATATAGGTTAACAAAAAAAATCAATTCACTAAGCATGGTCAATTTGCAAACAGTTCTGAATTACAGCTTGGCTCAGTGTATATACCGTAATAACCTTATGTCCTGGGACAGGAAAAAATAGTTATTGTACACCTTGGCTCAATGTATATACTATGATGACTTTATGTCTTGGGACAGGAAAAAATAATTATTGAAAACCTTGGCTCAATGTATATACTATGATGACTTTATGTCTTGGAACAGGAAAAAATAATTATTGTACACCTTGGCTCAATGTATACAGTATGATGACTTTAAGTCTTGGGACAGGAAAAAATAGTTATTGTACACCTTGTCTCAATGTATATATTATGATGACTTTAAGTCTTGGGACAGGAAAAAATAGTTATTGTACACCTTGGCTCCATATATCTACTATGGTGACTTTAAGTTTTGGCACAGAAAAAGACGTTACCAGTCTTGTCTGCACGTAACGAATGCAACATTTTCTATGCCCCAACACTTACAGGCACATAAATATCAAGACAAAATTGGCAAGATATCTTTGCGTCACACAAAAGTGACCAGTACTTTTTCAATGAGTATATCAATAAACTGTTTTAAACTAATGTGTTCGTTTGTTTTTGTTTTTTGTTTTTTTGTTGTTTTTTTTTTTTTTGTTTTTTTTTTGCATGTACGTATTTTCTTTTTTATTCAACGTGAAATACAATAAAAATGCGAATACACATGCCGCGTAGAGTTTACAGTGAGACCTGCATTATAGCGTACAGTACTTACAAAGTGGATATCGTGCTTCTCATCTCTTATATTCTTGCTTATTCCTAAAATAAATATTAGATGCAGATTTTGGTTTATTCGTCGTTTTACCAAATCTCTTTTTTTTTTCCAGATTAGCAACGAGTTGTTTTCACAAAGTCACGGTTGTTTACGCAAATACCAACAATGCAACGCGTGCATACATTGCGTCTCCATATTGATTCCCTAAACCTTTATCAATAACACGCATATTCAATACAAAAATCTGATTTAGTCGTCGATAATGATATTTACTTTATTGACGTGATACACAGATTATGCTTGACATTAAATGTCCATATAGCATGAAAGAGTAAATAAAGCTAGAAGTTCCCTGACTTGTATCGCAAGACGGAATAGTAAAGCTGAAATATATCCATGCATATTACTACCAAATTGAAATGCAGCTTTTCTGACAAACAGACCATACTGTGATTTTTTTTAAAGAATTGTTATTTTGAATTTTTCCCTAAAATTGCCATCTTGAAAGAATATTTCTGGACAATGAGCTTCTGGATTCAGTATCAGTAACGGAATTAAAATTTCTTAACGTGTAATATGCCAGAACTTTTAAATATTGTTTGACAGTAATGATGATATTGTATGACAGCAAGGGTGATATTGTATGTCAGTGAGGATGATATTGTATGACAGCAAGGATGATACTGTATGACAGCAAGGATGATACTGTATGTCAGTGAGAATGATATTGTATGACAGCAAGGATGATACTGTATGACAACAAGGATGATGTTGTATGTCAGTGAGGATGATACTGTATGACAGCAAGGATGATATTGTATGTCAGTGAGGATGATATTGTATGACAGAAAGGATGATACTGTATGACAGCAAGGATGATATTGTTTGACAGAAATGATATTGTATGACAGCAAGGGTGATATTGTATGTCAGTGAGGATGATATTGTATGACAGCAAGGATGATACTGTATGACAGCAAGGATGATATTGTTTGACAGCAAGGATGATATTGTATGACAGCAAAGATGATATTGTATGACATCAAAGATGTTACTGTTTGATAGAAAAAAACCGTTGAAGGATGTTGTTCATCTTCAGTGTATTAAAATGAAATGTGTGCCTAACGGAATATGACTTTGAGTCGAATGTCAAAGCAGGGTATTCTTGAAATGATTTAATAAAATATGAAATTATATATTAGCGATTGGCGTTTTAACTTGAATGACAATCAAATGATTGATTTCAGCTTATGAAAATTTAAAATCATTATACGTTTCTCTACTTATGTGTGTATCCATTTATTTATGCATCTTTTTATTGATGGATCTATTTCATTGTGAAATAATACCAAAGACTGTTTAAATTTCAATGCTGCTTCACTGAAGAAGAAAGGGGAAAAGTCACGAAATTGGTCTCAGGCGGTCGACATACTTAACCGAATGTGATATTTTAGGATATCCTTACACACAAAATGAGACGAGCCTTCATAATGTTCTTGGGAGAACACTGGTGTTAGGTGCCGTTTTGCGTACTAGGGAATCAAAATGGTGGACATGGAAGTGCACACTTTTGATGACGTCACGTGAAAACAAAGTCTACTTCCATTGCTGTTTTATATCCTTTATGTCACGCGCCCGTTAGCGTTTCTGAGTGATATAAGCGATCATATGAAGTGATGTACTTTAAATGTACAGCACATAGCCAGCATATATTCACATTACTGTCATAAAGGCATTAAAGTATGACTATAAGATAGGTTAAAATTCTGAATGTTAAACTTCTTATTTTTCATCGATTCATTTTAGTTTTGTATTTTCATTTCACTTTTGATTTTGGCATGATGGTAGTTTCAGCAGCCCCTTTTCATTATAAAATTCGTGAATGTGTCTTCTGTTTTCTGACAGAAATCCAAGCAAGTTAATTGTATATAACCTGAAATTAGCTTGGATAAATAGTTATTTTTGTCCAAAAGGTAATGCCTGTACCCCCTTTTTAAAAACATTACTCACTTTATCCCATTTTACTGCATAATATTAGCACAATTACCGTAATTGAGTAAATATGTACCCATTTAAGGCCGCTTACATCAAAGCAATCTACCACTGCTTTATTATTGCAATTATTTACGTGACTTCTTTATCATATTTTGAGACATTTGTGACGTTAATTACGGTGGTTCGAATCATCCGAAACCAAAAGATGTGCTTCATTCAGCTCAAGTTAAAATAGTCAGTGACGACGCTATGACTAAAACAAGTACACTAAAACCGCGAACGATTAAGCAAACTTTATTTTCGTTTGTTATTATACTCCTACCAGATTTAAATGAGTCAGGTATTTAAATTTTCAAGGTAGAAACTTATTTACTGGTAACTTATGACAATTTTAATGCAGTAATGTATAAACTGGCAATAATAAACTAGAGCAAAAACGGAAGAAGTCACTAGTAATATGGTTATATCATCCGATATAATAATTCATATTTCAAATACTCGGAAATTATAAGAAAACGAAAAAATAAATATATGTTTTTATTTTTTCAAACAAATTATCTTAAGATATAAAAGTTCCATCTAATAATTCATAATAAAGGTCCATTAACAACCAGAAGTCTTTATATTATATAAAGTAACTATCGGACAAATACCAGAAGTCTTTATATCTATGAAGCAACTATCGGACAAATACCAGAAGTCTTTATATCTATGAAGTAACTATCGGACAAATACCAGAAGTCTTTATATCTATGAAGTAACTATCGGACAAATACCAGAAGTCTTTATATCTATGAAGCAACTATCGGACAAATACCAGAAGTCTTTATATCTATGAAGTAACTATCGGACAAATATGCCTAACTCTAAGTAGAAAATGTTTAAGGTATCCCAAGACTTACAGTACATGAAGAATTCCGTTATTTTTGTGTCCCACCTTTATAGGTCATGCAATATTATTTTTGAAAATAATTAAGGGTGTTACAAGTCTTCAGATTTACCGTCATTATGGTAATAACATACTGTTGATCGTGACCAAACTTTTCCAAAATTCCTTTTTCTCATCAAGTTTGTAAATAGTTAATGCTCGAGAAACTGTGACTGTATATGGCGGACAAGTCTACCTACCTTTCCAAACCTCTCCAAACTGGCCAGCACCAAGTTTTACAACAAACTCTAGAGAATCTCTCGGGATCTCCCAGAAATCCTTTGTTCGTCGAGACAAATTATCCATTACAGGTTTTGGTTTTGGACATGGATTAGTCAATACTCTGCAGAGACCATCTGAATGTACTGTAAGCAGAAAGAACAGATGATACTGGCTGGAACATAAAACTTTGTTTCTGGTCTAATGCAACGCTGCAAAGGCATGCGAACTTGAGCCTTTTTGTTATTATTTCATTATTATTTTATTTGATCGTACAAAAGCTGAGAAAACATGAAGATGTATCCAAGAAACAGAAACTTTATAGCAGAGATGTGGGACGGGGGCAGTTGGGTTAAAGTAAGTTTATTCAGTAATTACCTGTCATTACTGACAAACTTTCCGTTTCCGCAATGCACCATCCTCTTGACCTAGAAATTCTTAGAACTAGTGCACTGACCCGTTCTGACTAGCCGTAATCGTCCCATGTACAATCGGACATCGTCATTATTTGCTACAACCAGCCACTCAAATTATGTTATAAACAGCAGTATGGCTCACTGTTTGTATAGCAAAAGTTGGATCCAGAGAAAAAATATTTCGGCTCTAGTTTGATAAGGATCGAAGGTAAAGTGTGAAGGCCATCTGTGATCTCCAAAATGCAGCATTAAGATATCCTTTAAAGATGAGTGATTGCGATGCGATCAAGAAGAAGCGATAGCCTTAACTTCATAATATTTTATCCTCATGAATGAGAGATCTCTCCCCATGAGTGACCAAAGCATTTGCTTGATGGTTTGAACGAATTCTATATATTGATGGTGGATGCTGAAATATCAGCTGAGCCCCTTAAGGGGAGAAAAGAAACCTTATCCTACCTTTTTTCTACCTTAGCAACTAGTAAATAGAACTTCAGTGCCCCAGCTGGGCAAAGGGGTCTATCTTGATTATCCCTATCACAGATGCGACAGAGACTTTGGATTTCTATCAGAGGTGAAGTGCTGATGGAAGCCGTATCTTGCAAGGAAGCCTGGTTGGCATAACCGTGGAAACCGAATAATTATTCCCACTGAACAATAACATGCCTCTACTGATAAGACATGATGCAGTTTGCTTCTTCTCATTTAGAGAAAAGTAGTTTTAAGAGTAAGATTTTCGAAAATCTCTCTCAAAGGTTAATAAGGACTTTTGTCAACACCTACAAAACACACGAGAGATTCAATGGTGATACCAACGAGAGAGACACCTGCGTCTAAAGTTCGAGGTAGCTAATAAGACATGCCAAATGAGGATCTGGGCCAATGGGCTGATATTTAGAGAATTTAAGACCGTTTGAAGCGCAGCCGTAGAATCGATTTTGTGGAAACCTAACAAGATCTCTGCTCAAAAAGGAAGGGCAGAAAATCCGCTACTGCATCAATAGAGGGGGAACTGGGAATAATGCTTTTCCTCGTGCAACAATCACAAAGGAGTCTCCACTTTGCGTTACATATCTTAGATGTATAACTATCAGGGTCTGACCAATGCAGTCGGTAACTTGCTTGAAGATATGTTCACTAAAATTTCTTCCACAGAATGAACAGAGACTCTGCATATGTATTGATGTAGAAACCATTCTGTTAGAACTACATTCTCTGTTCTGGAGAATATGTCTGCAAGGAAATTTTCATCCTTGAATGTGACGAAATCAGCGTGTAAACCCTTCTGACTTTGCCCAGAGTGAAAGTTTCCAGACCTGCACGCAAAGACAAGGAGCGTGAATACCTCCTTGCCATCTGAGGTATTCAAACACAAATTTGTTGTCTCAGGAGGCGATGACTCTTGACATGATACATGCACCCTTTCAGGGCAAAAAAAAAAACATATTCAAAATCGTTTGTGTGTAGGAGACTCTCATTCTGGACCTTTTGACCCTAAGTAAATTCCTCTACAATATAAATCTGGCTCATCAGTGTCCATGTTGTAGTGTAGTTTAGGGCATGCAGAGGAAATCCCATCAGAATCTTGTCTTCACTGGATCAACACATAAGGTGGTGCTGAAAAGTCTACACAATATAAATGTATTCTGACCGTGAATCCATGTGCGGTTTCCAGATTGCCAACATGGGAAATTTAAAATAACGTAAATGGAATCTGTCTGGGGATATCAACAATGGTGTACTAAGGGGAAGGTGAGGGGCTGTCCGCCCTTTGTGACAGCCAGATGGGATGTGGTTGCCATTTGGAGAGTTGAAAAACCAGTGCATGTTTTCCAACCAAACCGCAAAAGTGAAAATTATTTACAGCTTGCATATGAGATTACTGTACTGTTTAGAAATCTACTTGCAAATATAATATACTTTTCTGTCTTTACATTTTAAATTATTTGTGGGAATGCCAAAGGTTGGATCCACCCCGGGTGCCAAACAATTTAGGCACGCCCCTGGATACCATATCTGCTGCGGAACTCAAGGTTCAAAGTTCCCAGATGAGGTAGATGAAGTCGAAGTCTTGCTCTGTAAAAAAAAAGTCCTCAACCAAGATTCTGTGTATTTTGTTCGGTGTAACACAAACCTGACCTAGAAATGTAAAGAAATTCATTCCAATATACACGAATACTGAGATAGAATGCGATCTGACTTTCCTAGGCTGGGAAAAAGTCCTCAGTGAGTCACTACGGACCAACAGCTGGCTATATGACGTAACAAGGACTATTTACTGCTATTCTGCAGCAGCAAGTATTCGAAGTAATGGATTATATGAATCACCAGACACGACAGGTGTCCAGTTACTATTCCTAAATCTCTGGTGAGTATATGTGTGATTTGGATTTTTAACGTAGCTTTAACAATTTTTCAATCATATCGCTAAGATGTCTGCAGTGTGACAGTTTATAGTGATGTCTAGCACTGGGGCATCATGCCGCAGACATGTAGTATGAAATCCCACCCAGTCACATTATCCTGACACCAGGCTGACCAGTCCTAACACTACTGGTGTAGTTTAACACTACTCTACTTCAAAACTCTGGTGATGACCCTAGGTGTAGATGCATGGTACGTAATAGAAAACCACTAGCCCCCTCCTTCTGAGTCATCTCCTGATTAACATCTGGTAAACCTTCAGCACCGGTACTTGCGAGGGGTCATATAAAAGAAATCCATGGTGTTATAGGATACTCGCTCCACTGAAAGAAAAAACTCCACATTCCGAAAACTATTGAGAGGAAATATTGTGACCGAGGGGAGATCAGTCCATCCCTATCCTCTATAACGCGAATATATGCGGGCTTGGTCTAAGTAGTTGGGTAATTAGCTAAAATGGAACAGGAGAGGAGTTCGAGCCAATCCTTGACCCTATGCCTATATTCTGGAAGTGTTCATCATATTCAGTTCCCGGTGACCAATATTATGATTGGTAACCAGTGACTGGTGATAAGTGATCTGTATTCGTTGATTGATGACCGGTCAATGACCGTCCACCTAACGTCAAGAGCGATCTAGATATGTGCAAAATAGCTTCTTCAGAACGAAAAGAACGAGAACGATGCATTGCGCTCTTGGGGTTACAAGAACTTCTAATAACCTGACCTCAGGTACCTGGACAATTTTGACCCTCCCTTGAAAGGGGAAGGACTGCAATCACACTGGTAATAGGGCTCAGTTCTACTCTACCAGTGACTAGATTATCCTTGTGCTCTAGATGGCGTTTCCCTTACAATTCCACCATGCTTATAGCCTTAAATGATAGAGGATGCCCTCTTCCCAGAAGACACATTATCTTATCGGGGATGATGCTGTTCATCCTTCTTTTATTCAGGGGAGTGCATGCAGTCGTTTGAGAAATAGTTACTGCCTCCTTTAAGGTGGTAAAGTAATTCTATCATGGAGGTTGATCTCGATCTCGATCTCGATCTCTCTCTCTCTCTCTCTCTCGTGGAGACGGGAGACGCAATGACGCATTCGATTCCAGTTATGGTATGTACCCTCACATAAGGAAAGGAAAAATAACACTTCATTTCTCCTTTATTTTGTTCAATTCCATTGTTGGAACATGCCAAAAATGGGCATCTGTCCATTCATGTAAATATGTACACAAAATACATGTGATATGCGTGTTATATATGACTTTTATTATGCCAATACTAAACCACACGTGTGATATCTGAAAAGGAATTTCTTAAACGAGACCTTTTTGATACCAAAACTACAGATGCTATATGGTAACAACAAGGATTGTATCGTTGTTATCCCTACTACTTACTGTTCTTCAAATGCAAAATGCAAAAACATCAGTCTATTCGTATTTCACTAAACAGAGCACCTTGTAGGATTAATATTAATGCAAAAGCATAAATTAAATATGGGCATGTGTAATCTCTAAGTATTAAAAATGGGTTATATGTAATCTCTAAGTATTAAATATGGGGTATGTGTAATCTCTAAGTATTAAATATTGGGTATGTGTAATCTCTAAGTATTAAAAATGGGTTATATGTAATCTCTAAGTATTAAATATGGGGTATGTGTAATCTCTAAGTATTAAATATGGGGTATGTGTAATCTCTAAGTATTAAATATGGGGTATGTGTAATCTCTAAATATTAAATATGGGGTATGTGTAATCTCTAAGTATTAAATATGGGGTATGTGTAATCTCTAAGTATTAAAAATGGGTTATATGTAATCTCTAAGTATTAAATATGGGGTATGTGTAATCTCTAAGTATTAAATATGGGGTATGTGTAATCTCTAAGTATTAAAAATGGGTTATATGTAATCTCTAAGTATTAAATATGGGGTATGTGTAATCTCTAAGTATTAAATATGGGGTATGTGTAATCTCTAAGTATTAAAAATGGGGTATGTGTAATCTCTAAATATTAAATATGGGTTATATGTGATCTCTAAGTATTAAATATGGGGTATGTGTAATCTCTAAGTATTAAATATGGGGTATGTGTAATCTCTAAGTATTAAATTTGGGGTATGTGTAATCTCTACTAAGTGTTGTTAATTAATGTTAATAACACTCATTGCATCACTGTATTATGAACCATACTAATGAGACTAATTGATAAGCTCAGCCCACCCGTACAAAATGTAAACACTGCATGGATAATTTTGACGTCCAGTTAGTAATTATACATTTTCCTACAACCAATTTTCAAATACAAAAGAAGTAGGAGAGTAGTTGGCTCGTTGTGCAAAACTCACTCAATACATTATCACTGGGCTATCAAAAGATACTCTTGATAATTATGGAATGAATGATTATTTTTCCCTAAAGTCTTTTTTAACGCCATTTCTTAGCACATGATATTCAATACATTACGGCCAGTATATTTGGTCGAGGATGAACCCGGCCGACCTCATAAAGAACCACTGACCCACGGGAAGTTACAGAGCCAGTTTTCTCACATACCTTCATTGGCCAAGGCGAGACTCTAACTCACCTGGACAACGATGAAATGGCATTGATCTGTAAAGGCGAGTGCCTTAGACTAATTGCTACCCGGGGCGCTCAAAAGCTAAGAACAAATATGAATATCATGACCTGATACAACATAATCATCACTGCAGGTACTTTTTTCTTTAAGCGAGCATTTCTCCACGTTTGACCTAATATGTCGTCCGAAGAAGAAGAAAAAACGAATGACGCGCCAATGACACGTCGGTCGATTACGGCAAGTCGACTGGGATAATGAACGTGCCGTTTGAATTTCTAAATCTCTGGTGTATCTAGTTCGGATGAGGTTTTTCCACTGCCGAAGGAGAAACTATAACAAATAGTTACAGGTGCCATACTACTCATATTAAACTTAAATTCTAATAAAAATTATTAAAGATCATTCTATCTTCAATATCTTTGCCCTTAACTGTGACATTATGTGTTGAGGGATCTGAGTACGCAATCCGATGACTGAACTGAAAGATAACATTACAAGATGCCCAAACGGACTCGAGATAACTCATTCAGGTCACACATCCCTAACAGCCAGTCTTTTAAACAGCTGATGGTACATCAGAATCATTATTCGAGTGTTGAAAGGCCTTTATCCATGTGTGCTTTCTTTCAAAGATGGTCAAATTCTGTTAAGTGTGGGCTTTTTCAGAAATTTATTCAAACATGTTTCTATTTGTTTTCAATTTTGTCCATATCTGATCAATATTGTTTGCATGAATTTGAAAGGTTGTTAGTCAGGACTCATTCTGTCCCATTTGGTAAACTGTCAAATGGTTTTTGAAAAGTTGATCTTAAAATATTTTCTGTTTTTAATAGCGGTGGCCACATCTGAATGTTGATCAGAACTACTTGTATACATTTATTAAATCCATTTATGCCAGCGTGTTTTCTGTCAAATTTGGTCAGACATCTGTTCAGTAGTTCTTGAGATGTCATTTAGAGTTTTATATTTCAGTAATGGTCGCCATGATCGTTATCAGCATCACATTCTGCTACTCGGTTTTACTGTTGAGTCGCTTAAAGATTTGTTTGTTTTGCTTTTTTGTAACATCAACCACATTTGATGGCAGACTGGCTTTATTTCCACGAATTTGAAACCGCTTTATGCCAGGTTGTTCAATGCTGAAATTGGTCTGGGATTTTTAAAAAGAGTTTGAAATAGCAAATATTGACAAATGATGGATGTTACCAACGCAAACGCTGGATGCAAAACAATACCATAAACTCCCCTGGATCTAAAAATAATAATAATAATAATAATAATAGCATCTATTATTATGATCATGATTTGTCCAAAATAGGATTTGCAAATGAACTTCGGTGGAAGACGGAAAAGATATGAAAAGGCAGCCATCCTAAATGTGTGTAATAACTGTCACAGGAAATGAAATTTCAATTTCACCAAAAGGTGATAAAAATACATGTACTATGTTCCAAGCAGACCACCGCTATAACATGCAAAATAAAGAACAACTGTCAAGTTTGGAAACAAATTTTTACATACCTTTGTAATGATCCACCAGTTCTGTCAGACTGGAAAATATTTGCCTGGCTGCTATGTAAAAATGGCCATTTTCAAAGTTGCGTATCTTGTAGTGCTTGATACAATCGTCCTTGTCTGGATCCTGGTCTCTGATTGACAAGACATAACTTCCTAGAAAAGTTGAAAATAAGAATTCATGACTTTCCTGATTATTTTGAGAAGCATTAAGATGAATATACACTTCAAATAGGAATTCAAGCATTTTCTTAAATAGAAATATACAAAACATTTTTTTTCATCAAACAATCTTTCAAACAAGGTATGTTCCATTCTGAGAATAAAAATATGTTCTATGACAGATCAACTAAAATGTATAACCAGGTAACACTTTGATAATTTAAAACAATTGACAAATCTCCTAGCATTTGGATACCTAAATTTGTTCTCTTGTTCGTGTTCAGTAATCAGTCAACTTTCATGTAAAAAAAAAAACCAAAACCTGTCTTGTAATTAAAATACTTGGCTATCTCTAACGTACCAGCAACATTATATATGAAAACATGTAGATAATTGTCAATGGACTTAATTCCATTTTTTTAAAAATGAGTTGATGAGGCTAAACCAGCTAAAGGATATAGGTCTACGAGACAATGTTTATACTATATTGTATAAGAATATGTTAAATGGTGCTTGGACTATGCCAGTTATAAGCAATATCCCATGTCAGGAAATAATGTTAATAGTCAAAGGGCCATAATTCTATCAAAACATGGCGTACATGATATAAAGCCCATAAAAAGCACACCCTAGTGTATGAGACAATGTTTATACACAACTCGATCATTACTATCTTAAATGACTTTTGCGTTATGTTTGTAACAGGCAAGATCCCATGTTAAGATTTGAACGTCAATGGTCATAACTCGAGAGAAAATGAGTTGACAAGACAAAACATATAAAGGCAAATCTAGGTCCACGAGATAAAGGACATCGAACTGCATCAGAATATGCTAAATGGTTCCTTAACTCTGCTTTTTTCGAGGATCTGGTGAGGTCTGAGTTTTAAATTGATCGAAAAAAGACAACCCCATCAAAATTGGACCTGAGTGTGTGTGTGAGTGATTTGGTTTTTAACGTAGCTTTAACAATGTTTCACCCATATCGCTACGATGTCTGCAGTGTGGCAGTTTATAGTGATCTCTAGCACTGGGGTATCATGCCGCAGACATGTAGTATTATGTCCCACCCAGTCACAATATCCTGACACCAAGTGGACCAGACCTAACACTGACCTTTTAATGCTGAGCGCCAAGCGAGGCAGCTGTTAGTACCTTTTTTATAAGTCTTTGGCATGACTCGGCTGGGATCGAACCCACGACCTCCCGCATCCGAGGCAGACGCTATAGCCACTAGGCCACCGGAGCGTTACAATTGGACCTTAAACGACTTAACCGTTAAAAGGCTTATCTACAAGTAACAGGAAATTCTCCATCCAAATAGCATCTATGAACGGTATATTATATGCCTGCCCTTTCTTTAACAGACATCTAATTTGACACTAGTAGGATTGGTTCACGCTGGACATTATCCATCAACTGGTTTGTAAACATGACCTTTCGATCCCCCAAAATCATAGGTTTCGTTCTTTCCCTAATTCAAACCATCCACAAATTTTGTTCCATGAACGTATACTAGTACAATAGTTAGCATGCAAAGTTTGGTCAAGGAACGTATACTAGTACAATAGTTAGCATGCAACGTCTGGTCAAGGAATGTATACTACTAGTACAATAGTTAGCATGCAAAGTTTGGTCAAGGAACGTATACTAGTTCAATAGTTAGCATGCAAAGGTTGGTCAAGGAGCGTATACTACTAGTACAATAATTAGCATGCAAAGTTTGGTCAAGGAACGTATACTATTACAATAGTTAGCTTGCAAAGTTTGGTCAAGGAACGTATACCACTAGTACAATAGTTGGCATGCAAAGTTTGGTCAAGGAACGTATACCAGTTCAATAGTTGTTGTTGTTGTTGTTGGGTTTAACGCCACTTTTCAGCACACGATAGGCCATACATGGCGGCCAGTATTAATGGTGGAGGAAGAACCCGGGAAAACCCCGGAAAGAACCACCGACCCACGAGAAGCTACTGGCAAGCTTTCTCACATACCCACATTGGCCGAATCCGAGACTCGAACCCACGCAGACAGAGGTGAGATGGCAGTGATCCGTAACGGACAGCGCTTTAGACCACTCGGCCACTCGGGGCCCCAGTTCAATAGTTAGCATGCAAAGTTTGGTCAAGGAACGTATACTAGTACAATAGTTAGCATGCAAAGTTTGGTCAAGGAACGTATACTAGTACAATAGTTAGCATGCAAAGTTTGGTCAAGGAACGTATACTACTAGTACAATAGTTAGCATGCAAAGTTTGGTCAAGGAACGTATACTAGTACAAAAGTCATCGTATAAATCCAAATTTTCTTTCAGTCCAAGCCATCCAGAAAGTTTGGGAAAGGTTGATGGTGTAAAACTAAAGTTCTTGTGCATACATGAACAATGTAAGAGATGGATACAATGATGGATGTAATGATGATTTATGCTGTACCTTGTAATGGGCATATAACATTTGTAATGGCTTGTCTTGCATGAACATCATTTATATGTAGGATGGAAGTTTGGAGTTTTGTAATGGCAACTTCACTGGTGAAGCATAATTGACAAAAGAGTCGGCATTGAGTGTTTAATGTTAACTGTCTGAAGCATCGTACAAGCCTGAGGCTACCTGTCCGTTAACCTAAGGTTCCATTCAGGTGGTTTTCTTCTGAAACGATAGTAGCTTCTAAATGGGCCGTTTGCACAAATGGGCATTTTCCGAACAATAGGTGCATCTGTATCTAGCATATACTTTGTTAACTAGGCAACCTTTGCTTGTGTTTTGTCGAGAGAAAGATGCAAAGTTCATTGTTCAGTCACCAGTTCCGCATAATACCTGGACATGTTTCGCTCTCTCTGACTAGAAAGATGCCTGGTTGTTGCCCGGGAGCTAACAGTAATCGTGCTGCCTCTTTTCGGTGTATCTTGCCCATGAACCATCTGCAGAATAATTGCATGAAATAATACATGTGTGCAAAGTAATTATGTTTAATAATTCACGATTGCCTGTTATAACTGAACTCATTGTCTGATTTACGCAAATGAGCGAGTTCATTGATCTTTGTCATTCATGAAATATTCAACATACTCCTTCTGCAAACATGTGACATTCTATCATATATATTAATGAGACATGTATTTACACCTATCTGTTTTATAGTTGAAGAACCAAACAAAGTTATGTGTTTCCATGTACAGTGAACGAATTTAATGCCCTAAATGTGTCAGTTCACGTATTATTGAACCATGATCTTATTTTGTTGGATGAAATGTCTAAACTTACCACAATGAGTAGGTGACCTATACAGTTGTTGTTGTGGGCTTTAACGCCATTTCTCAGCACACGATAGACTATGCATGGCGGCATGTATTAATGGTGGAGGAAGAACCCGGGAAAAACCCCGGGAAGAACCACCGACCCACGAGAAGCTACTGGCGAGCTTTCTCACGTACCCACATTGGCCGAATCCTAGACTCGAACCCACGCAGATAGAGGTGAGATGGCAGTGATCCGTAACGGAGAGCGCTTTAGACCACTCGGCCACTCGGGGCCCAAACCTAAACAGTATGTAGTACGTACATATATAAGTTAAAACAGAATAGTGATTAAGACACTTATGAACAGGTGAGTTTTATTATGATAACTTCCAAAATATATGTTCTAGCTGCAGTAAACTATGTCTGAAGAGAGCATCCTTTCTCCTAACCAAACATTGTCTCTGCAAATGGGTGGTTTCTCACTAAAAGTCAAACAATTACATAAAAGTGTTGATCATTACATTAAACTACCAGTCTATTATTCAGTTGGTCTTTAAAGCTATTGGATTTTCCAGTCAAGTTTGACTTAGTGTACTGTTCTGATTCTACAACAGTAGTGTCATTCACCTAGCTGCCACCTATCGATCACCTAGCTGCCACCTATCGTATGGCGGGCAAGAATTATATTTCTTTTAGATTTGTCATCAGAATAGTTTTCGATGGATAAATTAGGCCAAATTCTAGCACATCAATGTAGCAATATTTTGGTGAAACATCATGTCTTTGCTCTCCGCTTTGTATTTATTAAAATAATTACAACACAATGTTTTAAAACACAAATGACTCGGTATCATAAAACAAGATTAACGTTTGAATATAAATATTCATTGAACTTTACCTAAACTCCACCTACAAAAAAATAATTCTCTTATGATAAACCAAGGGAGCTAACTAAATACAGAGAATGACATGTTATATAAAGGCTTGGCTAGCGTGGGTACGTGGGAAAGCCTGCCAGTAGCTTCTCGTGGGTCGGTGGTTCTTTCCTGGGTTTTCCAGGGTTCTTCCTCCACCAGTTATACTGGCCGCCATATATGGCCTATCTTGTGCTGAAAAATGGCGTTAAACCCTAGAACAACAACAAGAACAACATGTTATATAAGGAAGCATTGTGTTTTCTGTCACTTCAAGAAATAAATACTCTATTAATAACATTTTCCTTTTATAAGAACTGTTTGAATCAATAATGCTTCTCATGTCAATGGGACAAAAAATAATAAAATTAACGAAACTTATTTATGTTCACTTATATATATATATATATATATATATATATATATATATATATATATATATATATATATATATATATATATATATACATGATTCTAAAGTTTAATTAAATAAACTTACTCCTGTGCTTCCAAACTGTCTTCCAGAGCAACATAGTTCCGTGGAATATATCCCTCCATGCGCATGTTGGAATACCTGGGAGCTGTGTGTCTGACAAGCCACCAGTCATTGTCAATGTAACTGGAAAGAGACAATAATGATATAGTGAACAACAGACGTTGGAAATAATCCAATTTATATTTTATAAATGCTACTGATGTTCCGATGACATGGCTGATGACGAATAGATTGTATCTACTGTATTACGACGCCTTGGTCGGAAAGTAAGTACTAAAAAGAGTGTTAAACAACAAGCTTTGTGGACTTCAACGGCTGAGTTGTTTCCCAAGAGTCAAAGTAAAAATGTAAAATTAAAATTCGGTATTGCCAATTAAATCAACAATAATCATAGAATTACTCAAACAAGTCCTAATTGAATAACGTTCTGAATAAACATTAGTGGTATTCTAAATAATTCCCAGTGCTGAAGGTGATGGTGTCTCTGTAGTGGCCAGTAGTCCCTAATGTAATAATGTAGCAATGACCCGAATAATAATGTAATAATGTAGCAATGACTGAATAATAATGTTCCAACAATCTTACTCTGAATCACAATAATATAATCCAATGTTTCCTTGTCTGAATTCACTATAATTCCAAGTTAATGTCTCTTTCCAATAACATTATGGAGAACTCTGTATAGCCAGAGAATAATAATCTGAATTCAATAATTTCACCCATTTCAAAATATTGAACACAACAATGATTGATTTCTGCCCAGATGTCATCAAAGGAATAAATAATGTTTCCAGTAAACAAGATTATATTAAACCTAAGGCACAAAATAAGTATCCGGATGAGGACCAAATGTTCATTTTAGAACAATCTAAGTTATAATTAAAAGGTCTGTTACTAAATATTAATGATCTTAATATTTACCGACACTAACGAGAAATATAACCTATGTATTATTTGTTTGTAGAATAGAAATGATCAATCATTCCAGTCATATAGACAATAATCTTGCTGTTGGACAAGGTCAGCTATAAAATATAAGTGCCCATATCTAACATAATATAATGAACAAACAAAAACCAAGGAACAATGCAAACTACATATGCATAACACTAGTCATACCAATATCTTATCTTAAAGCTGGCGAGATATAAAAAAAAATCCACCCAGCCTTGCCAGCAAGAAAGTAGAAACTCTTCAAGTAAAAACGTGATTGTGGTACAAGCATCGTCCACCACAAAGGAGATTCAGTGGTCAGGAGTTAGTGTGTCAAACTTTCAGTCAAAAGGGTACGAGTTCAAATCATATCATCAGTTCAATCCTAGCCGGTTCCAATGTTTTATCCTGGGGAAAGATACTTTAATACAGTTGCCTCGATACTAAACAACCTACTTGTACTACTGTACCGTAAAACACAACACCATGCCAAAATCCCACCGCAGTACCTGAAAAACTCGTCTAAACTGGACAGAAAGATGCATAAAGAAGAAGTCCACTGGAAAGGTTATATGCCCCTATAATATTTGTGATTGTGCGTACATATTATATTTGAAACTCATTCAAGTTTCCGATTCTACTCGCTACAATACTGTAGTTACAACATCTAATTTTGTCAGCCTAACATCAAACGAAATGCATCATAACGTGTATCGAGGCTAAAAACATTGTGGATAACAAAACGTACCCGTGTAATTCACTTTCCACTGTGATAAATATTTAATCCACAGAAATAAAAGATTTCACACTCAATAGTAGTATTCCTCACACACAAGCATGTGTATGTATTATATATGCATACGTTCACACAGTGTAAATGTGTGTGTGTGTGTGATTAGGAATTTTAGCGTAGCTTTAACAATTTTTCAGTCATATCGCTACGATCTCTGCAGTGTGGCAGTTTATAGTGATGTCTAGCACTGGGGCATATTGCCTCAGACATGTGGTGTGATGTCCCACCCAGTCACATTATCCTGACACAAGGCCTACCAGTCCTAACGCTAACCTCTTAATGCTGAGCGCATAGCGAGGCAGCTATTAGTACCATTTTTGTAAGTCTTTGGTATGACTAGGCCGTGGATCGAACACAGCTAGTATGAACAGACGGTTTCTTTGTATAGTAGATCTGATTTACTTACTTAATACTGACTAAACTCAAGCATATTAGGTTTTATAGAATGGAGATTTATAATTAAACCTTTCTGTATTGAAAACAAGATCTAATTAGAGTACGACCATTTTCAGATCTATATGTTTACTCTAATATATTAAAAAGACGCATGTTTAAATCAGTAGCACATTCAATTTAAAATAATTGTCTTGGTTGACAATGGGAAAATAATAGGATTAAAACTGCAGTCAATAGAAATTAAGGAAACGTTTTCTGCACTAACCTATTATGTTCACAAATATCCCAATTAATGTCCCTAACATATATTAGTAAAATTTGAGATACAGTCTACCTCAGGATAAAAAACAATATAATCACTTAATAATCTGAGATAGTTTACCTTCGAATAATAAAAAATTAAACCCTTGAATAAGGAAGTGACCAGAGCTCTTCATCCAGTTTTATGAACATGCAAAAATGTCGTTTTAGGCAGCAATACATTGTACGTTAACAGTTTAGCAGCTACAATAAGGAAGTAACTATATAAGTTAAGTATGTACATGTCAGGATCTTTTTATGCGACATAAAACAAATGCAATCATGAAAATCAGCACTTTTAATTTGAGAATATCTGACGAATAAACAATTTTGTCCCCATATTTTCTTTCTTATAAAACTTGAACTGTGTATCATACACAACTGTCAATGTGTGTATTTGATTATGATGCAGAGTGTCTCTCATTCCACGTTCCTTTTCCCCGATTTCATGAGTTATGGTGGCAGACAGATTATTTACATCCAGGAAAGTATTCATATTCACAGTATTTGATTATATCAACGTAAATATTTTAACATTGCGAAAGTGGTATGACCTGGAACTATGTTTATTGTTATGACATTTTCTTGTGATATGGCCGTCTCTATTATATTTCAATTGGATTTTGCCCTGAATGAGACTTTAATGGGTATTCGTGTGACGTAGCCATCTCGGTTGGATTTGGTCTAAGGTTCAGTAGGACATGCCTCTGAGGGAGACTTTAATGGCTTGTAACATGGCCATCGCAGTTACATTTTACATAGGGTTCAATGGGACTTTACCCTAATGAGACTTTAATGGGCATTCTTGTAACATGGCCATCTCAATTCAGTTTTACATAAGGTTCAATGGGACTTTACCCTAATGACACTTTAATAGGCATTCTTGTAACATGGCTGTCCCAGTTGGATTTTACATAGGGGTTCAATGGGACTTTACCCTAATGAGACTTTAATGGGCATTCTTGTAACATGGCCATCTCAATTCAGTTTTACATAAGGTTCAATGGGACTTTACCCTAATGACACTTTAATGGGCATTCTTGTAACATGACTTCCCAATTGGATGTTACATAGGGATTCAATGGGACTTTGCCCTAATGACACTTTAATGGGCATTTTTGTAACATGGCTCTCCCTATTTGATTTTACGTAAGAGTCCAATGGGAGTTTGCCATAAATGTAAATGAGACTTTAATGGATATTCTTGTAACATGGCTGTCCCTTTTAGATTTTACATAAGAGTCCAATGGGACTTTGCCATAAACGTAAATGAGACTTTAATGGGCATTCTTGTAACATGACCATCTCAATTGGATTTTACATAGGATTCAATGGGACTTTGCCCAAAATGAATCAATATTGAAATATTGCATCTATTTCTTAAATCCAGATTTTTTTCAAATACTTTGCAGAAGTATCCTGAATAAATAAAAGTTAGTTAGCTTATAGGTCACATGACTTTAAATAAATCTTTATAGGTCACAAGACTTGAAATAAATCTTTATAGGTCACAAGACTTGAAATAAATCTTTAAAACACTAATACAATGAGCTTACAGGTCACAAGACTTGAAATAAATCTTTATAGGTCACAAGACTTGAAACAAATCTTTAAAACACTAATACAATGAGCTTATAGGTCACAAGACTTGAAATAAATCTTTATAGGTCAAAAGACTTGAAATAAATCTTTATAGGTCACAAGACTTGAAATAAATCTTTAAAACACTAATACAATGAGCTTATAGGCCATAAGACTTGAAATAAATCTTTATGACTTGAAAGAAATCTTTAAACACTAATACAATGAGCTTATAGGTCACAAGACTTGAAATAAATCTTTAAAACACTAATACAATGAGCAAATAAAGCTACTTGCGTATTGAAAGTAATAGAGATACTTAGACAAAGGTTTTTAAAAAAATCGGAATTTCGACAGAAATCTATGAGTGAGTAAATATATTGTAAAAATTAATCAAAATACATTTACAACTTGAAGAAATTTGTTTGTGGAGAGATAGCCTTCTATATCAAAATGACACCCTTGTCTGAAAATTAAAATTATTCATTATCAATCTTATAATACATTATCAATATTTTTGTCAGAGACCGTAGAAATGATGCAAAAGCACTTTTAGATTTTAAAAGTTCACCAATGGAAACATTTTTAGTGTTTTCAAAACAAAAGAATTTGAGGAAATCCTGAATCTTTCCTGAGAGATAAGGCAATTTGGCTTCTTTAAGATCAAGCCATTGTTTTACGGCTGTATGTTATTAGTTCCTGTGAGATGAGACCTTTATAGTTCAGTTTTAAAAACAGTTCTTGGTTTAATGACCGTATTTCAGCCCTGGTGCCTGCTGAATGTTTTATGCAAAATTCATTGCTATCAATCAAGCGAAACGAAAACTGTCAAAATGTCTCAAATCAAGTAAGACATTTTGAGATGTTCAGTAAACTCGGTCTGGTTATGAGTATATTTCTAACTTTAAGCCGGGGGATGATACAAAAGGTCCACTGCACCAACCCCAACACCTCGCACACTATCTAACATGATACAAAAGGTCCATTGCACCAACCCCAACATCTCGCACACTATGTAACATGTTGATGAGAAACTAAATTGTTAGCAAAGATTTAACTCAATATGCACATGTTTAGTATTGCACCTTGATTGAACTGTCATATGGACATTTCATATACCTCTGACCACTATCGTGATCAAAATTAGTGCAAGAATTTAAATTTTCTCAGTATTAGCAAACTTTTAATAGTTTCATTATTCTTGGCTAAATAATTACTAGCGGTTTAGAATTAAAATCAGCAAAATGCCAGTTTACAAACTTAAATTTTTAGTCCTGATTTTTCCTAATTTAAGGGGACACTGGCAGTCTGGGGCGGAAAATGTGTAAGGTGCAAATGAATGTAAGTATTGTAACCATCTACACCAAAATCTTTGTAAATTTGCATTTCAAGCTTAAGGATGAAGATTTACAAGAGACATCTCGGTAACTCTGGTGGATTAATATTTAGTGTTGCAGATACAGAAGGTGAGAAGGTTGAGGATTTTAATTCTGCCCATATGAAGTTGTGTCGCATGCAAAGACGCTCATTGTCTCGGTATAATATACCCTTTCCGGTGATAATATGATATTAAAGACCTACAGACCAACACCACCACAAAACCAACTTACAAGAATAGCAAGTGATATACAAGAAATAACGTCTAAAGTTTCAAGCAGATACATGTAGTTATGATACAGTATCTCAGCATACCGTTGTTCCTAAATGAGCATGGATTCCATTCAACTGATAACCGTCTGTTTTATTACAACTGCTTAAGTTACTCGTATTTCACATACTTTTTGTTCTTTGTAATGACAACCAAATATAATGTAATTTCACATAATTAAATATACTACATTTTCCTTTAATGAATTGTTATTACGCATCTTTGTTGGAAAAAGCATCAACATATAATGACCTATTTTATAGCAAGGGTCACATTGATGGCTCCAATGTACAGCATTAGAAAACGGAAATAATGTATTCACAAATGCACCAAGATTAGGGCTCAAAATTTTCAGTTAGACTGGTAGTTTTCATGCTGTTAATACCATTGTCTGATTGCTAATTAAATTTTAGTTAGACTGGTAGTTTTCATGCTGTTAATACCATTGTCTGATTGCTAATTAAATTTCAGTTAGACTGGTAGTTTTCATGTTGTTAATACCATTGTCTGATTGCTAATTAACTTTCAGTTGTCGCCAATCAGGTAACAAAGGACTAATGAAGATTAAACAGAACTAGCGATTTCTCAAGCTCCTATGTAGCAGTGACCAGATGACTCCAAGCAAACATGATAAAAGTGAACGTGCTGCGCTTACACATGCCATGGTCATATAAGAAAGATCCTATTTAATATGATTGTCTGGGAAATGAGCATTAATGAATATGATTGACATAACATTCGGCATTTCTATGAAATTCATGTCATATCTTTTATGCTAAATATCAAGCAACTTCCTCATTATATGTCATAGCAAGGAGGTCAAAAATTAATATTGTTGTTGTGGGGTTTAACGCCATATTTCAGCACACGATAGGCTATGCATGGCGGCATGTATTAATGTTGGAGGAATAACCCGGGAAAACCCCGGGAAGAACCACCGACCCACGAGAAGCTACTGGCGAGCTTTCTCACATACCCACGTTAGCCGAATCCTAGACTCGAACCCACTCAGACAGAGATGAGATGGCAGTGATCCGTAACGCAGAGCGCTTTAGACCACTCGGCCACTCGGGGCCCCCAAAAATTAATTGTACAGTGCTAAATATATGCCACAATATAACAAAAGATGGTACACTGATGCAGAAGCAGATGGCTACAGTGTTAAAACTTGTAAACGTAAAAAGTTGGCAGCTAATGAGAAGTCTGATTAAGTGATTTTGCATTAGCATTTTGGTAGAAAGGTGGAACTAAGAAGAGACAATCCAGTAACAGCAAGGATGACGCAGATGAAAGATATGCAGAATAAATATGCAATCGCTTTCAACAGAATAAAGAAAAGGTCTAAATATATGTCCAATACATTATAAGTTTTTCAAATACAAATTGTGGATGATATTAAAGTATCAAAAGTAATTTTATAAGTTTTTCAAATATAATCAAAGTATATTGGTTTTCTATCAATTCTAACGGATCAAAGTGCAAAGACCTATCTATTGTCATGCCAAGTACAATCAAGATGTATTAGGTCTCCAATAAATACTATCGGTCAAGATACAAAGTCCTTTCCAGCCTGTTCTCACCGTGCTCTTTGGAACGTGTATACCCGTACTGCAGCCAGATATAGTTAAAATAAAATTTCCAAATTCCAAATAAAACATGCAAAATTCATTTAAGGACATAAATTCAAGCAGAGCATTGACACATGCAAATAAAAATAATATCTCTCATGTTCAAGCAGTTTGTGAAATCTCGTTTGCAAATGAACCAACAATGCAGGTTGTATATAGTAATACTGGAGATATAGTATTGACAGGTAAAGATGGATGGATATATGGATAAAATGATGGATGGACTGACAAAAAAAATCATATATACCACAGTTCATTACAGGTGGGACATAATAATACACGATGGTTCATCCCAGGGGATGACAGTCTACTAGCCAAAAAGAATTTTCAGTATCTCAAGATAAGTCCATTTCTTTCTTTTAACTTTGAGTGTTAAAACCATCCCAGATATTGTTCAGAGATAACAATATTTTCAAATTAGCTGCTCTTACTGATATACTGGATGTCAGATTGGCAACAATTTAATTTTTTTTTTAAATCAAGATATATAAAACTTTCTTCTGGTGGAAACTCCATGTTGATATGCCTTTCCTTTTTTGAGGAGTAACTATGGGGGAAAAGTTTTGTAAAGTGCATGGCAAAGATCCATGTAGTTCTGGGGTATCAGTAATAACAAACTGGTGCTAATGAACAGATAGATAAAGGACACCGAACCATCAAACAAATTATCCTGGCCTAGGACCAGTAGAGCTATAACCCAGACGATATCAGCAGTATTGTTAGCCGAAAGCTAGCAAATGTAAACAGGCAAATGTCATGTTTGAAGCAGCCCTCTTGGTTTCTTGATATTTTAATAGCTTGGATCCAAATTTACAATATGTTGTCATGTATAATACGCACTAATGTATAATGTGCACAACACGTATGTGGCATAAAAATGGGCTGAAAACATTCGAACAATGTTAATCTGCCACTTTTTAATGCTCATTGATTATCATTTCTAACACAACGTTGATTGGTTTACAAGTATATAATGCAAAAATATTAATCTTTTCTACTCTAACAGTGCTCAATTCTTGCATAACAACGGTGATTTCAGAGCGATTATTTTCAAAACAAAAGTAAATAAATTGCAAATTTGTCACATTAAGGGGTTATTCTTTATTTCATAGGGTATCTGTGTTACCATTAACAGCCAATCCGAAGACACAAAAAAGATGTCATCAAGAAGTGCGAAATGAGAAAATTAACAGAGCTACAATTGTATTAATTACATTTAATTCTCCCATAAATAAAGAAATTATTAAATGAAAGAAATCACTGCATCACCTTTTATTAAATATTGATCATTTACGTGTATGGTCATTGTATTTATACCGTTGCGATGGGGTATTTACACAGCTAGAAGATAAGTGTTAGGGTAGGATGAACAAGTCACCAGCCTCCCATGTGTCTATTTCCTGGAGAGTTACATGACAAAAACTACAAAGATGAACAATAGAACTTTGTTAGCATTATTAATATCCTACATAGTACTAGTAAATAATGTAGTTACAATGCAACACATTTAGTATTTTGCAAAGAGTGAATATGACTTGTGTTGCTTCTTTAATGTCAATATCTTTTTGTCACATCTTAATGTCTCTAATCTGAGACATGATGTTTGGGGCGCTTAAAGTGTTTCCAGCAAATTGTTTGCATATGTATTGTTGTGTACAGTTTGTTACATCATGTCCAGATAGTTACCTTTTCAACCAAAATATACAGCAAACTATATAAACAAACAGAAGCCTGATGAAAATGAAAAGAATACCTGACATCTGGTCTTGGAGTAGATATAAATTGGTCAAACTAGAACAACCGGGAAATAATTATATTTTTCATTCTGATGTAATATGCACACCCTCCTTAAAAAAAGACCAATGTCCTTTAAAGTTTCTATCACTCAATTATGTATAACAATTTCCAGGAATTCAAAATAACCATTTCAGTTTTTAACTGCTGAGTGTTGAAATCATCTCTGATGTTCTTGAGTGATAACATTTTAAACTTAACCACTGTGGCAATTCTATTGGATGTAAAAATAACACCATTTTCTTTTATGACAAACAAGTCACCATTTGAAGACATTTGGAAAAGATCTCATGTTGATACTACCATCCATTCAGGAGAATTAGCTTCAAGATTTTCAATGTTCATTGTTGCTGTCATGTCTGCTGATGTGGGACGGGCCATACCATAAACTTTTCTTATGTTCGACCAGTAGAGATAATATAGGTGTAAATGCATGCAATACGCAACAAAATATGGTAGTATCCGAACCTCGGCAACAAACTTCAAAGACATTTAATAAGCTTTCGTGAATGTTCCATTTAGTCTCAAAGAACCATCACTAGATGTAACTAAGAGACTGATTATAATCAGTTACCAAAATGGAAATCATTTTCTTGGGACTAATTGTAATTCGGTGGGCAAGTCAACTGAAGAATAGGTTAACCATCTGCTTTCAAATCAATCATCTTAAATCAAAGCCAAGAACATAAAGAATACTGAAATGAGGACTTATCATACCTGCTATCCATCAACTAAGTATACTGAAAAAATGGATACTTTTATTTGTTTTATTTGCTATCCATCAGCTGAAATGTACGGAAATAAGGGCTACTTTTATTTGTTATCCATCAGCTGAAGTGGAAGGAAATTTGGGTTACGTTTACCAGCTATCGATCAGCTGACGTGTACTGAAATAAGGGCTTCGTTTACTTGATATCAATTAGATAAAGTAGACTGAATGGAATGTTTTTACATATTATCAATCAGCGTATGTATGCTGAAAAGGGACTGCTTATATCTTTCATCGATCAACTGGCGTATTCTAAAATAAGGACTACTTGTACCTGTTATCAATGAGATCAAGAATATCTCCCTTCTTGAAACTTAGGTCATCATCTGTCCTGGCATCATAGTCGTACAGAGCACGGAGGAAACCCTTTGATTCTGGAGGGGAAAAATAAACAATCAGCATGAAAAGCTCCTATTCTGAATCATTTTAACCATTATAGTTTTAAAATATTCAGAAAGAGCTCTGGAGATTTTGATGGCCTGGAAATGAAGTATATGTTTAATTGTGAAATCTTAATGCCAAATTTTACTTACACAGTCAACATCCTTTCTGAAACACAAGTGTCCTACACGACAATAATCGGAGCTACTGCACTGATAAATAGTACAAATATATTATATTAGTTACTGTACTAATAACTGGTACAAATATATTATATTAGTTAATGTACTAGTAACTGGTACAAATGTGTTAAATTTGATATAGTACTAATAACTGGTACAAATATATTATATTAGTTACTGTACTAATAACTGGTACAAATGTGTTATATTTGATATAGTGCTAATAATTTGTTCAAATGTGTTATATTAGCTACTGTTCTGGTAACTGGTACAGATGTGATATATTTGCAGTACATGATACCACAAATATGACAGGAAGCATATTAGTTGTATACAATGTAGTTTCTTAGCCAAACCCCCTAATTTGTACTTGGACGACCAGAAAATTCTACCCACAGCACTCAAGCTAGCAAAATAGATATGAAAATAACTTAGCTGAGGCAACAACGTCGATTTCATCACCGAGTTACTACGTGAGTACATATCAAAGAATCATCATAGTCATCAGACAAAATAGGGTTGGCTTAGAAACCATCCCCTTATACACAACTACTCCGATTTGTACTTGAAATCGCTAGTGATTTATATTATATTTAATACAAAATTACTATTCCTAACACGACGTGTCTACTTAATAAAGATAAGTTTTATTATAGGTTAAATCTTAAAAGAGTTAGTGATGATAATTATGCTTATGCTAGATCGACATGGAATTCGTTCTACTGTAAAAACTTAGGGGATTATCATGACTTTTTTGTATATTATCACAGACGCTCGGTTGCTTGCAGATATATTTCAAAATTACAGAAATGTCAGCTCTGATAACTACGGACTCTACCCAGCTTGGCATTATTCGGCGCCCGGATTACGTTTGAATTCATTACTCAAGTACCGTAAAATAAAACTTGAAATATTAACAGATCCTGATATGTTCAACTCTATAGACGAGATTAGCATCAAAACATAAAAATATGCCAAAGCTGATAATAAATATCTACCCGACTATGATAGTAGAGTACCATCAAGTTTTATAACATATCTATATCCCAATAATTTATAGGGTTACACCATGTCAGAGTATATGCCATATGGTCGGTTTAGATGGATTAGCGAAAACAGTTTTTTTTTATGAAACTGATAAAACTATACCGGAAGATATTAGTTATCTCATAGAAGTTGATATTGACTATCCTGTTGAGCTTCATGATAAGCATAACGACTATCCATTTTGTCGAGAATCAATGCTGATCGATTACAGTTTAATAGCAGTAAATTTATTCATCTAGTGCTAGCACTAGAGATAAATCTGTTGTTAAAATATTAGTTCCTAATCTGCTTGACAAACGGAGATACGTTTGTCATTATAAATTTGAAAACAAGCAGCTGATCATGGGGTAAAATTAAGAAATGTTCATCGTGTGCAAAAATTTAATCAATCGCCGTCAGTGAAGAGTTATATAGACTCAAAGACAGCACAACGAGCAGCTGCGAAAACAGAAGTCGAAAAACTTTTTCAAGCTTATGGGCAACACTGTCTTAGTAAGACAATAGAAAACATTAGAAAGCGAGTCAATATTGAGATCGTCAATAACGTGGAACGTCGTAATAAACTTGTAGCATCTGACGATTTTGTCAGTATGAAAATATTGAATGAAAATCTAGTAGCTATCCAACGATGAAAGACAAATCTGAAGTTGAACAAGCCATTTTATGTCGGTATGGCAGTACTTGAAATATCAAAATTGCTAATGTACTAATTTCATTACAGATTTGTTAAGGTTAAGTGACCTGATGCAGAACTGTTATTTACAGATATTGACTCACTTATGCACAAGATAAAATCTGATGATCCTTATCAAGAATTTTATGATAATAGAGAAATGTTGGATCTTTCAGATTATCAAAAAGAACAGCAGATTTTACTGTGGTGATAATAAAATAGTCACAGGAAAATTTAAGGATGAGACAATGTTGGTTCCTATCGTAGAGTTTATCGGATTGCAAAATAAAATGTGCTGTCTAAAATTAGCTGATAATGAAGTTAAGAAACGAGCTAAGGGATTAAAAACAAATGTGGCACGTGGGATGATAGGATTCGATAATTATAAAGCTGTGTTAGACGGATTTTCCAGTTATGTCGAGATGATGACAATAAGATAGAATTGTCAACAAATTGAGACTGATGTTATTACAAAGTCTGGTCTTTGTAATTTTAATGATAAAAGATACTGCTCTGATGGGATAAATACATTTTAATGATAAAATATACTGCTCTGATGGGATAAATACATTTTAATGATAAAAGATACTGCTCTGATGGGATAAATACATTTTAATGATAAAAGATACTGCTCTAATGGGATAAATACATTTTAATGATAAAAGATACTGCTCTGATGGGATAAATACATCTGCGTTAGAATATAAAAAGTCTGATAGTATTAAGCTTAGCGAGGTGGACTTTTTAGATTGGGTAGTACGGTAAATTTCTAGCGATTTCATATAAATTTTCTTTAAATATCACAAATATCTCGGAAATTGGCTGTGTAAATTATCGATTTGTTTGGTAAAATCCCAGCCAGTTATCAATAACTCACATACATTTAACAATCAGACGCGTGATCTATAAATCCCAGTGATTTATTAATAGCGGATTGAAATTTTATGTGAATGTCTGAAATAGTAATTTTCTATGAAGCATAAATCGCTAGCGATTTCAAGCAAAAACGGCAGTAGTTAGCTTAAAGGAGGCGTATCTAAACCAACCTTGTTTTGTGTGACGGGGATGATGATTCAGTGATGGGTCCTTGACAGGTAATCAATAATGAAATCGACGATATTGCCCCAACAAAGTTATTTTTGTATTTTGTTTAGACTGACATGGGTGTCTGGGAGAGGGTAATCATGCTGTCGTCGTAATAAAAAAAAAATGGTTTTGGCTTAGAACCCCCTTTAAGCTAACTACTAGCATAAGATACCTGAAAAATTTAGAAAAGGAAGAAAAGCCCTGCAATGAGCCTTTATGATGCAATGTGGTTCCTGTAATGATTGTCTATGACTAAGACCAGTCCCTACAATCAGTGCAATTATAGTTACCTTTATCTTCACTTTTAATCCACAGACTGTTGAGTAACGTTTAATGGGGATAAAATGAACCGCCATTCCAGGTTGGAGAAGATCTTATCAGTAACAAAATAATTGAATATATTTGAAACAAAATCAAAGAATTAAGTACTAGGTGACCGTAAATTGTGAAACGACCACAGACATTCCCACCACATTAAATGTGATTAAGTATTAACAAGGAACTTTCTACTCTACTACCAGGAAAAGGTTTGCAGGATTTCATGAAAATATGTTTCTACTTCCTTTTATACTTTTCAGTTGCTGGATACTGAAACCATATCAGATATTCTTGAAAACCTCCAACATAAATCTTTTGGAAATAAAAATATTTTCCCGTATGAATGAATTAACATGGTCGGAGGAAAATGCAGTACAAAAACCTCTGTCATGACATTAGACCTTAATGTGATATATGAAGGACATAAGATTACTGAACTCAACTAAAACCAAATTATGTCAGCTTATCCCCACATTTTAAGTCAGATAAAACCATTTTTTTTTTAACTGTATGATATTGACCTTCAAAGTCATCTGGTTTAATTAACATGTTGCTGAATGCGTTAGTTATCTTCATCAGGGAGATGCAGTAACACAGCATGAAGAGCTTCAGACTCACCATCTTATCATACGTAGTGTGTGTGTGTGTTGAATTAAGTCCTATACAATTATACACATTGTAAGTCCTGCACGAATATGTGCATTAAGTGCTACATTCACAAAGGGTAACTAAAACGTTTCCCAACTTAAAATGGGTGTAAAATGCATGAATAGTCATAGCATAATTTAACATGACATATTAGTGTAAGAACTGACCGTGACCTTGAGGAATGACATCAAACATGACATGCAAGACTCTTCCTGTATCAGCACGCATAAGTCCTTCTTAGTACTTTCAAACGTATCTCAGGACTAAACCATCCATGCACTAGTACATTGAATTGTTAACATATTAATAAACAAACAAAAACTGTCCACTAGAAAAATCTGTGTAAAATAAAAAGATAGATTATGATTTATAGAATAATTTATTGCAAAGATTGTGCGTACTTGTCCATCATTTCCTTTCCAGCTCTTGGCGATTACCTTTAAACGCAGTAATAGACAAATAACTTGGTACAGCAGTACATAATGAGTTGATGGTGTCAATAGTTCAATACTTTCAGTTTCGTTTTGTTTAAAGTGATATATAACATTTGATAACCACGCAGCACTGCTAATATTTGTAACGTGCATTATCCAAGCATGCTTGTGTTTATTATAATAAACTACTGAACTATTGAACTTAAAGTGAGTAAGCTTCAGATGTGTTTGACTTTGCCAATGGGATCATGCTATTGATGCACATGATACATACATACATAAAACATCAAGCTATGCAGGGTAAAACTGTCATTCCATTACCTTTACAACAGCTTCAGGGTGACAGTTTGAAGACACAAATAATTATATTGACCAGAAACCTGGCCTAACATATATCCACGAAAATGCCAAGTGCCAATATCAGGTTATGATGTACTGCTATAGCACGTTTTATGTCTATTACTGCATCTAAAAGTTTTAAAGTTACTGCTATATCAAGTTTTATGTCTATTACTGCATCTAAAAGTTTTAAAGTTACTGCTATATCACGTTTTATGTCTATTACTGCATCTAAAAGTTTTAAAGTTACTGCTATATCACGTTTTATGTCTATTACTGCATCTAAACGTTTTAAAGTTACTGCTATATCACGTTTTATGTCTATTACTGCATCTAAAAGTTTTAAACTGACACCTCCAAACAAAGATAGTAATGTTAACCTTTGACCTTCAAATGGAAATCATAAAAGTGGCAAATTTGACACTCTTGTCTTCCATATGCACAAAGGTTTACCAGTGTTCAAACCACTTCTTCTATTTCAAATTCAAAGTAAAATAACAGAACACTTAAAATAAGGGTTACCTTGATATGTGACCTTGACCTTCAAGGAACAATAAAAGTATGCTCTCTAGCTTTGATACAATTTATAAATCTAATAGGCTAGTTTCAGTAAACATACAAAAATACAAACGTATCCATACACACTGATTTCTTCACAAAGCATGTGGACAGTGTCACCTGCAGTTTTCACACTGGATGATTGCTTGTGTCAACATAACAATTCATTTGAATCACAAGTTAGATACATAAAATAACCTATAATTAGGTAAATGGCAGATGTTTCATTACTGTAAATGTTTATTTTCTCTTTTCATATCCGGTCTATATATATATATATATATATATATATATATATATATATATATATATATATATATATATATATATATTGCAATGTATTAGTATAACCGTCAACCAATAAATGGATAAACTGTTGGGAGTTCAACTGCTTCTGACCTATGACCCAGGGGCAAACCCACAACCTAAGGCTCTCGACGACGTCCCACTTCGCCTGGCGTAGGGGGGGGGGAACAATTGCCGCACCACACCTACCCTGCGCGATAATGTTTACATGGGAATCATCAGTTTATAAGGTAACAGCCACAGTTTGAGTATGTATGCATTATTCATATACACCATTTATTTAAAAAAAAGAACTAAAAACCGCCATCGATTCTTGTAAGATCTGACGTTTCACTTCGATTATTTATGAAAACCCAGATTTTTTAAGGTACTTTATAAGTCAAAAATTATGTTTTCTAAAGGGACTACAAGTCCTAGAGTTTTCTGGAATATTTTTTCTTCATATTATGTAATCCTCATCCTTTTAAACTCTTTGCACTGAACAATGTCTGATTATCGTGACTGCAAAATTAGCATGAACCAGGCTGAAAGATCCGAAAATAAAATGCTTCTACTATAGCGTTTGATTAGTGGATTAACAGGTTTTAACCTGTATATTTATGGACAAATACATTTAAGAATTAATATGTTTTCTCTCCAAATCATAGGATTTTAAAAACAGTTCTAAGGATTAGATTAATGATACGGGAGGAGGAGTATTGTTTGGTTGGTTTTTAAATGCACTTTCAATACACTATCGGCTTTAGGACATGAAAATGGGAGGTAAGTCCCATTCCTAACACACTAAAGTAGCTGACTACTCCCTTCACAAAAAGACACCATTGTACTAGTACAATGAACTTCAATGGTTTCATTTGTCCTGCAAATAAGGTGAAACATTAAACACGTTCATAATGGTGACAAAAAATATGTTCAGTGTCGGATTACCTATTAAGCACACAAAGCAAGGGATTATGGCACCAGTACAACAGGGGCACCAAAAATAATCAAATTAACTGGTGATAATAAAATGGAATGAAATGTATATGGCCATTTCGATCTGCATGTACGAGTATTTTGATTTCGAACTATGGCAACACTGGTATTTTTATTTTGAGCATATTTTCAGTGCTTAGGGTCTGGAAGGCCTTAATCCAGTACTGAATATGAGTATTACATTTAATGGAAATTTAAGTAGAACTCTGCAGAAAGCTGGAAACATCCACCTACTTTACATAGATCGCATCCCTCTGCCAGCCCCCACCCCCACCTCCAAAATGGTTGTCTGCTGTTTGCATTTAATGGAATGGGGGTGAGGATGAATAACAATACTAAAATTTCATTTTTGACATAAACAACGATAGTAATACCGTAAATTCGTAATACAAATGTCTGTCATTGAATCAAGTGAGTATCTTCAATAAGTTAAGGGCTACATGCCCTACATAGCTTTCGAGTACATCTGTACCACACACAGTGGATTAGTATTATCTAATATATATCCTGGAGATAACAAAATTTCAATTCAAGATGAAGTCTAGTTTTCAATATCAGCCAGTGAAAATAGGCCTTTCAAAATTAACGTCAATCGTGAGTTTTGAAACAAAATCTCAAGCTTAAACTCAAACTGAAGTTTAAATTATTCACAATAGCATTCATGTTATATGCCTGTACTTATTATTCGTGTTAAAGACTACATCTACACGAGTATTAATGTTATAGACTATATCTACAATATTAGTCATGTTCTACACTCCACGTACTATTGTATACGATCACTGCTAACATTATGCAATACAAACCTGCATGCGAAACACTTCCTGGTAGAGCTTCACCTTGTAACTTTGAATTTGATTTAACTTTTGATGAATTGTTATCGACTGATACTTGTGCTGCATAACTTCTGTTCGTCTTATCCCTTTCTTTAGGGCTACCACTACCTCCCTTGAAGAAGCAAAGGGAATGCTTGCCGCCCATGAGGAAAAGTCACCATATTTAGCAAACCTGAAATAAAATGGAGGGCACTCAAACGGAACAATGCTGTAAGGAAACGATTGTTCACAAAAGTTCTCGTCCTTTTAAGTAACCATGACTGATAATGGACAGACTTATTATAGGCTCAATCATGTGACTTCTCAGTTTGGTTACACCCTTGTGAGCACACACAATTAAAGTGGAATAGCCCGATACGCTGCTGAACATTTTCTCCAATTGTTTATAAAAAAAAAATACTGAACCTGATACCAATTACCACGAAACGAATTGAATATAGGTGGTTGCACATGTAAAGGAAAAAGTCAGACTTGTACGTACGATCAATTTGGTACATAACTGATCACTGGTACATAACTGATCATTGGTTATTGTTGTTGTTGTTGTTGTTGTGGGGTTTAACGCCATTTTTCAGCACACGATAGGCTATACATGGCGGCCAGTATTAATGGTGGAGGAAGAACCCGGAAAAGCCCGGAAAGAACCACCGACCCACGAGAAGCTACTGGCAAGCTTTCTCACATGCCCACATTGGCTGAATCTTAGACTCGAACCGCCGCAGACAGAGGTGAGATGGCAGTGATCCGTAACGAAGAGCGCTTTAGACCACTCGGCCACTCGGGGCCCCCAATCATTGGTACATAACTGATCATTGATACATAACTGATCAATCAGCTTCATACCTGTTTTTAAATGACTGAATGTAAAGTAATTTTATTGAAAGGAAACATTTGTATTTATTTTAGAGAACAGTTGTATCTGATATTTTGTTTGCAACAAACCTTTTACATTCAAACTGCATAGTAGCTTAGCAATTTAGGTGCAAGGCGCATTCTGGTTTTCTTTCTTTCTTATTTTGTTGTTACTGCTCCAGGTAAAACATTAAGAGTTTCCTTGAAGACAATGGTAGATTATACTTATTATGGTACATTACTCTTTTTCAATGCTAGATGAAATAACTCCTATAAAATGCATAGTTATGGACGGGAGTTTTTTAATTTGATCAATAACAAGCACAAATTAAAATTTTTAATGTGTGCAAACAAACAATAGGACACGTCTAAGGTTTTCCAGGCCTCGTAAAGCATAGTATTATACAAAAGGAACCATAATTAGGAATCCACATGTCCAGTTCCTCTGTGTTCCCATCAGTTATAGCCCGAATTGCTATTTGTTAGTAGAAAAAAATTCTGACAGTTTTTTAATTTTATGAAATTATGTACATGCATTTTGGATGCTGCTTTCTTTTCTCTATTTCGTCCATTGTAAAAATGAGAATTATTTTTGTGATCACCAACTAAAATCACTTTTTTGCTTTTTGTTTGTTTATGGTTTCAATTTCGATTTTAATACAGTATGGGCTTTATAATGCCAATGGAAATGTATGTGCCTTTTCTAAAAACACAGCTGCAGCCGGCCGGGTAGCCTTGGCAGATATCAAACCCGCGACCCTTGTATTACTAGTCCATCGCTCTACCCTTGTATTACTAGTCCATCGCTCTACAGCTGGAGTAACTTTGACTATTACTTAGAAATTTTTTCTGGGTACTTCACTTCCCAGGTATGGCTGATTAAGGCTGGTTTGGATATATTCGGATAATATGGTTGTAAACATTGTTAAAATTAACATGGTAATATCATTGTAACTATTGTTAATAAAAACATTTACCTCTTTATCATCATGAATATCATGAAGAATATCGGATTCATACTGGCCTTGTGCATATTTTTCTTTCTGATGATACAAGTCAGAAGAGTATTTGGTTCTTGCTTTTCAATTACAGTCATGTTGATTTAAAAGCTCCCATCTACACCTTTGGTTCCACTTCTTAGTTTTCTATTTTGATAAAAGATACTTGATACAAAAATCCCACATTTTTCTATGTGTAAAACTTACCAAACAAGAGGTCGCGAGTTCGAAACTCGATATGTCATTCAAATTCTTTTATACTTTTTTTTTCCTTTTTTATATATTCAAACTTTCTTTTAAACTCGTTCATCTCAATTTTTGGTATTTTTTTAATACTTTTTCCCGTCTAAGAAAGGGCAACTTACCTAGTTTCTAAATAAAAAACCAAGCCTTACAATGGAACAATAGAATCAGAAGTTCTTGATGTTAAAAAATCCAACACAACACAAAGCTATCGGAAACTTTATAAGGAATTTGGAATAGGGAAGTGCAAGAATAAAACAGAGATGTTGTTATTTGATATTAATGATGGTAACCACGTTTATGATCCGGATGATACTGTTAATATTTTCAAACAAAACATTGTCTCGCAAAGTAAAGAACATAAGTTAAACTCTTATCGTTCGTTTGAAACTAAAAGTTCATGTTCCACAAAACTTCCAAATGATAAAAAATTTGAACTTCCGGAAATGAGTTCCAAGTTTGTTTTAAATTACTTAAGAAACATGGATGTATCTAAATTTACCTGATTTGACAAGACAGACCCATGATTATTAAGGAAGCTACAGCTGATGTTACTGATACAACTACTTTTCTGTTTAATTCCAATCTGAGAGCAACTTTCCCCAGTCTTAAAAACCTGCCAAAGTAACATCACTACACAAATCTAAACCAATAGAGGATGTAAATATATATAGACAATTATCATTTCTAACATCTGTTTCTACATTACTACTAAGGATTGAACACACTTATATGAATTCTCTCCATAATCACAATCTACTTCAAGAAATCATTCTGGCTTTCAAAACAAATCATTCTTATGAAACTACAAGTATGACTGACAAGTGGCCGAAAACCGACGATGAAGCAACGTTTACACGCACCGTAACGGTTAACGTTTAATTGCTTTCGACCTAGCAGATCAAAAGGTTTCTTTTGAAATGTTAAAAATCTATCAGTGTAGTAAGGGTGCATTTCAGTGGTTGGTATTTTGGTGATGTGCGTCCATCGGTGTCGATGAGGACCATTTAATATCATCAATTCACTGGGGGTGGGTCCGGGATGGCTGATCAGTTCGATCCGTGCCCGGAAGAGTCTGTTGCAGTGGGGACATGGATGTACAGGTTGCTGACTGAAAGTTGTGGAACTGCTGTTCCTGGATTTGTGCAGATCACGTTTCGCAGCCCCGTCCACCAGTCTTGGGTAGGCGTTCTATCGGCATGCGGACAACTTGGCCAGCCCATCGGGGTTGTGCCTTGCACAGCATCGTGTGGATGCTTGTCATGCCGGCCTTAGTGAGCACTTCTGTGTTCGGTACCTTGTCTTGTCGTCTAATTTTCAGTAGTTTTCTCAGGGAGCTTATATGGAAGTGGTTCAGATTTTTTAACATGGCGGCTGTATACAGTCCATGTCTCGCAAGCATAGAGGAAGGTGGGGAGAACAACCGCTGAGTAGATTTTGAGTTTGGTGGCAAGCTTGATGCCTCTCCACTCTCAGACATTATGAACCGAGTCTTCCAAACGCTACGCTGGCTTTGGCAATCCTTGTGTTGACCTCATCGTCTATGTGGACTGCTTGTGAGAGGGTGCTGCCGAGGTATGTGAACCTTTCTACAGTTTTGAGCTTTTGGCCATCGATGGTGATGGATGGTTCCAGGTAATCTTCTCCAGGAGCTGGCTGATGCAGAACCTCGATCTTGCTGGTAGAAATGGTGAGTCCGACGTTAGTGCACGCTGTGGAAAAAAGTTTCCATACCTGCCTCCAAGTTGACGTTGAGTGCACAGTCATATGCAAACAGGAGGTCGCGAATGTTCTCAACTTGGACTTTGGTTTTGGCTTGAAGCCTCATCAGTTTGAACAACTTCCCATCCAGACGGTATCGGAGACCTACTCCCACATCGCTGTCCTTGAAAGCATCCATCAACATGGCGAAGAACATGAGACTGAAGAGAGTGGAGGCTAAGACGCATCCTTGTTTCACCCAATTCGTAACTGCAAAGTGTTCGGAATAGTTACCCTGGTCCTTGACTCTGGCAAGCTTGCCATCATGAAAATGCCTCACCATTTCAATGAAGACTTCTGGACATCCAAATTTGGCCATGATCTACCAGAGGCCTTCCCGGCTGACAGTGTGGTGTATAGCTGGACATTGTGTTCAAGACACTTTCTTGCATGTGCCTGGCAGCAAAGATCATGTCGAAACAACTTCTTATCTAAGAAATTAATTGCTACATCATCTGTCCTTCAACATTTCTTGACATACCAATAATGCTTGCGATGATGTTAACCAGTTTGAATGGATGGACACAAGTTGTACTCAACATGAGGATACCTCTAAAGATACCGTTCCGAACAGGACCTATGTTTTCTAACTGGAAGCAATGACGTCTAGTCATGATGCAGATGCATACTAACTTTCATGAAGATAGCGCAAATGGTGCAACATATATTAACTCATTAACCGATAGCGTCGCGTCATGGCCGGATTAAGGCCTTTTGGGACCGTGGACACAGCCAAGATAGGGGCCTATAGCTATGCTGCCTTGTCCATAGATATAGTTACAGTACTATTAGCATCACTATATGGTTACAGTACTATTAACAACACTGCCTGTGAAATCAGACGATAATACACGGGACCTGTTGAACCTCGGGGGCCCTGCCTGTGAAATCAGACGATAATATACAGGGTCCTTTGAATCTCGGGGACCCTGGGCACGTTGCCCACTTTCCTATGGATAATTTGGCACTGTGCCACATTTATGCGTCATGAGGTTGGACCCTTTTTCCGAGCTCTGTAGTGTCCAAGCAGCAGAGAGGGTGAACAGACCATAGAATTCCGACAAAATAAATAAAACAAACAAATAAATCATCTCGTAGAAAGGTCCAGATTTTACAAATGAACTTTCCTTGAGATGTTTATTTTTGCAATGACCGATTGTGCTAATAAAACCTCAGTTCGAAATAGTAGCTGAAAAAATAAAGTACTCTACGTGTTTATTTATTTCTTGTTTATTTTTTTGACGACCAACGTTGGTAGGTACCCTCTCTGCTGCTCCCCCTGTTACCCAAATATTTTATCAATACCCACACGATATCTTGTTCTTGGATCATGTAAATTTATTGTTATAAATCCATGCGGGGTAGCTTGCGCTCGTGAGAAGAAATTTTTGAATTTAATTATATCCATGTCACCACCCCACCAGGTTTGATGAATATTTCGCAACGTGTGTGTGTCTACGCCATTAAACACAACTAAAATGTTGCAGTTGTCTCTGATCACCTTCGGAATTTGTGTATATCGTTGAGTAACATAGATCACGTCTGTATTTTTATGTCTACCTCGGGAAAATATTCTGGCTGGATTTGATTGTTTATCTAGCATCACATCGTCGTATACAACTAAATTATTAATAAATCCGTCTATGGAATCTACGGATGGTGCTTCATCAATATCGGTTATAAACTCTATAACATCATTATCTTCATCCAGTAATCGTGCGTTTTCATTGAAATCTTTAAGTACATCATAACATCGTTGATCATCAACGGATGGTGCTACTAAATACAACTTATCCCATTTCAACCATCTCATTATCAGATTAAGTAATAATTGCGTCTTACCCGATCCAGATGGTCCTATGATAATCATTCTGATGGAGTTCGGTAGCGCAGGATGATGCTTAACTGGCTCTCGCTGCCGAGTTGCTGAGAAATCAATTATATCCATATATATTATAACATGAATTTATATTGTTTACGCTGTAAAGTTAAAACTCCAACTATTGATTTAGCTACGGTTACAACAAAAAATAAAAAAATAGCGTACGGTGGAAAATGTTCTGTATGCTGTAGAAAGAAATTTTCGTTTTTACCTAATAAGCGCGGTGGTGATATTGCTAATTTGATGTCAAAGTTTCCAGGTGCTCCATGGGCTAAATACAGCGGAGAAAAACATCTACCAGGATATAATTATTGCGGTCCTGGTACTCGACTCGATATCAGGCTCGATAATCAAGATCAACCAAAACCAGGCGAGGAACCAATAAATGCTATTGATCGAGCTTGTCATGCTCATGATGTAGCTTATAAAAGTCAAAATCTACAAGATAGGCATATTGCAGATGTAAAATTAATTCATTCATTAAATTCTATAAAAATTAAAAATATTAGAGAATCATTAGCTAATTGGTTAGTAAGATCCTCGATGAAAGGTAAATTAGCGATTGGGGCTGGTAATTAATAATGGAATCAATTTATTATTCACCGAGAGGATACTGGAGAGGCAAAGCAGCAATTGGTAAACTCGCTGATGCAGCATCGGTTAAACATTCTACTGCTAAAACGTGGTTATCTAAACAAGCAATATGGCAAATTTATCTACCACGTCCTAAACACATTCAGTACTCGTATTTCGATGTCAGTGTTCCTAATGAAGTTCATCAAGCTGATATTCTGTTTTTACCGCATGATACTGTACGTGGAAAAACGTACAAATACGCGCTAACCGTAGTTGATGTTGCAAGTAGATATAAAGAAGCAGAGCCGCTATCGGCGAAAACATCATCTGAAGTAGCCGATGCGTTTGAACGAATTTATCAACGAGGACTCGGACCACAAGGTGGTCTACGATGGCCACAGCTACTACAGGTTGATCCTGGTAAGGAATTTCTTGGTCCAGTATCATCGTTGATGAAACAACATAATACCAAAATACGACGAGGTCATACTGCAATTCACCGTGATCAAGCAATTGTTGAGCGATTTAATCGAACACTTGCTGAACGGTTATTTGGATATCAATACGCGAGGGAATTTATTCAGGATAAGAGATCTCGTGAATGGGTTGCAAGATTACCAATCGTGATAGCTGCATTAAATAATGAAATCACACGAACAACCAACATGAAACCCATTAGCGCGGTCACAAAAAAAAATATACCAACACAACGGAAAGATGCTGGAAAACAAAAAATATTAGGTGATGTCACAGTCAGATATTTATATGAGCCTGGTGAACTTGAAGGTGGTAGCGCGAGAGCAACTGATCCTATTTGGAGTGTTACCACACACAAAATATCTACCGTGACAAGATCCACTGGAAGAAATGTAGGCGTTTCCAGACCTGCAATCTACAGATTAGATTCTGCTGCTCCTCAACGTGGATTTACACGTGAACAACTACAAATAATTCCCGCGGATACACAACTACCACCGCGATCACTCCAGTGATTTCGATCACTTAACTAGCGCCTCTACGTCGATTACACTCAAGACAGGTTAACATGGTATTTTCTCGTGTATGACCGCGACTATTATCTTTCCTATCTACGGTAAATTGTCTTGAATCATTACTCGAATACCGCCATAACATTATACAATTACAACTTGCGCAATGATTGTTCTGCTGCTGTTTTAACTCAATAATAAATTCAACATCAAGATCAAAGTCACGTTTATTTTTTTTGTCAGATTGTTTGTATCCGATTAATTTTTTTCTTATTATATCATCATTGATGATGTTAAATTTATCAACGATTTCAGGAATTATAATTCTACGTAATTGAGATATATTTCTGACCCTCGATACCGCTAAATAAACTAAATTTGACCACTCGATGCGATCGTCTATAATCCAGACTCGTGTATCAGAAATAGTTAATCCCTGAGACGAGTGGATCGTCATAGCGTATCCCAACACCCATGGAGATTTGTCAGCGCGTAATGCATCTTCGACCACACTGATATCAACGGCGACAATATCATTTAATACGAGATTCTGTTTCCTTGACTCTGTCAAGGGTCCTGGAATATCAACATTAATATTCTGTTTTCGTGTATCTGATGGTCTATAACACAACGGTACGGGTAGTTCTGAATATTGTTCTTTATGTAGCTGAAATAACTGTTGTTGTAAAGCGTCTCTGATTATTTTTCTACTTGCTACGATCAAATCGGTGGGTCTCCATGAGTTCAAAAAATCACTCATTGATGTCTCTGAGATCACTCCACGTATTATTTCACACTGAATTTTGTTTGATTGTAATCTGATTAATTTTTTAAACTCCTTCAAATTTGCATCAAGAGCTCTATGATCATCATCTATTTCTTCGTAATAATTAACGAAATTTTTTAACCAATCATGTGGAGATGGTCCAACAAAGGGCGGAGGTTGACCATGATCGCCACACATTATTATAGCGGTATTTTTCGTCAACAACCAATCAAGAAACATTTTTAATGTATCCAATGACACCGTGCATATCTCATCCCAAATAATTATTTTAGGTATATATTTTTCCCCCATCCGTTGAGGAGTCCATGTATCCCCGCGCCACCGAAAGAAACTATGATACGTGCACGATTGTACTTGCCGCTGTTTCATCTCACGTGCAAGTCTATGTGTGGGTGTCAGCACGATTATATCTGAATTTCTAAAAACATTAATCGTTCGAGTTGTTTTGCCGCATCCACCAGGTCCATTGAGATATACTGTCTTATATCTAGTTATTGGATCACTCAACGATGGTGCTTTCGACATTTCTGATATTTTATTACCCTCACGATAAACATCTCTCACTGGAACATCTGCTGATTCTGTGTAATTGTGTAATAGTTCCTTTTTTATTCTCCATGAACCCCATCGTTCATCATTACTTGTAAATTTCATAACAGGTTCTAAATATTTACTTGAAATATAAAACGAGTCCGTTGCGACTCTGACTGCGGTCTCAGGAAATCTATTAATCATCGATAATAAATTTATAGAAACATAAGCCAACATGGAAGATCTTAGATGAGTATATTGCGGGGATACGTCATTTATGTAACTAACGATCGTACCCAATTTTGTTCCGTCGGATAAATAAACACTCTCTCGATTTACAAATGTATTTTTCGCCGTTGTATCAGCGATTATAAAATCGTACTCGGCATCATCTAAAATTAATCGTGCGTGATGTCTTTTATAATCATATGCACCACCTTGAGTAAATTTACCTATAATTTTTCTACCGAGATCTTTTGCGGTTTTGAGTTTATTAGGAATATCATCCTTAAACTCGCTGATAACTTCAGAATCTGACATGGGCAACCAAACTTTGGTCTGTGCATGATATGATATAATTGCCTCACTGACCACCAACGATGTCAGTATCATACAATCTAGCATATATCGCAACAAAACTATAGGTGCCCAACGTTTTTCACAAAAATGTCTGCCAAACCAAACATAACAAATCTTGTGAAGATTTTCGTTAAACTCGAACGACTCAATACAGGCGAATCCAGTCAGATCAAAATCAGGTAATGGTCCATTGATTGCCACTCGCGTCATCTCGTTTGTAGGGTGACCAAATCTTTCAAAGTACGTAGAACAATCTCCGTATTCCAGAAAACTTCCTGGATAACATGCAACCATATCAACCGAAATAACATCATTGTAATTGTATTTGGTATTCCATAATCCGCCATGTCCATATTCGACGCAACTTGCACGTACGTTCTCGAGTAAATCAAATCGTGTTGGTTTCCATGAATTTCGTTCTCTGGCGAAATGAGCCGCAACAGATGGAACGGTAAAACAATTAGTTAGTAATTTGTCAGTATTTTCCGCGTGTTTGCACTGTAAAAACGTCGCAAGATTTTTCATCTCGTCATGGAGGGATTCTGTGCGATATATTTCACCGTTCGGTTTGACAAACTGATCAAATTCACCCTCCTCATTACTTTTGAATAACCATACCGATACAGGATCGGTTTTACTTATTTCGTTGATAAAATCAAACATACTCATATCTGCCACAGAATTATCTGCCCCAGAATTATCTGGGGAGTAAAATCTAACAGTTCGATCACGTGGAAATATTGTTACTGCGTTAGTCCATGCGTGCGCGTTATGATCGATAATATTTATTGGAGCTCCCTTCGATTTATATTTCGACTGGTACAGTACTTCTCCCGTTATTGTTGCTACGGTTATTGGAAATTTTAATATTTTTCCTAACTCAGCAACATCTTTTATTGTAGCACCAGTATCCCTAACTGAATCAGCCCACGAGTTTATTTTTTCACGCCTTAAATCGGTTAATCCATTTCCACGCATCGCGTTTGTAAAGTGTTCTATTACTCGTTCAGCCACACAATTTAACCTTGACAAGGTCAAGGATGATAATTTCATCGGCGCTAGTTTATCAACGTTGGGTTTTTTATTTATCTCATAAATTCCATAAATAACTGCTGTTACAGGATACGCTCGCTCATAATACGGTTTATCAATACCAGTCAATAGACCCGGTCTGGAATTTTTACTTAATATGATAGTTTTATTATTACCAAGGACAGGATCATATTTGTCACGGATAATCCAACTATCTGTTTCTGTTAATACAATAAATTTTACTCTGAAGAAATATTTTTGATTGCCCTCGTATTCAGCGATGTAGTTAATGATAGTTGCCGCTCGCTTGTCGTTCATTGTGGTGTCCGTGACAAAGTCAGTGTTTCGTATAATCTTGAACGTTGACCATGTATGAGATGCACCATCCGTGTAAAATTCTTTCTTAGCGTCATGAATTTTCGAGATCAAACTTTTATTTTTCGGATCAACCAGATCTCGTACTGGCAAGTCAGAAGATAATCTGTCAAGGTTGAATTTATACTTAACAGGCCTAGTTTGGGATAATCTCTCAAACTCGTTCATATAATTAAAACAAATATTTAAATAAAGAAAATTATATATATATATACAATGTCCCAATGTAGATGGTTGATGATCGGCTCAGTAAATCGATGCAACAAATCCTGTAGAAAGGAATTTTGTTGGATGCACTCACAAAACATGCGACGAGGAAGTCTAGGACCAATACCATGTCTACGGTGTGGTATTGGAGTACGTGGAAAGACAAAATTATGTGGGAAGTGCGGCGGGAAACGGTTCAGAGAGCTCAAAAGATATTATGACAAAAAAAATAATAGCGGTGAAAACGCTATAAAATCCGTGGAGGATTATATATCAAGATTTCAGACAAACAATGATTTAAACATATAATATTATTATAATGGAGCAAAATATATTTGTCCCACATCCTGTCATAACAAACTATGAATCAAATATTAATGGTATCATCAGACACCGCAAGTTGAAGAGACAAGTTGGTAATGTTTCTAATACTGGCTATCTTAGATTTACAGTTGGAAAGAGAAGATATCTATGTCATAGATTTACATACGAGTGTCACAAGGGTTTGATCAATGACGGTCTTGTTATTGATCATATTGATGGAAATCCTCAAAACAATAATTTATCCAACCTTCGTGTTGTCACTCGAAGCGTGAACTCTGCATGTGGTAATACAGGAAGATATAAGACAATCGGAAAGAGGGGGGTAATTTCTACAAACATAGAAACCGGTAAAGTAATTATGTTTCAGTCTATGAACGCGGCTGCGACATATTTTGATATTAACTCGCGTTCAGTACAAAATGTAGCAGATAATATAACCAGATCTGCTCTCTCGAAAAAATATAAGCAGAAAATCATCTTTCAGTATCAATAACTATCATCACCACATTATTAACTATCATCACCACATTGAATTAATTTTTTTAATTTATGTCACAGTAGGTCCTCCATACACTACTGAATTTTTGATTTAAGGGGAGATTACTTTGTAATATATAGTTTTCTTCGTAGATGGTTGGTTTTTTATGATCGTAATTAGTCAGTTTAACTAATTACATCGTATAGTGCCGACGAACCTAACTCATTAGACTCATAAGTATTATTTATGGTTTTTAAATATTTTCCCATCATACAACACATGATAATATTATTGATCCGTAGGAAGTTGTCTGTGAAACAGAAACCGTTACTCATTGTAATTGACCTGCAGTTGTGTGTTCACTGAACTTACAATTCTGGAAAGTTCTTTGACTGGTGCATTAATGCTACTGTTATTATTGATTTTCGGTCTGCTTAGGAAACCAGCTACAAATACAGAAACTATTATTCAGAAACTGTTATAAATACAGAAACTATTATTCAGAAACTGTTATAAATACAGAAACTGTTATTATTCAGAAACTGTTATAAATACAGAAACCGCTACAAATACAGAAACTGTTAAATACAGAAACCGTTATTATTCAGAAACCGCTGTTTACTGTAAATATTGGTTCCTTAGCTATATAGCTAGCTATATATTAACTTCCGAAACATATGTTCGTAACAATGTTTGATAGCTCGATCAGTATGGTATTGGACTGTGACGCTCGCGGTCCAGGATCGAATCCCCATGGCTGACAATTTGTCGGTGGTGCGCATAATTGCGATTTTTATAATAGTGGGGGGAACTGCAAGAACCCCTCCGCTCAGCAAATTCACAAACCACAATATTGACTTGTGGTTGATACATATTTTCGTATCACCCACTGGATTAATTATTGTGGGTGTGATTTTGCTGAGCGTACATGTTTGTACTGTTCTTAGTTAGTACCGTTTCATTCATAATCTGAGCTCGCTAATACACTCGATAGGGGCTCTTCATTCATTGTATATAACCATTTCATTGTATATAACCATTTCATTGTATATATGTTATATGTATATCCTCTAAACTTGGTAGATTGCGGTGGCAAGCTACGAGTTTAATGAGGACTGTGCTGTCCTTGTGCTGTCCTTAGTTAGTGCCGTATTCATAATCTGAGCTCGCTAATACACTCGATAGGGGCTCTTCATTCATTGTATATATGTTATATGTATATCCTCTAAGCTTGGTAGATTGCGGTGGCAAGCTACGAGTTTAATGAGGACTGTGCTGTCCTTAGTTAGTTATATGTTATGTGTATACCTCTAAACTTTGTAGATTGCGGTGGCAAGCTACGAGTTTATGAGGGTTGTGCTGTCCTCCCTCTTGGGCCTCTAGACCGTTGTTTGGCGGGTTAGGGGCTCTCGTAGAGGGAATATTTGCCTAATGAACTTGGTAGATTGCGGTGGCAAGCTACGAGTTCTTGGCTGTGCTGTCCCTGAAACATCCCGACGAACTCGCTAAACACTCGATAGGTGTTCTAGGGATATTTTTTTTATTTTAAAGATTTATATATTATATAATGAACCATGAAAATATCAATGATGTAATTGTCGCTATTAAAAAATTAAAAAAAGATGGAATTAATATATCTGATGAACTTAATCCTGAAAAAATAGTTTCTGACTTTGAGATTTTACAAGAACGTAAAACCATGGGGACACACACACTATCATCTGAATACAGTCTCATGAAACGGATTCAATCGGCAATGTTTCAGTCGCTAGCTACCGTAGAAGATGATCATGTGAAGGAGTTCGTTCCTCTTTCTACCGCCGTAGAAAGAATTAAGTCGTTATTATCCCACGAGTATGAGGCGAAGAAAACGATTAGTACTCGCATAAGACTATTAAGAAAAATAATGTCAGATCGTGAAACGATCCAGAGTAACCTCGTTACTGGTGAAACGATCCAAGGTAACCTCGTTACTGGTGAAACGATCCAAGGTAACTTCGTTACTGATGAAACGATCCAGAGTAACCTCGTTACTGGTGAAACGATCCAAGGTAACTTCGTTACTGATGATAATGAAAATGAAAGTTTTGGTAACTGGGGTCCATGTCAACGCTGACCACGTGTATTGGTAGTCAAAATCAAGAAAGTTCTAACCTTGTCAAATTTGTTCCTAATAAATTTTATTTATTATAAATTTTATTTTTACTGAGGATTTATTTTTTTTTTACTAAAATCAAGAAAAATGCACAAATTACTTGATTCTGACGGGGTAGTTGGTAGTCAAAATCAAAGAAAAATGCACGAACTACTTGATTTCTGACGGGGTAGTTGGTAGTCAAAATCAGGAAAATTGAGCAATTTCGTTGTATTTTAGTAAAAAAAAAATAAAAATCTCAGTAAATAAATAAATAAAATTAATTTATAATAAATAAAATTTGTTAGGAACAATTTGACAAGGTTAGAACTTTCTTGATTTTGACGGGGTAGTTGGTAGTCAAAATCAAGTAGTTCGTGCATTTTTATGTTTCTGACGGGGTAGTTGGTAGTCAAAATCAAGTAGTTCGTGCATTTTTATGTTTCTGACGGGGTAGTTGGTAGTCAAAATCAAGTAATTTGTACAATTTCAGTAAAATTAATAAATATTATTTTTTTTAAGTTGATCGAATTTGATTCTGATCTCTGTTACAAATGTTCTTCTAACTGTTAAGAAATCCTCGCGTGTAAAACCCTCCTTCACATGAAGATCTACAACAAAAGTCCTTACGACAGAAATCCTTAAGACAAAAGTCTTTACGACTTTACATACAGATTTATTACAAGCTCTTCTTCACGTATGTCAATCAAACGATTAAGGTGGTCTGTGAGTTTAAAATTGATTCGTGTTAACATATTATTGTGACACCGTAAATACACAGGATTAGTTGGTTCTTGCACGATTAAATTTCCAGGGGGAACTTGTGGTGTGAACGTGTACAGGATGTATCCTTGTTGAGCCTGATTTGATCTTCCGAGATCTATTTGATAGCTGCCATCGATTACGTCACAAACCAGATTGACCGCGACCGTCGATGTTATATTAACGATCCGCGGGGATACGTGTCTTCCGCCGCCGTGTGGATCATTATCATGTCTGAGAACGGTTGCTGGTGGTGCTAGTTTTTTCCACGCATCGAGTATTTTAGGAAAAAACTCATCAATGACATCATTGACAGATTTTCTTAATTTATCCGGATTATAATCAGGAAACTTAAACGTTACAATGTCAGCTTCGGGTATTTTGTACTTGGCTGCGAAGGATTTTTTATAATCGCTTGATGACTTAAGAACCATATCTCTAATTCTGTTATAGATAACTTCAGAAGAATTAACTATATAATTTAAAACTTCTATGTACCTAATAATATTATCGCGCGCAGATGTTGAATCAAATAAATACTCTTGAAAACTATCACGTAAATTATTTACCTGTATTTCATGGTCTAAGTTTATTGAAGCAAATATAGAATCAATATTCAAAGCAATAACACGTTCATTAAGATTATGCAAAAGAGCTCTAGGATCATATACAGGTGTTCCCCCCCTCCATCCTGGTTTTACTTCTATGTAATCTAGCCATTCTGAATTCATTTAAATATCATGACGAAGACTGGTCTTTGACGTAAAATCATCCCGAGTTGGTTCTGGTGGTCCTTTATGCACCGGGGGAATTTCAGGCCAACCTAGCACGGATCTGATTGAAGATTGATAAATATCAACGGCATAATCAGGCGAGTTTATTTCAACCGTCGAGGACAACGTCGGCTCATGAACGTTTATTGATATTTTTGATTCCTTTCCCGTTATTGATTTTATTCTACGCGCAAATTCCTCACTGATCTCTTCAATCTGGTAACTGCCAGTTGGTATTCCAACAACAACCCAGTCAGGTGTTCCATCGGATTTGTTCTTGTTAGTAAATACAAGCGAATTATTTGTTGGTGTACCATTAAATGATTTTGATCTGATATTTGGCCAGCTGTAATATACCAGTAATTGAGCTAGTGCTATTTCTTTTACTGGAATTGCAGTAGGAAAATTAACACTAAATTCAGGATTAATTGAACTTACCGAGATCATCGTTATCTTTGGCGGAGTTGTGTTGGTCACGATCTGCTGGAGTAATTCTGTCATTATTGATACTTGTATCTTTAATACCTTCATCGTATATTTTGGTCATCATTGAAAATTCGAAATCAGATATAATTCCATCACTGAGACTCGCTGATAACAACGAGGATAATTTCGAGTATGCTACCGTCGCTGTATGTAATTTTATTTTGTAATCGGATAATTTTTCGTTCGTACAAGTACATATTTTTTTTGTGATGATACCAAGCACACCTGCAATAGTTGTTGCTGCTGAAATACAAATAGTTACAGCTACTGGTGCCATCGTTGTCAACGCTGATAATATTACACCGGTTCCAGCAACAACAGCGGATACTGAATAAACAATCACATCAACGATAACCAATCGTCGTCGATATTTTTTTACTTTTACTGTATATTGATCGACTTGATCTTTTAGCGCAGCCTGCCATTCACGCGCTTGATTGTATCTGTATTGCGCACCGTCCATATATATTTTTATACAAACAATTGAGGTGTTTCAGCTACAAATTCCAAACACCACCAGTAAGATGTTGCGGTTAATTTCTTATCATCTGCTTCCAGAATAAATATTTCTTCGGTTCCGATATTTAATACAACAGATACAACCCCGGAAAACCTGTCGGTGGAATAACGCCATGGAAACGTTGTAAATATTTCAAATTTTGCAGCACTAAACACAGATAGCCTGTACACGCCAGTGACTGTTGCGGTATATTTGATATTTTTATTCTGCGTTGACCATGTTGCAAATCCCGATGATACCGTGCATACGATGTTTGTGATATGCCCGGGAGTTATTTCAGCTGAAATTTTAATCAGATTGGTTTTACTGATAATCTCAGGAATTCCCGCTACGATGTCTAGTTGTGTTCGTTTGATCGTGTCTAGGTTACTTTTGATATCAACGAGTTTTATGTTGACGACAGGCGGAGCGCCGAAGAATTCTTCTGTGTTTTTTTGATGGTTTCTGCGAAATCTTGCAAAAGCGCCCGCGTGAACGTCATACTCGGCCCGTAGCGTGGATAGTTTACCATCCACGTTGTCAACGTATTTTTTTGTTGCTGCGTCTTCGTCAGATGTTGGATCTCTTAAAACTACTATTTTGTTCCCGTTCATGCTAAGTTCACCTGTCATCGTGTCACCGGTGTTTCTCACGCGATTAGCAACACTTTTTGCAATTTCATCTCTAATTGTTGCAAACGATATACTTGAATCTCTGATTTTGCCGCTATCAGTAAACACGGGAATATTATCCGTAACTGCACCAAGTACTCGTCGAACTATATCATTCCATTTGATATTGCTGGTTTTTAGTTTACCATATCGATCTTGAAAAATAACAACTTCATCTGGGTCAACTCCAGCAAGGTTCATAACATCAGCGAGGTCATCTTTAGTCGCATACTTTGACAGATCAACGTCGGATTTTATTTTCTTACCAGTAGAAGATCTTCCGTAAATATCAACCATTATATAAGATCCGTTGTTTAAAATGCTTTACGCGCAACATATCGGTTGCTTGTATAATCGTGCACGACTTTATGTGGCGGCTTGGATGATTTTGATATGGCGTCGAGTACATTAATTACTTCACGGCCGCATATTGGCGGATCTGTCATTGTTTGTGTGGGTAGCGTTGAATACCAAACTTTATAACCGCTAGTTGTTGCGTGGAGTGGTGCGACATACTTGATAAATTCAACAGGTGGAGCTAACCCGTACGAGTCAAAATAAACAATTCCACGCGGATCAATCGCGTATGATACCCAATGAGTACCAGGTCCGGAACGTTTGTCAAGATTAATAATACCTGTTTCTAGTTTGTTTGGTTGTTTCGGTAATTGATCTCGCATAAAAACATCTCTAAAGGCAGATATTTTTAATTTTTTAGCAGCATCAAGTAAATCAAAATTTGATCATGAAACGTTTAACGAAATGACCCTGGAAGCCTTAGGCCTCTCCCCCAACGAGATCCCGGTAATCTTAGACCGCGTCCCTTTTTTTTGTTATATCGTCCACCAGTAGCTTTTTCGAAAATTTTTTTACCCGCCGCTCCAGCAACACCTCCAGCAACACCTAACGCGGCCGCTTTTGCTAAGGCTGGAGCAGCCGCAGCTAGTAATGCCGGAATGGCCGCAAGAAATGGGAATATACCACCCGTTTTAACCATGTCTTTGATGGCGCTCGGGGAGAGATGGAATTGAACTCCAGTTTTTGATTCCAGGGCTTTATTGAAATGTTTAATCTGATTATTTGTCAACGATAATTTGTTTGGACCACCACTAATCTGATCTCGTTTTAGTGATATTTTAGTTCCGCATTTGTTGGCGGTTTTTGATTGAAGCTTTTTTACCTGACCAGGAGTCAGAGTAACATTAACATGACCATACGACATTTTTATATAAAATATATTTTTCTAAATAACACGATTAAAGATTTTCCACCGGTGCATCAACGACCCTCATTCGACCACTGCCACCTTCAAGTAACATGGCCTTGTCGCTAAGTATGACCGCGATCGCTCTGTAAAAGGCACCACCAGCTGGTGGGTTAGTAACATGAGCTCGAAAGTGTATATCAACAACAGATTGTTTGGATAAATCAAGATGTTCTAGTGAAAAATAATAAATCGGATATAGACCTGTAAAATCTAGTTGTGATATTTGCAACCCGGTATCTATATTTTGATCACGTCCCATGAATGACATTAAACGATGATATGCGCGCGCTACATGATTTTGTGCATAATTTAACAATATATCCTCGGATGGTTCTTGATGTCTATTTATCCGTAAAGAAACTTCACTAACTCCAAGGTTATCAAATACCATATGTGATTGTTCTTGATCATTTATCCGGTTAATATTTTGCAGTGCAATAAAAATATGTCGTGGTGCAGAAACACCCTGTTGTGATGCTATATGCCATGTAAATAAACCATTAATATTGCTTTGAGCAGCATCTGTGGTTACTGTTAACCATGATAGCAATGATTTACCGCCTTGATCCATAAAAGATAGTAATTTTTGTTCCTCAGTAATAGATGGAGTCATTACTGGCATCCATAATGAAAGTTTTGATATATTTACTTTACCATCAGCAACACCAGCACCTCGCCAGATTGCATCATTATCATCACCTTTTCTTACGAGCACAATTGTGTGTTTAGCTCCAAAGATGACTTTCTAACATTTCTGCAAAACCCAAAGATGTGAGATAATGGAATTGCACACGAAAAATTTCTATCACCTCCCGACAGCGCTGATCGGCGTGTTGCAAATCCCAGGTTGTAAGTCGCATTAACGCTTTTTATAATATCATAATCAGCACCTGGTCTGTCTGCGTGCTCAAAATCAGCTGGTTGTGGATCAACTGAAGTAGCTCGTGTTGCCAGTACTTTGGTATACTGAACATGATCAGCGTTGTTGGTAATATCCTTAGCAAACATCATTGTTGGACCAGCTGATCTTGTAAAGTCGTCAGAATATCTCGCCAGACCAATTATTGTTGTAGCAACATCAACATCCTTCTGAATTGATTCAATATTTTTTCCATCAATCATGTATGTGGCGCTATCAAACAGTGCCATAATTCCGTTGTTGACAAAACCAACACGCAAATTAGCAGCATATGCCGTATTAGCTACAACATTCGTTACAAGTTTACCTTCTACTTCAATAAACGCTTCAGCGGGCAAGAAATATCTACTTGTATCATGAACCTGTAATTCGATTCTCCCCCGCTGATTTGGTAGTCTTGCGTCATAGGAATAAAATTGATAATCACGTACTGACTCGTACTTAAGGACAGGTGCCTCCATATCAAATGCTGGGTCCGATTCGCGCCTGAACATTTTTATTATAGTTACCATTTTTCCAAATGATGATCATCGTCGACGAAGACCACTTCCTGCTATTAAATTTGATGTTATATTTTTTTCTGCTTCTTCAGATATCGCCGCTAGTTTTTGATTTGCAGCCTGATTTATTATTTTACTGACATCTGCAGGCATCACCTCAGTACTTGCCAATTTCACCGGTGGTTGTTGTTTTCGTCGCAATAATCGTGCTAGTCTTTCTTTGATCGCCGAGAACGCCTTACCAGCAACATTGACAATTGCACCAGGAGCTTTATCACGAACAATATCAATAGCCTTCATCGATAATTGTTTTGCAACAGGTGCTACTTTGGGAGCTATCCTCGTGAATAATCCTCGAATGACATCACCAAGTCCATTTCCGTAAATTGCTTCATAGATTGGTAATCGTGAGTTTACCGCTCTAACCTGTGTGGGTTTACGATGATTATCATGCACAATCATCTTATTTTATTTACCATTTATCTAACAACTAGTCATCAACGAGCTCATCAATAAGTTCTCGGTAAACGCCGATATCCATGATACCACCTTGAAATAGTCGCCGACAAATATCAGCTGCTTCATTGGTTATTTCTGGTGAATTATTTCCAGCACGTTTTCCTCCTATGAGAACTTCTAACCGTGACACGTCATTGATGATATTATCAGGACATAAACCAGATCCTGTTTTAGGTTCATCTTGAGGTGTTTTAAATACTGGTGGTTGCATTACCGGAGCAAGTACTTCAGTGGTGGCCGGGGGTGAGTCACCTTCTCGAAATCCATGTGGTGAACCTGTCGGTGTAAATGTTACAACCGGTGCAGGAATTTTCTTCGAGAAGGGTGATTTAAGTGACTTTTTAGCCTTTTTAATTTCCGACATCAACCTTTGTTGTGGCGAAGAAGATTGTTGTTGTTCTATTTGTTGCAGAGGTGGAGGAAGCTGATACTGGGAGGACTCTCCTTGTTCTGGTTGTTCCCGTCTCCCTCTAAGTCTTTCTACTTCTTCTTTAAGTCTTTTAAATTCTTGACCTCTAGCTTGTTTTTTGTTGTAATATACGCGATATATCCATTTAATGAAATTATCATCATTTGTTTTTTCATGACCGGGTTTTAAAATACTAGATTTATTAGATATACTATTTAATATTGCTTCAGGTAATCTCTCTCTTTCAGTTTTTCTAATTTCCTCAACAACTCCTTCTTTAAATCTTGCAATTAATCTTAAGCTTTCTTCTGCTGATTTGGGTTCAGATGCAAGTTTTTTTCTCACATCGGCGACTTCAGTACGAAGTTCTTCAATGCCTTCAAGTATTTCCTCATCAACAGGTGGAGGCTGAGCTGCAGCTATTTCCCTGGCTATGCCAGGTGGAAGGTCTCGTAAAATCTTCTTTGTCTGTTTAGTTCTTCTTGCTATTTTTTCAGCCTGTACCACAGTTTGTTTTGATACCGGAAGAAGATCTTCTTTGATGACAGTTGCAACTTGTTCAGTAGCTGCAGTGACGGGCTTAAACAGTTTTTTAGTGTCTTCTTCATACTCAACTTTTGCTTCTTGTTGCGCTTGCAGATTTTTTCTAAATGAGTCTCTGACAGGAAGAAATTTTTTAATTGTTTCTAATCGTTCTCGAGCTGTTCTTGCAGTATGAGATTCTGGATGTACCATTTTTATTATAACATAATAATTTAATTAATATCAGCAGAAGAGGAGCAGCAGAGAGGGTACCTACCAACGTTGGTCGTCAAAAAAATAAACAAGAAATAAATAAACACGTAGAGTACTTTATTTTTTCAGCTACTATTTCGAACTGAGGTTTTATTAGCACAATCGGTCATTGCAAAAATAAACATCTCAAGGAAAGTTCATTTGTAAAATCTGGACCTTTCTACGAGATGATTTATTTGTTTGTTTTATTTATTTTGTCGGAATTCTATGGTCTGTTCACCCTCTCTGCTGCTGTCCAAGTCCTTTAAGATACACTAAAATGACTGCTATTACAGACAAGTAGACAGATGTAGCCCTACAATGATATCAAATAATCTGGAGTTCTACTCACATTACAATATACAGATGGAAAAACGTAATGTTTGATACCCGATTGTTTGCACCAAATATTCACAGAGCCAGATTTTGTGTCCGGATTTTAAACATTTTAGCCTGAGATCTAAGTCAGACCGGTGTGAACTGCACACGGACAGGTGAACCTTTTTAAAAAAGGTAGGATAAGTTTGTGATTTGGAGTGAAAGGTGGCCAGGGCACGAAAATGATGGGTCCAATAAGCAAAACAACAAAAGAAAAAATAACTCCACCTTTTACCCATCTGCACATGCGCGAGCAAAATAGCCAATAGAAACGATGTTTTTAACAAAGCTAGGCATCCGGCTAAACGACAATATCTTGGAAGCATGTGTATTTCTGGATGTATTCAGAAGTAACTCGAAAAAAGGCGTTTCCTAATCCAATGAAGGCGAAAATGACAAAAATCTCAAGAGGTTAAAGAATTAAGTAAACAAAAGCGTGCCAGGCAGATAGACAAGCTTATTTCAGTCTGACCCTCCTCCAACTTCTTTGCAGGGATTGTAATAGTTTATTATTATATGGCGAAACATTAACTGAGACAATATGCCATTTCAGTGGGCAAATGGTGAAATACAGTAGTATTCCAAAGCAGGTGCTTTAACATTGTAAGGATTTAGCCCATACTACTAACCGTTTCCATGAATATTCCAACCTCACGGCAGTTTCTAGATGTGTTCACCTTTGTGCTTTCCAAAACTGTGTGATATATGTATCTTTAGATTCACCCTGATAATAAATGTTGGGTACAATATTCCAATTAAGAGCTCAGTCAGAATTACTCCAACGCGAAATGTAATTGCCATTTGCGTATTTACACGAACAGCATGATATAGCTAAATATGTTCCTTTGGCAAGCGCCATTGAGAAAATACAATCAGAGTTGTCTCCACATTATGAAACTCGAGCGGCTGTAAATGCACGTGCGAGACAGCTAAAATAAACTTGTATCTGAACCTATTAAGATTCCCACGGAATTAAAAGAATATCCCAAACAAGAACAAAAATTAACGGCAAAAAACATATAACAACAGCAAACATATTCACTGGCCGAGAGAGTTGTCAGGGTCTGCACACGCACATACAAACTAACAGTCAATCCTTCACAGAGTGTGTCCAATAAATTACCTTCTTGGTCGGTTAGACAAAAACGTGTTCGTGACAGCGATGGATTATGAAATCGTAGATAAACAGGATTAACGGGTACCGACAAATGATCCGGCTAGACGTCCGGAGAAAAGCTGTAAAGAACATATCCCTGCTGGGCCTGCCTTGTAAAGCTTGCCCAGACGCGGTATATCTAACGTCAACTACGTCACAGACTAGATTTACAGAAACCATCGATGGGATACTGACCATACCCGGCGATACATGACGACCACCACCACCAGTGGGTTCGTTGTCGATACGGAGAATACCTGGAGGGCCCCGTAACTTCAGCCATGCGGCATAGGTCTTTGGAAGATATTCGTCAATTATGTCATGGAGATCTTGCTTCATTTAACGGCATCAAACCAGGAAAATTTGTTGCTGTTGTTGTTGTTGTTGTGGGGTTTAACACCATTTTTCAGCACACGATAGGCTATGTATGGCGGCCAGTATTAATGGTGGAGGAAGAACCCGGGAAAACTACGGGAAGAACTACCGACCCACGAGAAGCTACTGGCAAGCTTTATCACATATCCCCATTGGCCGAATCCTAGACTCGAACCCACGCAGACAGAGGTGAGATGGCAGTGATCCGTAACGGAGAGTGCTTTAGACCACTCGGCCACTCGGGGCCCCTCCGGTAAGTTTGAACGTACGCAATTGGTCTTCGATGATCTTAAAATAATCAAGAAATAACTTTTTATGATCTGGATCACTACGGGCTGCCCTGGCAACCATACCTGTTAAACCCTGATTTCTCGCCATAATCAGATGAATTATTGTGCTGATGACTTTTTAAGATCAATATTCGGATATTCAATCAAATAGCGTTCGTGGACTGTGATGTGAATTTTCAATTTCCTGTGTAATCATATTTTCTATTGTTCATATTTAAGAGACTGGTATTATATTATCCCGACTTGACCATCCAGGGAAGAGTCTATTGTACTCTGTTTCTCTCGTATAAGCAAAATATTCCGGTGAATAATCAGATCGCATTGGTTGTGGTGATCCAGTATGAATCGGCGCTGATAGCGGGCATCCCAGCACGGGCATCTCAGCACGGTTCTGATCGATGACTTATATATGTCAACGGCGTAAATGGATGCCGCAGAACGCGATATTTCAATGGCGGCACTAGGCGTTGGCTTGTGTACCTTGATAGCGATCTTCGATACTTTTTAATTCTATGTTGACTTGTTCGATTGATATGATCCTGTTGGAATGGTAACGATCTCCCAGTTCGGAGCTTGCCCATCAGTTGCATCAATGCGGTTTTATGCGAGAATACCAGTGAGTTGTTAGCGTCTAAGCTACCAAATGATTTTTCTCTGAGTTTTGGCCAATTATAAAAAGTCGTAATAGTGCCAGTGCGATCTCAAGTGACTGACCATTAGGGGCTGTTATCGGAGTTGGAAAACAAATATCGAATTCCGACTGTGTTGATGTTGCTGATATCATTGTGGTAGTCGGCGGTGTTGTGTTAGATATGTTCTAGTCGTGTGGTTACTTCTGCGGTCATTATTATCTTAACGGCGGACTCTAAATATGGCGTCGGCAACGTTGGCAATGGTATGTTGGCATTCCTGTGATATCGATAATAAATATCCCTAATTGCATCAAATTCATTGTCTGATATTGCACCGTCGTTTAACCCCGCTGACAATATATGATATATCTATGCACGCATGTGTCTCAGCGCAAGTTATTTCCATGTGCTCGTGCAATTTTTACCAGCACGTGTAGATGTTTTACGCTATAATATTGAATATACCAGCTACACAGATAACAACAAACAAGCCGATTTCAACCATGGGTTGCATCACGTGCGTCGCCTTTAACGTGCCGATTAAAGTCGTTGTTTCAGCGACCAGCGAGGAAGCCACGTATACAATATTGTCGATGATGATGATACGTCACCGCCATGTTTTTGTTTTAGTATGTGCTCGTCGACAATTTCTTCCTGCGATGTCTTTCACTCACACGCTTGATTATTCAAAAAGGGTTGTGTGGGATTCAATATAGTATATACTAATTTACCAACTGAGGTGTTTTCGCGACGAATTCCAGACACAACCAATATGTCGTTGCGGTTAAGGTTTTGTCTTCTGCATCTAATATGAATATTTCCTCGGCATTTTGATTTAACATTACGGTTTCAGAAAATCTATCTGTGGAATGACACCAAAGATATATCGTAAATATCCTAAATTTAGCGGCGCTAAACATGGAGCTGATGTATAGCTCTGTAACATGAGCGGTATGTCTCCTTGAGTTGTTTTCTTTTCACCATGTTGCTGATCCAGACGCTACTATGTATAACGATTTGATGAGCGGAGTTGTATAAACAACACGATCTTGAATCGCTTTGCTTTTTTCGCCGTTGTCAACAAGGAGTGTGTGAATTTCAGCGAGATTAATATCGACAACCAGTGGATTTCCAAAGAAAATATATATGTTCCTATTTATGTTTCTACGACAATTTACAAACACAGTTACATGGTTTGTTTATTCAGATCTGAACGTGGTCAATCCATCATTCATCGTCATTAACGAGGTCATCATCCGGATGTTGCTGTCGTCAACGTATTTCTTCGTTACAGCGTCGTCGTTTGATGCTGGTTCTCTCAAATTAGAAACGCTATTTCGGCTCATGCTGAGATCGCCAGGCATTGCATAGCCGGTTTTAGCAACCTACTTACTGATGTCATTTCTGATCGTGGTGTTATTGTTGTCTGCGTATTTTTTGTTGCCAAGTCATTGTCTTATTTTGGTTCTCTTTCATCGTTAATTTTGTATCTGCTCGTGTTGAAATCGCCATACATTATGTCTCCAATTCCTCTAATACGTCCAGCAATTTCTCCCATGATTGTTATCATTGAATCCCTCGATCTTTAATTTTACCGGCTTTAGTAAACACCACTAGGTTTTCTTCGGTCGCGTCTAGAACTAACAGCATGTCAACGGGATATTGCTCATCTTTAACGGTCCTTGACGGTCTTGAAAAACAACAACTTCATTTGGGTCAACATCGCAGAGATGCATTACATCGGCAAGTTCATCTCGTGTTGCATATTTGGATAATCAATGTCACTGGGACCTTTGCACGTAGCAGATCTTCCGTAAATATATACCATTATAAACCATTAACCTGTTTAAAATGACCGTTGTGTGTGACCCAGTGTGGCCCAATCAATAACAGTTTCTCAGCAAATACAATAACTTTACTAGTTTCATATCTCTTTGTAAATTCTAGTAATGCTCTGTACATTATGCTGATCTCACTCGGATTATTTATCTTGAAAATGAGTCTTTGGGAGATAAGATAATCACCCTATGGTTACCCTGTATAAAATTTACTTCGATGCCCTTTATATCTGCTCTAATAATGTCATAACAATCCTCTTCTTTGCGAGAAATATGTGCGACAGCTATTCCGAAATATTCTTTTGATAACACTGGACAACAAATTTTTACAAAAGTCATGTTACTGAAATAAAATTAGTCAATTCTTATCAATTTTTATGTGCTGAACACGAATATGACAGTCAAATTGCAAAATTGGCTCTAGTTTTTTTGTAATCTGCAAGAAATTAATGTTTACATAACGAAATGCATTCCAATAGTAAAAGGTCAACTGTAATAGCCTACCTATAAAAAATCAAGTCATTGACTACATCTTAGATTTCTTCGCCTGTCTCTTGTACAGCTGTTCGGGAGCATCTCTGAGGAGTGTCCAGCAGTAGTCAGCCAGCATTGTAGTGGACCATTTTCCCTGGTATCTTTGTTCCATTGTTGCGATATCTTGATGAAAACGTTCGCCGTGTTCATCACTAACAATACCACAGTTGCTAGGAAAGAAATCCAAATGGGAATGAAGGAAGTGAATCTTTAGAGACATATTGCAGCCAAGTTTCTTATACTTCATCAACATGTCTTCTACTAGTTCCTTATAGTTTTCTGCCCTAACATTTCCGAGGAAGTTTGTAGAAACTAGGCGAAAAGCATTCCATGCTTGTTTCGCGTCACCTTCCAGCAAGTTGTTGAACCGGTCATCTTTGAAAAGCTCTCGAATCTGAGGACCCACAAAAACTCCCTCTTTAATCTTTGCTTCGCTGAGTCGAGGGAATTTTTCATGCAGGTATCGGAATGCTGGCAAAGTCCGGTCAATGGCTTTCACGAAGTTCTTCATCAAACCTAGTTTGATGTGAAGGGGTGGTAGCAAGATTTTCTGAGCCTCAACCAGAGCTGGGTGTTGGATATTCTTCTCTCCAATGGCTACATTCTGCCTGTGAGTCCATTCCTTCCTCATGTAGTGCATTTCCCTTGCTCGGCTATCCCACTCGCATAAGAAACACATGTATTTTGTATATCCTTGCTGCAGTCCCATTAAAAGGGCAACTACCTTCAAATCACCACAGAGGTGCCAGCTGTACTTGTTATACTCAATGGAATTCAGTAGCTGCCTTAAGTTATCGTATGTCTCTTTCATGTGGACAGCATACGCTACTGGAATAGATGGAAGAATGTTTCCATTGTGCAAAAGCACAGCCTTGAGACTCAGTTTCGAAGAGTCCACAAATAGTCTCCATTCTTGTGGGTCATGAGTGATTTTTAAAGCATTCATGAGGCCCTCAATATCGGAACAGAATATCAGATTACTTTCCTTTCTGAAGAAAGGCTCCAATTGCTGGTGGCGCTTTCGATATGCAGTAATTGTGACATCTTCTTCTAGAAGATTCCATTGTTGGAGTCTTGATCCTAGCAATTCTGCCTTGTTCTTTGATAAGTCCAAATCACGAATCAGGTCATTTAGTTCTTCCTGTGTTATTCTGTGTGGGGTTGATGATGCACCACAGTGAAAATCTGGATCACTGCATGCTGATGGACCAGGAGAAGAACAGGTCGACTCACCTTTGTCTTCGTCAGATGAATCAAGAGAATATTCTGCTGGAGGTTCTGGAATAGGAAGTCCCTCACCATGTGGAACTGGTCTCAATGCAGACGGAATGTTTGGGTAGACTATTCTCGACTTCTTTCGCTTCGTTATTCCGCCGGAAAGAGGAGGAACCAAGCAGAAGTAACAGTCATTTAGGTGGTTGCTTGGCTCTCTCCACACCATTGGGACTGCAAACGGCATTGATGACCTTTTGCAATTCAACCACTGTGAAAGCTGTGTTGTACATGTAGCACAGCATATATGCGGAGCCCAAGGCTTGTCTTGGTCACCAACCTTGCATCCGAAGTAAAGATGATATGCCTTCTTCACTTGAGAATTGATACTTTTCTTCTGGTTGGCAAATGTCACTTCCCCACAAATATAGCAAAAATTGTCCGCGGTATTAACACACTTTCGAGGCATTACTGTTCTTTATTGTACGTAAATGGATAAAATAATAAGTTTTATGTAACAGTAGCTTGAACTGTCTCGCACAACGTCTAAAATATTTTAAATGCTGAACCTATCTGATTGGGCTTTATATAGTACACTGCTTACGTCAGCTTCAGCAGCCGCCTGGCATTAGTATAATAGGCCTACACATGTATAGTACACTGCTGACGTCAACTTACTTCAGCAGCCGCATGGCATTAGTATTGCATTGCATCAGAAAATGATGCAATCAACTGTGGATGATGTGAGCATGATGGCATTATGCAATGTTACATCATTATTCCGGATGTTGCTGCAGTCCTACTGGAGAAATTTACACAGTGAAACATAGAAAATGAGGTATATGAATATCTTCAAAACGAGAGCCAATACAAATTTTTCACGGTTATATTCGTGTTCGGCACACCAAAATACTACAGATTAGGGCCTTTTCAAGTCAGTAATGATTTCACTGTTGACCAGTGTAACAAATTCCCATTGTATGTGGTTCTCAACAAATTAACGTTGCCTTCCCTGGGAATGACGGTAAATGAATAGAATATAAATGGTCCTCTTCATAATGTCTCGCACATCATTTATTCTAGTGTTCATGTTATCAATATCAGTATCTATTTGTAATATTATCATTTATCCTTGTGATATCTTTTCGAAGTTCTCTAACCAATTTTGATATTTCATAGAGCTATATGAAAAACAATTCGATTGAGGTTTGAACTCTGACTGCATCATTGAGTTGCGTGCAAATGCCATCAAGCTTAGTGCTGACAACCATTGGGTTTCAAAAAAAATCACGGCCGATCTGATGAAGAATCTGATGATTTATGAGACGTATCGTGAACGCGGTTGCATGAAAATCATTCTAAGACCATTGTTGCAGAATAGAAACCGAGTGGGTTTTAGATTAAATGAATAACACAAACACAATGTGTGAACGATGGAATTTTATGAGATGAATTAATAAAGAAAAATATATGGTGTATAAATACAATGATTCTCTCACGCTCTCAACATACGATTGATCCAATCACTCTACACAAACATTCACACATTGAAAATAAACCAACAATATAAATTCAGTATGAAATGCAGATCCAAGAAACCTTATGGACTGCAGATACGTTTCAAATAATATTATACACTGTAAGAGAGATTCACATAATCTCACGTATGGACTACGATTAAGATTCAAATAATCTTAAGGTATTCAAATGTGTTTCAAATAATGTTATGCACTGTAAGTGAGATTCACATAATCTCCTGGAATACAACTAAAAGATTCAAAATAATCTCACGAACATGAAAGTGTACCAAATTGAAACAACAATTGGAACAAACATGCTTCTTGACCCTTGTACAGTCGTACGATTCATAAACTGATGAGACTCACAGTTTCACCGAGTCCTTTGGTTGGCCCACACTTTAATCGACCGCTCGCACCCTTCACGGATCCACCACATGTACAGTCAGTCATACGTATACACATGTACAGACAGCATACGGCACCCTTGAATTAGCTACGTCTACATTCGTGGCTCCACCACATGTACAGACATACGTACATACGTATCGACAGCACGCAACCCTAAATACTCTGGAAACTCCAGACAGTTCTAAACAGCTTCAGACAGCTCTAGACAGCTCTAGTCAGCTCTAGTCAACTCTAGTCAGCTACAATAAAACCAAACTGGCCATAATAATGGGTTCTGAAAAATCCATAGATAAATGCTAATACATTAAACTCTAATATCAACTTGTAATTCAAAGTTAATATCGTTTCAAATCTGCGTTGTAATAAATGTATCATTACACGATATGACATTACAAACTGAATAAGCTTTGCATATCAAATGAAATATAAATTTAACACTTACCCCTATGGCTGGAAAACACAATGGAGAGCGTACACTCCTTGACGAGTCCTTATCGCGACATTACCGTATTCCACGTACATTTTCGCTACAGCGTTATCGGCTAATTTTGGTTCTCCCAAACCAGCAATTATATTTCCAGTCATGACGAGCCAATCAGTCACTAAGCCACCTGACAGAGAAACCTATCTACGAAACTCTGCAATTGATATATTCGAGGTTTGTTTTTTTTATTTTTCCGTCGCCAGTAAATACCATGATGTTATCGTTGGTTGCACCTAAAACTTGCAGGATAATATCAACCAACTTAATATTGCTCGTCTACAACTGTGCCTGATGATCCTGAAACATAACGACCTCACTCAGATCAACAACGGTGAGACAATATAAGAAAATCAAGTTCACCTCAAGTTACATACGCAAACAGATCTATTTCATCTGGACACTTACGTATAGCAGATTGCAAATATCTACCATTACAACCATTAACCTGTTTAAAACAACCACACGTGTATTCGTGCACTATTTTATGCGGCGGTACTGATGACCTTGACATGATTTTGAGAACCGCAAGCACTTCTGGACCGCACATTGGTGGATCCGTTATTGTACAGATTGGTATGTCACTGGCTATGCCACTATACCGTGAAAATTCTCTCGGTTGTGTCCATCCATCGAACCAAAATAAACAACTCCGCGTGATCAACCGCTTATGGAACCCAATAAGTACCAGGGTGCGAATTTCCATCGAGATTTATGATAGCGGTTTCAACACGATTTGGTTTTTGCGGTAGCTGGTCCCGCATGAAAACACCTCTGAAGTTTTTATGTTTAATCGCCGAGCATCATCAGGTAGTTCAAAATTGGACATGGGGAGTTTTAGCGAAACGGCCCCGGCAGTCTCAGATCTTGACCATATAGAGTTCCTGGTAATCTTAGACCGATTTCCTTTTTTAGGTGTTTATACCGTGTCTTGTTGCTTTTTCAGTGCCATACCGGCAGCTGTTCCAACGGCACCAAGTTCAGCTGCTTTTGCAACAGCTGGAGCAGCTACTGCAATTAACACTGATAAAACCGCTAGAAACGGAAATATACCGCCGGTTTTGGTTGTGTCGCCAATCGATTTCGCAGAAAGATTAATTCTCGTACCAGTTCTTGATTTCTTGGCCTTATTGTAGCATTTGAGTTTACGTTCAGTAAATGATAATTTATTTGGGCCTCGCAACGCCGTTGATTTCATAGTTACGTTTGCCCCAGATTTCTTCTTCGATGCAGATGGATGGTTTTTAATCTGACCAGGTGTCTGATTAACATGACTTGATGATATGACATTATAACAATGAATGAGCTAATTAACATTACATATTTTCTACGGGTGCATCAATGACTCTCATTCGTCCACCAACACCTTCAAGCAAAATTGTTTTGTCTGAAAGTATGACAGCGATTACTCTGTAATTAGCAATCGCACCTAGTGTTACGAGAGCCGGAAAATGTATATCAATGACTGACTGCCTAAGCAAATATAGGTGCTCGAGCGAGAAATAATAGATCGGATACAACGGCGTAAATTGTTGCAGAGATATCTGCAAACCAGAATCAATTTTCTGATCACGACCCATACAAGTCATCCAACGATGATATACACGTGCAATTTAATTATTCTCAAATTTCAATAACACTTCCTCAGATGGTTCTTGATGACCATTTATTCTCAGAGAGACTTCAAAAACTCTAAGCGGGTCAAACACCATTGGGTTTCGCACCTGCGAGCATACTCTTGTGTTATTCTGAAACGCCATAAATATATGTCGTGGCGCTGAACCTCCTTGCTGTGATGCTAAATGCCATGTAAATGACCAAGCAATGGTACTCTGGACACTGTCTGTGGTCATCGTCAACTATGACAGCGTTGACTTGCCGCCGTTGTCCATGAAGGATAGTAGCCTTTGTTCTTCAACGAGTGATTGTGTAATTGTTGGCATCCACAATGAAAGTTTTGTTAGTATTACCTTTCCAGCATCCCCAACAGGGCGCCATAATCTAAAGAGGTGAGATAGTGGAATTACACATGAAAATTCTATGTTATTGCCCTTTAACATTGATCGCCTTGTTGCAAATCCAAGGTTGAATTCCGGATTGGCGCTCTGTAGTGTAGCAAAGGCACCGATGAGTCGAGGTATCAATCCAGCTGATTGCGGATCAACAAAGCTAGCCTATGTCAATTGTACGATGAGATGGTGCCTATCATCTAGGTGGTCAGCAACGTCCTTGACGAACATCATTGATGGACCGGCGTACCGTAAATAATCATTGGAATCTTTTGCCAGACCTAGTATTGTCGTGGCTACATCAACATTTTCCAGACATGATTCAATGTTTTTCAATTGATCGTATACGTGGCACTGTTAAATAATGCCATGACACCATTATTAACAAAACTAACTCGAACTTCAGCTGCATATGGTGTATGATCTATTCTCAGAAGTCTTCCTTCGATCTTAATGAATGCCTCGGCGAGCAGAAAATATATGTTGTATTCTGCACTTGTAGATCGAGTCGTCCACGTGCGTCAGGTACACATGCATTGTAAGAATAATACTGATAATCACGCACTGATTCATCTTTGAGGACTGGTGCATTCTATGTCAACTGCTGGGTGCCGGGTAGGAGACTTCGCCCTCTCTGCTGCTATCAATTAAAATCATTGTTATATCAAATAATGGCCAACATCGGCGACGCGTATACCACCAGACTAGCTCGAGAACGGCAAGAGGCAGTAAAAAAGTATATACCACTAAGTGATGCTGTGAAGGAAAAACTACAAGCAAGACAGGAATCTCAAGATGAGTACGCAGACGGTACAGAACAATTATTTAAACCAGTTACAAAAGTTACAGAAAGTCTCAACAGCTAATGAGGAAGGTCTTCTTCCAGTAATAAAACAAACAGAACAAATTTTACAGGAACTTCCAACTAAAATATCCGCCGCACAACCTTACACGTTTGACCATTTTTGTTATATTCGCTGATATACCTAAAACAATGTTCCAACACTGATCAATATCGCCAACGATGACGGGCCAGACCACTAGCCGCTATCAGGTTTACGGTTATGTTTTTTCTATCTCAGTTGAGGCTCGTTTTGTCGGTGATGGTGCTCCGGCTAATTCTTTCATTTGCAGCTTGATTTGTTATTGTCCTGGCTCTTGCAGGCATCATTTCGATGCTGGACAGTTTTACTAGAATGCTTAACTTCTGTGCTTGGCACTTTTACTGGAATGCTTGCTCTGGAATAATTCACATTCTGCTGTGGTTTTCGTTGTACTAATCTAGCGAGTTTGTCTTTGACCGCAGAGAATGCTTTACCAGCAAGATTACCAACACTGTCAATAGCCTTATCACGAACAAACTCGATGGCTTTCATACCTAATTATTTTCCAAATTAAATAGCTTTGTGGGCTATCTTTCTGAATAAACCTTGTAAAGCATCGCCGAGTCCACCTCCGTAGATCATTTTATAAAGCGGTAATAGTGAATTTATCACCCTGACACTTTCAGGTCTACGTTGGGCATTTGTCTATAATCATGTTATTTTGTTATCGCTGATCTAATTTATCGCTCACTGTAGTAATCGTCGATAATTTCATCGATCAGCGCCCGATAGACACCACTATCTATGACACCACCAATAAATAAACGCTGACAAATATCAGCTGCTTCATTAATGATTTCGTAGGAATTATTGCCGGCTCGTCTTCCACAAATCAGAATTTCCAGTCGATCAACATCGGCGAGGATATTATTGGGACATAGTTTATCCTGAATCACCGGCTATCCAGAGATCATAGTACGACCTTGTTTCCTACGACGTCGATCGCGAGTGGCAATGCCACTTCCGGTTCTCCTTCAGGTGGTTCCTCCTCTTCTATACGAGGCGGTCCAAATTGTAAACTTTTGGGTGATAATATATCTCCAAGTAATCGAGATTATCTAGCTTCTTTGACCTCTTTCTCAAATTTTTCAAATAAAGGCTAATATTCGCCACTAATCTGAGTCATACCATGGTGCTTTCTAAACGCGAAATGAATCCAGGATTTTGGGGGGTCTTTTTGGTGACATCAGTGGTCTCGGACTCTAATAGTTTACTGCGAATTTGATGTCATGCTACAGCAACCGCTTCAGGGTTTTCTCGAAGTATTTTACGACCTTCTTCTGTAAATTAGTAAGGCGGTTTTCTAGAAGGTTCCGGTTCTAGTTCTGATCCAAAAATATCCCTTATATCACAAATCTCAGCATGGGCTTGTTTTATGCCCTCGATTGCCTCCCGTATTTCTTGCCGTAATTGTGGTTGAGCAGTAACTATCGCAGCTGGAAGATCTTTGAGAATCTTTTTGGTTTGTTTAGTTTGTTTTACAATTTTTTTGGTTGATTTTGATGTTTGTTCCACCAACGGAAAAAGATGTTTAGTGGCCTTTGTGACTGGTTTAAATAACTGTTCTGTACTTCTTAATGGCATGCAGTATTTGTCGAGCTAACCGCTCCTGTGGCCTAGTCGTTAGAGTGTCTGCCTCAGATGCGGAAGGTCGTGGGTTCGATCCCCGGCCGAGTCCTACCAAAGACTTACAAAGATGGCACTAACAGCTACCTCGCTTGGTGCTCGGCATTAAGAGGTTAGTGTTAGGACTGGTCGACCTGGTGTCAGGATAATGTGACTGGGTGGGACATCATGCTACATGTCTGCGGCATGATGCCAGAGTGCTAGACATCACTATAAACTGCCACACTGCAGAAAAATTGTTAAAGCTACGTTAAAAATCCAATTCACAAACACACAAACATTTTGTCGAACTAATGTTGCCATAGTAAGCGCAGAATCACTCATTATTATTATTACGCAATGATTTAATTACAGATCACTAAGTCAGCAGATATACAAGGTTTTACTGTTTATCCAGTAACATAACGTAATTTTTCCAAATACAGATAATTACTGAGATCTCTGTTTGACTCAACAATTTAGACATTGCTCTGATCACGTGTTTTGCGCTATTAATAACACGTAGGCATTCCCAATTGAGGTAACTTGATTCAGTTCGCTAATCGGCTGAAATTTACATGTAAAATTGAATATTGTACACTCGAGACGTATTTTCCACAGGCCATTTAGGATTATGTTGATATCAGACCTATTTCGCTTGACAAACTCTACCTGTGAACAACAGATGGAGTAAGAATTTAGATATATTACGTAATTTGTTTGTGTAAATAACACTGTTTATGCTGACATATTCTCCGTGAAAACCGGTCAAAGTCTGTTTAGAAACATTTTTGAGTATTGTGATAAAAGACCTATCTCGCTTGACTACCTCTGCCTGTGGACTGCCTTTGCATTGATTTATGACTTTTTCCATTATCAATGTACATATACTGATTTCTCCCACACTCGTCAATTTACGTAGTACGAATTTAGATATATTATTTATTTTTTGTAAATAACACTTTATTATTTTATTTCAACTGAATATTACTTAGTACGTGATAATTATACAAACATTAACTGAAACGTTTTTGATTTATCGTCAGCTGCAGATATTTATATTAGGTTTAACAGATATATTTCGAATCTGCTGTTGTATAGTGGTAACGTCGTTGGATTTCCAAACCATTACTGGTATACTTCGTGAATTCAAGTACCGGAATCGGCATGTTGCTGGCGGGTTTGAAACTGAAGTTATTTGGTGGGTAGCCGCAGACGAAGCGTTCGAAAGTCAACCAGAAAGCGTACTGACTGCTGACAATTTGCGCATATCCATCACCAGTCGAAACTGGTTATGGTGTGGTTTGCACCGCCTCATGTTCGGCCGGGGGAGGGGGGGGGGCGGGTATGCAAAAAATTGTCAGAAATCTGTGCGCATCCTGTTAAACATAGAACCATAGCTGCGATAAATTTATGAACACGTGAATTTCTAGAATTTCATTTCGTTTCTAGGAATTCACCGGGGGTATGTCCATGTGACCATAAAGGAGAGACTCCTTTCCCCCACCCCTTTATGGTAAAAATAGACCGTAGAGATAAAGATCCCCAAAACAGTCAGAGATAAATATAGCCATAAATACAAGAAAGATTCACCCAGAAATATATGAAAAATATACCCAGAAATACATATGGAATATGGACCCCATGAAGACGGAAATTGGAAAACAGAAAAGTAAGAAAACCTAATTCAAGGGTGCCCCATTAAGGTACCCGATGAATGGATATAAACTGGCACCAAAAAAAAAAAAAGAAACTGGCAATAAATTGTTAACTAAGCTAACATAGACAAAACGCTCAGCCTCTACAGTCTATTTTTGCTTTTTTGCTACTTAAAATAATATAATAATTAACTATAAACAATAATTGGTTACTGAAATAGAGCCTTTGCGTTAATTTCACCCTACACACCACCACCCACCCCTTGTTGTTCGTATCAAATAAAAATATTCACATTGTATAGCACATAATAAAACATCACGATATGTCACATGAAGTTTGTTACTGTTCGATGGACATTCCAACGGTTCCATGTATTTTATTTTGCGTCATTTTTTCACCCATGTCTGGTGCCTCTTAGGTCGGTTGACCTCCTGTGCTGCTAAGGCCGAAAGGAATTCATATGTATCAATGAGAATTTCATTTCTTCTGCCCTTTTATTATTTTACCTGCAGAGTATTAAACCATCTCTTCTAGTTTGTAAAAACTCTAACACACCAAATTTGGTAGCAAAATTATTTGCTTATAAGTCTGATATAATATGTTCACAAGATGTCTGTAAGTGCAGTACCAACTTTGTTTCTGAACTGACATTTAACCTTGAACCTGATATCAAGGACAGAAGGTTCTTAAACTTAATTTTAGTCACACACAGTGTCCAAATATATTACATCCTAAATTTGGTTAAATCTGTAATTAATATATCTGCAAAACAAACAAGTTATTGAAATGACATAATTCAATTTAACATGAATTCATCTTTTGAATATATGCATTTATATATATATATATATATATATATATATATATATATATATATATATATATATATATATATATATATATATATATATATATATATTTGTGTGTGTGTGTGTGTGTGTGTATGTGTGTGTGTATGTGTGTGTGTGTGTGTGTGTGTGTGTGTGTGTGTGTAGTTTGTTAATTAGTTTCTTTTTATTTTTATATTCCATTACATGGTATTGTAATGTAACATTGTATGATCGACATAAACTTGTCCAAAATTGAGTTCATTTCTGCTTGACCTGAATTGACATTTTATTCTGTAAATAACTAAAATATAACTAAAATATTACCTATGTGTATGGGCTTAAAATCAGAATTATTATTAATAGAAGTAAATAAGTTTATTTGGATCTAAGTCTGTGTTTTGGAATTTCTTTATTGCATTTGACATGGTCTAGGCCCTGGTTTCTAATAATAACTAATATGTTTTAATTTGTAAACATCGGATCATTCTAGAAGATTATTTTCCATTAGGTAATAGGTTAGTTTTTTTAAAATGTTGACTGTGACCCGATTCCCTTCTTATTTATTCCTTTGTATAATTTACCGGTTTCCTACAGTAAAAAGTGCCACTGCAGGCACACCATCAATGTACACCACTAGATTTTAATAGGGACTAAGGTATTCCAGGGACACTCATTCGGTTTTGACCTGAATTCACTACTAGTGAACCATGGCATCATGGAAACTCATTAACACTTCACTCCGTGACCTTTGCAAATAGTATTTGGCTAAGTATTTCGGGTTAAAGAATATTTCCATTCCACCTAATTTGAATAATCAGACAAGTAATCAAGAAAAATCTAATAATTCCTTAAAACGGGACGCTATATCCAAATGCGCATACTCCAAATCTATTACAATATGTTGTGTCCAGTTGGGCTGGAATTTATTTCTTCGAATTATTTAATTCAAGTGATTATTTTCTCTGGAATGTGCTCTGATAAAATTCTTGGACAGAGACATTTATTGAAACTTATAGTGAATTCAAACCTGGAATTATATTACTGTGATTTAACAAAAATACTGTTAACACATCAGCACTCTACAAGCTACCATATGCACATCATGGCCTTCAGCTTTGGATTTATTTTGGACTTCTACTGAATTTTAGTCAAGACTTAAAATTATTAGGACTTGTGTTTGTAATCCTATGATTATTTGGGATTTGATTCGTAATAGCGTAAGTTTCTTTTTATTACAATTTTATTTTGTATTGTAGGGAAATAAACTAATTGTCGAAATTTGCAAAGCTTGTTGCTTCTCCCTCTTTTCTGATACTTATTTTATAAGCATTAACACTTGTTACTGTGCTTATTATCCAGTCCAGCTAAAATCCCGAGTCAAGACTGCTGACAATCTATTTCCGAGTGCTGACTATTTCCGAGTGCTGACTATCAACTTGTTTATTGGAAAGCTACTAAATACAAAATCTGGTCAAAATTCATTTGTATGTAATAATGGAATTTGCTAAGGTCCACTTGTATGTATTAATTTCAAAGCTGTGCAATTTTTTTAGTTCAGACAAAAAGATTGTGTCAGAAAGGTAATAACAATATTTGATTACTGACATTCAGGAACAAAACTGGCCAAGTGAACAATAAACCATGACCCTCACCCTGTGGTCAGCGAGTGTTACAGGACCAAAACAGACCAGTGAACAATAAACTATGACGTTCACCCTATGGGTAAGCTGCTTTACTGGCCAATAGAAAACAGTCTACAAATAGTATTGGCCAATAGAAAACAGTCTACAGATGCATGCATTATGTGATGAATACCTGTAAGCAAACCCTCTAAAGGAAGTGGAGGAGAAGGAATGGTTGTGGCAACAGCAGCAAAATTTGTCATGTTCCTTTCAGTATCACTGCTGTTTTGATTTAATGGTAGGGAGTGATTCCGTATGGTGTCAGCATTATGATCAATTCTATCAAGGAAGGAAGTCTACACTTAAAGATTATCCTGCACGTTTTAAGACTTCCCTGCATCCTATCTATGCAAAACACATTCAAAGTCCTGTCTTATCCACAAGGTCTCTAAATAATAAACTTAACTCAACAAGGAAGTTTAACAAGAAGTTGTTCACATGTTTCTTACCGTAACTATTCAGTTTTATTGAACATGACACAAAAATTCAAGGCAGACGAATGACGTTTGAATAAACACCACTACGGGAGTCAGATATTTAAATGGTGGGCAGAAATGCAAGACAATAGTGTTGATTACAGAAATAATTACGGATTTTTGTTTATTTAAATCGGCGATGACGATCAAATATTTTCCTTATTTGCATTATTTTAAGTATTCTTCATCAAATATTCGTGACCATTAGCGTATCGGCACCAAATGGGTCACTGTGACATCGTTTGTTTGCAATTACAACTACTTTTATTAGATAACTAGGTTTATTGTTGATAAAATTTTGGACTCCCAATATCAGTATAATCAAACATTCAAAAGAAGACATCAATAAAATCCCATAAGGATCTTCATGCTTTAACAGCTACTGGAGTTGAGAATCGATTGAAGTTTTTTAAAACTGATGATTGGTCATAATCAATGATCAGCCATCGATTTTTACAAAAGACATGCTCTTTTTTCATGACCGTTGTCATTTTGCATACTTGTTAATAGTTATGGGAGTGCTCTACAGATATTATGAACTTCTAAAAGAGTGGTGGGTGTAAGGTGACGCAGTTTACCTTTGCAAAATGAAAAATAAATAGAATATTGGTATACCTCTATGTTACTTCATGCACCGTGGCTGAAATTTCTTTGGATATTGTACTTATGGTGATTGTACATAATCTAAGCACACCGCTATCTAAAATGACTGCTCCCTTGTGCTCAAAAGATCAAACTGAATTAGTGTAAAAGTATACTATCTTTAGCAATTATTAAAATAGAGAAAAGGAATGTTTTCAGACTCAATGCCTGCTTCTGAAAGTGCAATGAATGAATTATATATATATATATATATATATATATATATATATATATATATATATATATATATATATATATATATTGAAAAAAAACGTTATCTGCTTTTTTACAATTTATTTCTGAAGTCCAGGAAGTGAAAATGACCAAGCAGAACTAACAGCTTTTTTGAAACGTGCATATCTGAAGAAAGGTCACGCTGTATACTCTGTAACACATAATACACACATCAATCATACACTAAATTAATAAAGAGAATTAAAAGTGCTTTGAACAGTGTGAAAGATATACAATACCTTTTTTTAAATAGCCAGTAACACCAGTGAGGAAACCTGGAGAATTTTTTTTTTAAAAATCTAACACTATGCCAAATAAAAAACTGTAGAGCGCCACCTTAAAAAACAAATATGAACAATTTTGCAAGTAGTTTTCTTATTTTCGTATAATCATGCGTGTTGTTCTGAATAAAATGGTACATCAACATTGGTGTAATGTATGAAAATAAGCTACTTATGCTTATTTTTCTGATGTTTACACAACATGCCTTGAGACAATATTGCGTGCGCGTGTAATGACCTTAATTATGTGGAAATCAGAAGTTTCAGAATACAGGAGTGAAGACAACTTAAATTTAAAACTGTTGCATTTATGTGAAAGAATTATATAGTGAAAATGTTTCTTTTCGTTCATTTGCAATGAATTTAAGAAATAAATGATGACAAAGTAAAATCGCTTTCTTCTAAATTCTGGTGTTAGAAAAAAAGACATTATTTTAACCTTTGACCGTTGACCTCTTTGAACCTCATCTGTTCCATCCCATTTTCAAACAATAAGTTTTCTTGTTGACATTTTGGGAATAGTTGTGTCAAGTTTCGTGTTCCTGTATTTCAGCATCACAATGGTTCCTATGTTTACAAAATGTAATGTAAATTTTTAAAATAAATCACTTTTCATCATAGTAGTTGGGAAGAGGGGTGTCTGGTCTTGTGTGGGACTTTGAAATTAATAAGTACTGTTCCCGGGGGGGTAAATACAGGATAATTATTCAAAAGGATTGTTTTGATGCCTGCGACTTAAATATTTCAGCCATGCAACCAAAATTAAATCATACAATAATAATACATGTACCTACATGTTTTATAGAGGTGCTCTTCAGATATTATGAACTTCTGAGAGAATGGTGGGTTAAGGTGAAGTTGTTTACATTTACAATATGCACAACGGAAAGAATATTGGTATACCTCCATGTTACTTCATGCGCCGTGGCTGAAATGTCTTTGGATATTGTACTTCTTGTACATCATCTAAGCACACAGCTAAATAAAATAACTGCTCCCTTGTACTCAAATGATCAAACTGAATTAGTGCAAAGTACATTATCTTTAGCAGTTATGAAAATAGGGTAAATTAATTTTGCCAGGCTAGACAATACCTGCTTCTGAAAGTGTAATGAATGAATTACCATAGATATAAAATGTGAAGAAGAAGAAGAAAAACGTTATCGACCCTATTTTTACAATTTTACAATTTTAGTCCAGGAAGTGAAAATGACCAAGCGGAGCTAACAGTTTTGGGAAAAATGCACATCTGCTGTAAGGCCAAGCTGTATATTCTATAACCAATATTACACAGATCAATCATACACCAAAATAAATGGAATTAAATAACAGGTCAAGGACAAGGGTAGAAGGTGCCAGACTCAAGCAACGGTACCTCTGTGTCCGTGATAAATTTCCCTGCCATTATCTTTATGGTCTTTTCTCAGAGCTGGTGCATCAGCTACCCTTGGGCATAGATCCGGTTTGGGACACCATCATCGACACCTTGTTGAAAAGAGGGCTGAAGAAACTATCCGTATCATGCGCAAATACAGCGCTCATCGCGGCGTCTTCGACAAGAGAATCAATCGCCTCTTGCTCTTCTGCTGATTGATGTTCCGTATGTTTCTTCTTCCTCGTCATCTTGACAGGTTTCCTTACCTACTGTGCAAAGAAGTTTTCACAATACTCTAAATGTACTCTACATTAGACCTGGCTTTCTAGTGTAATGGTCAAATCAAGAATATTTGAGGAAACCAATACCCATGTGTTTCAGAAATGAGTTTCGTGAGAAAGGTGTTGTTGTGCTAGACTGTTTTGAATTATTTGCACGGAGGCCGAGCGGTGCTCTGAATACAGTGCACACATATTCCAATTACAAACATAACCAGACTGTGAAATATCTAATAGGCATTGCCCCTTAAGGTGTTGTTACATTTATTTCTGATGGGTGGGGAGGAAGAACCTCTGACAAGTATAACACCGAAAAATCAGGACTTCTCAAAAATCTATTACCAGTGATGTAGTGATGGTTGGCAGAAACTTCAACATAGAGGATGCTGTGCGCGTCTGTCAAGGTGAATTAGCCATCCCTTCCCTTTATACGAGGATTTTCATAACTCTATGTCTGTTCCCTATATGGACAGAAGTAACAGAATGAAAGGTCGCTCAGGGCGTCGCTGCGCGCATCTTTTCTAGCCAAGGTTTCGATAATACTATTTACAACTTGGCATATCGAGCAGAAATTTCCGAGCTTCAGGTCCGTGAATTTCATTGGATGCGGCGGCAAGCCACTGCATCCAATCAAAATTAAATTGTTCAAATTTTAACACTGTCCTACGTGATTGAGACAATGGGTGCACACAACTTGAATGAACTGATAAATAAGCAATTTTCCAGTGTCATTATACAGAAGGTACCAATTTATACACTATTTGAAGTCGTTATATAGAATGTGCCAATTTATACAATATTTGAAGTTATTATATAGAATAACCACTGGTTAACAGTCAACACATTGTAGGTTTTGCTGCTTCATCAATTTTATTGGCTGCTGTGACCTGGCAACCAACAATTTATACTTTCCAGATTTTATGAGCAAATGTTTCTGCAGCATATGGGTTGTCAAATATATGGTTCTACAAGGCCATCAGTGTGGTGTGGAATGAATTTGGAAAAGTTGAAAATTGTTTTTTGCGAGCGATCAATGTAAAAGAGATCCAAGTATGGCTGTAATTTCTGCCACAGAAATGATAGCTTGATCAGTAACTGGCTCAAGTGGTGATGTGATGTTGACACTTGTAACCTTGTCTCCATCTTTCCAAATGTGTTTATACAGAGATGTATGACCATGATAGCAGGCTTTGATTTCATTAAATCTACTCGGAAAAATTAGGGGACTGGTAGAAAAGCTTTTGTAATGGCATATATCAGTGGAGTATGGGAAGAATAATATAATAAAGTAATTATTTGGAATTAGAATTTTGCAATATCGTCACACGTTTTTTGTGGAAAAAAGTTATGTCCCTGACAGCACAATAACACATAAAATTTGTGAATCCCATTTTCAAAAGATTTAAGGACATGTTCTACAGCTTTCACAATTGAACGTGTTATCAGTTATCAACTCCAAGTCTTTCCAATTGAACACTTGTGTTGTACATTTGTTATAAGTTATCAACTCCAAGTCTTTCCATCTGAACACTTGTGTTGTACACTTGTGATCCATATGACCACTATTTTCCATACATACATGCTTACTGAATGTATAAAGTGCATTTTAAACAACTGAGTGATGCAGAAGAAATAACTCAATAACAAAAACGGGAAAATATCAGTAAGAAAGAAAACAATTCCTCAAATTCTTAATTTTGCAATCAAAATTTATTTTCCTTACTTACATGGATGTCTATCTATATATGATTGTCAACTAATCAAGGGGCAAAAAAAAGAAATGTATAAAATTAAATGCTTATAAAAATGTAAGCACCATTTTCATCATCACTATCATCATCATCATCATCGATGAAATTAAAGTTCGCCATAAACGATTTTTCCAGATCAGTTAACCAGGTCCTAATTAGGACAAGGACATACAATAGTACAGCATTAATTCATCTACAATTATTATCCCATTAAGCAAGGAAACGTCATCAAGTACAAATCAGTGAAATTAATTTGTCATGCATTAGTATATTTTCTTAAACCTATTACGCATCAAATATTTTCATATTTCCTATATTCTTGCATGTCTATGGAAATAATGGAAATCTGCAAATTTACACATACTGTCTCAAAGTCATATTAAGAACACATGTGTTCAAATTCCAAAAATTTACATTGCAAAACCACTTACATAATTATTCAAAATACGTTTTCAGTACTCTGGTACCATGATCTGTAATCATGACTAATTGTTCAGGCTGCTCTCAATTTGCAAGAACACAAACACTGCACATACGGACAGCTGCTACTTGAATTTGTCTGTTTACCTGCTTCTTGGTTGTATGCTTGCTCTTTGCTTCATTTTGTACTGAAGAATTCATGATTACATCAAATTTTCCAACTTGTTTTCCTTTTCTTTTTTTCCCCACTCAAACAGGATAGTAGATGTCCTCCCAAAAAAGAACCATCTCTTAGATCATATAAATTTCATTTCTGCAGTTTTAAAACAATGGCCAGGGTAACAAAGACAAAGTAAGTTGAAGGGAACAAAGGGCATTCCTCAGCATTATATTTTACAATAATGCTTAACATCGCAATGGAAAACTACATGCCATAGCATTTATTTTATAATAATTTAATGAACATAGGAAAAAAAGAAACAAAAATAAACATCAAGAATTACAAACATGTTATATCTGCTTTGTGTAAAGAAAAATATAAAAATAATGTCTCCATCATCAAAGAATCCTGTCATATTAAGACACAGTCGGTAACATCAAAGAATCATGTCATGTTAAGACACAGTCGGTAACATCAAAGAATCATGTAAAGATACAGATTAACACTTGGCTGATATTGCTGTCATTTTATCTTCAAAAAGGTCTTCCATAATCTATGCATGAAAGAATTTTCTAACTGTAAATGTTATATTTACATCCATAAGAATTTACAATCCTCTGCCCTGTGCTGATCAAAACCAACCAAATATCTATATATAAATCAACAAGGCCACTTCTGTACAACTCATCTATATGAAAGACTCTTCATATACTGATTCTGAATCATTTTTTTGTAAAGCACACAGCCAACTGCAAGGCTTGAAAATCATACAGTTTCCACTATCAGTCAATCAGAAACAACCTTTCAAATGTAACATTGTTTATGATTGGTAAAAAACAGAAGCTCAAGCTGACGAGTTACATGATTTCCAGACCCTGGATCTTCAATCAAATAACATGCCAGTATACCAGGATCTATGTTGTTTCTTCACAATTCAAAGCACAGCGATTATCACTGACCATGTCCTATAAATATATCTATATCTGTAACAGAAATAGGAAAAAAGACAAGGCTAAACCAACATAAGGTTAAGGGATAAAATGGTTATGCAGAGCTCTAAAAATGGAATATAGAGACTTATTTTAAGACACATCTTATGCCATGTCTTTCTTCTTTTGCACGTGTATTACCATCTTTACCCTAAGTGTGTAGATACCCCGAGTTAGTGGACACAATAAAACCTGTACTATTTAATACAGTGCCCCCAGTATTAGAAACATTTAAACCATAACAATGTACAATGCAGAATAAAGGACTGTCAACTGTTGCCATTTTATTATTTTCAGCACATTTTACAAGTATAATTTCTGGAAATGTGTATGATTTCTTAAGTTTTATAGAGAGATATTACTCTGAAGTTAATATCAATCAATGGACGTTATCAATTACATATCTGTATTGAGTGTAGTAACAAGTTATGTTGTGACATTTAATCATTTCCCAATCTATTAAAATGAACCAAAAAATTTAGGCAATGGGTAAAGAGTTTAATTATAAATATCATTTAATTAAAAATAACATTTATAACTGAAAAAATTTTCTTTGACACTCATGAGAGAAATTGAGATAGCTAGCTGCAGGCCACAATGCTTAAAACTTGATTAATGTTCTTGCTGAACAATCTGCTTAAAATCAGATCTATGTGAAGATTTCACAATGACCTTTTAGGGGTCATGTTCTGGTGACCTTTGAATTAGCCAATGGAAATGCAGCTTTAAAACTTTTTAAAGTGAATCAACTCATTCAGTTAACATTCATTCTCTTTATCCACACAACACTGCTCAGTCTCCAAATGCAAAGATATAAGACTTCATCTGATTGGCTGATAAAATCAGCACCTATGGTAATAACATAGGTTAGCAGTACATGACTCTAAGTGGTTGCTGTCAAATCTTTAGGTATAACATTGGATATCTGATTTCAGTCAGACTGTCTTGCTGAATATCATCCAAGTCATTCAGATATCAGACATTCAAGCCTGAATATCATTCAACTCATTCAGATATCAGACATTCAAGTCTGAATAACATCTGACTCATTCAGATATCAGACATTCAAGTCTGAATATCATCCAACTCATTCAGATATCGGACATTCAAGTCTGAATATCATCCAACTCATTCAGATATCAGACATTTAAGCCTGAATATCATCCAACTCATTCAGATATCAGACATTCAAGTCTGAATATCATCCAACTCATTCAGATATCAGACATTCAAGTCTGAATATCATATTACTCATTCAAGTATCAGACATTCAAGCCTGAATAACATCTGACTCATTCAGATATCAGATATTCAAGCCTGAATAACGTCTGACTAATTCAGATATCAGACATTCAAGCCTGAATATCATCCAACTCTTTCAGATATCATTCATTCAAGCCTGAATAATGTCCAACTCATCCAGATATCAGACATTCAAGCCTGAATAATGTCCAACTCATCCAGATATCAGACATTCAAGCCTGAATATCATCCAACTCTTTCAGATACTCAAATTTAAGTCATCATACCTTATTTCTCAAACAGTCATCATGAAGTTTTCAGTATATAAAAAAAATTAACATAATACACACAGGGTATTTTATGTGTTATGCTCAATTAGTAGGCATGGGTCCTTTTTACTGTGGCAACAGGTCAACTGATTCAAATGATGCACACAGGGTATATCATGTGTTATGCTCAATTAGTAGGCATGGGTCTTTCTTACTGTGGCAACAGGTCAACTGATTCAAATGATGCACACAGGGTATATCATGTATTATGCTACACAAGTAGGCATGATTTTCCCAACTCTGGCAAAAGGTCAGTTGATATAGAGTAAAAGATTCTGATTTTGTTGTATCTACATAGCAAGTACAATCATTAATCAGCTGATTCAAGAAACAGAGAAAGAAGCTGATGTTGCCCCACCATGTCCCTACCCTGCTTTGGGAGTTTTATTAAGAATTCTTTCTTTCATCAGCAAAATTTTAATGTTAAAAAACAAATTTTCCATTTGATAACGTAGGGTAAAGACAGTAAATTTGGTCCAGTGTCCACTAATTTCTCATATACTATTATTGTCACACTTGCATTTTACAGTATGGCTCTGGAATGATTTGTTTTCAAAAAGACAGTGGACTGAGTAAGAAGTAACAATTGCAGGTAAATTGAAAGTACCTATTTAAAACAGAACTTATATTCTACATATAATATAAGGAAGCAATCTGATACATGATTTATTGGAAAATTCAACACTAAAATGTGATATCAAATGTGTTCTTGAATTATTACATGTACAATATGTACAGGAATCTACAAATTATGGTAAAAATATATATATATATATATATATATATATATATATATATATATATATATATATATATATATATATATATGTTATACATAAATTTATCTGTTTGTAAACATTTATCAGTGAAGGAAAAAAGTAGAAATGACTCTGAAACAAATGACTTTCTTCCTACAAGTAGCACAGAAAAATAATATATCCATACAATTATATATAATACTGGAAATAATGAAACAATAAATTGTTATCTCTCACTATTTGATAGGAACTCTGAAGTTTAAAAAGATTCAGGTTAAAAAAAGGAATTTATATTTAGCTAATGTATGATCATATATACCCATGAATAAAATACCCCTTCTGAAAAGCATAGACCCACATCTGTGGATGCATACTGAATCAGCAAATCATGGTTTACACTGTTCATGGTTAGGTATAATCCATGCACAAGTAAACATGGTACAATGGCCCTACAGTGGGCCATTCCATTGCAATTTACCATTAAGATGTAAACCATATGTGAATTATTTTTGCATGGACCTATTTACAACCATCAGTATCTCCACTATTAATAGTGTGATCAATGTGGGCTGCTGACCAGTCAAGTGAACCCTATGGACCATTGACCAGGCAAGTAAAGAACATAGATTGCTGACTAGTCAGTGTATTAGCCGATTATAATTTTCAGCACCCTCACTGTGTGGGCTCTGACATCTATATAAAATTTAGATGTGTAAAATTCACAATTCATTATTCAATAACTTTTTTGAAAAAGATCTTTGCCAAATTTTACACTGTTCTGCTGAAATTTGTATGCAAACAGAGAGGAATGAAATAGTTTCTTGGTGATTTGGTTGCTAAGGTAACCAAAAACCTGACAAAAAAAAACATTTTTACACTTTTTTAATGGTTCTGTCCTTTGCATCCCTGGTAAATTTTATATCAATAGCCATGAGCAAGGCAACAAAATAAACAATGTCTCATTAATCAAATTTAATTTATTAAAATATCATGGTAACCGATTTCTCTGATTATTCTTTGAAAACATTCATTAAACTGGATTTTTCTTTTATCCATATGCAAAGTACTGGACCAAAGCTGTCTCAACAAATGGAATGTCTTTGAACATCACTGACAAGCTGGTCCAATTCAATGTATGTGCTAGTTTATTTTTTAAAGGCATGTGTTCCACTTTAGATGAACAATATTTTTGTAAATAATCAATTCTGGTCAGGATCAACCAGAAAAGAGTGCTGACATTGTTTTCTAGTGTTGGAAACAAATCCCAATAATCATACTAAGAGTAAATTAAGCCAGTGATCTACATCAATATTTAAATGACAAAACTAAAAAAACAAGAACTATTTACACAAAATTTCAAAATTCTTTTAAAAGTACACATCACTCAATACACAAATTTAATGAAGTAGCAACTTCAAATACATAAATTTCAACAAATTTATACTTATAGGTAACGAAATTTTACTGGCTGATGATCTAAACATGTCAATTTAAATAACAATCTATTAGTCCAAGTTATTTACAGTTCAAACTGCTCTAAAAATCCTTCTTTAGAAGTAATACTTAGTCAATTTTCCATGAGCTACCAAATATTGATTTAACTCTAGTATTTATTACCTTGTCATTTTATTCATGTACTAGTACATTTTGCGAGCTGCATGTTCGTGACAGAAGTGTGAAATACTAATATACAAATCACAGTATAATGACAGTAAACATATTAAGTATAATGATACTGTATCAAGTATGCAAAATACAAACCTTAGAGGTTAACAATACCACAATAGTCATGTAGTTATGACAATGCAAACTACAACAAAAATTCTTAAGATAAAGGATAACGACTCCATTCTATTTCAATTGATCCTCTCGTATTTTATCCTGAACATGGTTTATTCAATTGCTGATTTATCCACTCTATCTTTTGTCTGTTAAACTTAAATAACTAATTCAGTCTCAAATATTTTAAACTATCAACCAAACAGTTAAAATAAAAATGAGAAGAATTATTAATAATTAAGTATGTACAGAGTTTAGTCACTTTTTATCTTCTAAAGGTCAAAGTAACAATTTCTATTAATTTCTCATGTTATCACATGAAGGGTACTAGTCCCTAGGATGTTATTGCATGAAGGGTACTAGTCCCTAGGATGTTATTGCATGAAGAGTACTAGTCCCTAGGATGTTACTGCATGAAGGGTACTAGTCCCTAGGATGTTATTGCATGAAGGGTACTAGTCCCTAGGATGTTATTGCATGAAGGGTACTAGTCCCCAGGATGTTACTGCATGAAGGGTACTAGTCCCGAGGATGTTATTGCATGAAGGGTACTAGTCCCTAGGATGTTATCACATGAAGGGTACTAGTCCCTAGGATGTTACTGCATGAAGGGTACTAGTCCCTAGGATGTTATTGCATGAAGGGTACTAGTCCCCAGGATGTTATGCTTAGCTAGCAAAAACTTCTGGAAGCAAACAAAAATATATGGTCCATAATCATTTCCTCCAATCTTGCTGATAATCGACAATTAATCAATTCAACTTCCACATGATATCTCACCAAAAGAAAGGCTATTTTTCACATGTCTTAAGTACAAAACAGAATCACTTCTACAAAACTGGATTCTGATATAAAAAATTTACCACAGAAATCATAACTGACTAATAGCGGCTATTCAAGGATCAGAGAATTAGTAACACTGTAATCATAAAATGGTTTTGTTATAGTGCCATAAACAGGCTTCAAATTTAAAACATACATTTTCACAAAATGCAAGTAAATTGAAAAGTATGAGTTGAAATTTAAGCTCTTCTTAATGCAGAATGATAAATTTTCCAATCATCTTCTGTCATTCATTGGTAAAACTCCTACATGGATAATTTCTGCAAAATCAGATACATAATTTCTAAAGAATAAAACAAAACTTGCCATTTTTCTGTGAGACTATTTCTTGTATAGCTCTTTACTGTGGTCATTACCAGGCTAATAAGGTGCAGTGTTCCAGGTTACAATCATTTTGCATTCAAGTTTCAAGAATATCTCTTCTATATGCCCAAACATTTCATTCACTTTGGGGAAAATAAATGAAAGCAGCAAATAATGTTTAATTCTAGCTCTGAACATATTTATGTTTAATTATCATTTTCCTTACATGCTATAAAAAATAAAGTTGTTATACATTTATTGCTGAATGTAGTGAGGCACATACCATTTGGTTCAAGCACTAGTCTGAAAACACTATTTACATCACCCGTATCTCATTTGGCTTAAAAACAAGGCCAAGGTACCAAACTTTACCCAGAAGCAAATCACTGCATGTGCACATGTGCTGCTGTATTCATCATCTTGTGAATGCTTAAAAAAAATATTCACAGTGATGCCAACCCATGAACATGCTTATTGGGAATCTAGACAGCCTGTTTGGTGGAATTCATATACTTTATACAATCATATTACATCTTCCTATCAGCCTATACATACCTGCTTACAGTCAGTAACATTTAAGATCCAATGATAATAAATTGTGCTTCCATTCTTCCAATTACTGAATTTCTTGGCAATAACCATCAACATTAGTTTTCCTTAAAATATCAATGCATCTTTTTCTCTTTATCTCCACCACCATTTTTAACCTATTTACAGGTAACCTGCCAGGTTTCTTGTTATATGCATTTTGATTTTCATATTTTTAAACTTATATTCCAAGTATCAGTCTATTTTATTGGTACTGAAGCACTTGCCTTCCCATGTCCACAAAGAATCCTCATGTTCCAAACTTCATCCCCAAAAATTTGATTTTCAAGAATACCAATATAATTGGGAATGCCAACTTCTCACTACAATGTTGTAATAATTCCATAAAGAAATGGATGGCATCTCCATATTTCAATCTTAAGATGACTCAATAATTTGACATAAATGTAGACCTATCTGGTGGTTGTTTGGTTTGACTCACTCTTTAATATTCTTATAAAAAGCTGCATTGATGGCACTTGAAACAATTGTGCATTGTTTTTTGAATGAAATACCTTTGTTTATTTATCATGTTAGGTTCCAAGGATTTACTACTTTGCATGTCAAGTATTGGACATAACCAACAAAATGCTGAAATGGGAATGTAGCCTCATGACAAACATTCAAGTCAGTTTCTTCACAAAAAAGACCAAGATATTCCAAATCTAGCTTTCAATAATAAATCCAATTAAGAAAACAGCTGCTATGAAGGGTTTTCACACACTGCTTAACAGTCAAGCATTGTAAGTTGGAGAAAACTCATTTTAAACCATATACTGTCAACCACAAATACATGCATATTGTAGCAAAGTTAACAACTAAGGTTTGTTTCATTTTAACATGTATGGTACCCAGGGAACAAAGTTTTTAAAACAATATATGCATTTTTACTCTGATTATTCAAAGAGTTTATCTGAACACAGTACAAAATATTAAACTGCATCTAAGTGTAACTACTCAACATCAATAGTGCCTTCCCTTGGTCCCAAGAAAGTTTTACTGGAACTGCTCTAATTTTCGCTAAATTTTTATTAATGTGAACATTATGAAAAGGTCCTAATGGGTATGCTATAAATACATCACTAACTATCCTGATGCAGAGTTCCAGAACTAGGGTTGTGCATTTGTAGCAACCATCTTATAAGAACCATGTCATGCAAACAAGTGAGTACAAGCACCTGTGGATATGGACCTGTGGATTTTCAAGATATACTGTGACATGATTTTGTATACTGTGACATGATTTGTATACTGTGACATGATTTGTCTAGATTTTTATTTTCAGCACCCTAACTGTATGATACAGTTTATTTAATTTGCAGTTTGAAAGTTTACTTGTGTTGTAATAAAGGTATGGCATAGCACGCAAGCACAGAACATGCTTATTCGCAAAGACAGATTAAAACTTTTAACAGATATAATATATACTTCTGCACACTGATAATTGCAAAAATTGTATGCTGTTAATATGCTGCAATTAAATATTTGCCAAACTTTAATAGTAAGATGTATAATACCTAATTATTACTTAAACTCTTTTCTTTCCGTCCTAATTCTTTCCTAAGGGTCTTCTTTTATATAATCAATAGTTCTCATTATATGCTTGTAGCTTGCTCAAAATACTTGTACTTTTAAAAATGAACATTAACACTCATTAAAGAGACATAACCTTTATTTTTTTATTTTGACCAAGCTGCTACAATGAGATGATTGAGAATGTGAAAAAAGGAAAATACACAAAACAGGTTAATTCCCAGCATAGAAAGCATCTGGAATAAATAGACAATAAAAAAGCTATAGTTCCTTGTGGTTAGGACTAAGCATGCAGTTACAAAATGTATTCATTTCATCATCAGTTTCTTCCATTTTTGATCTCTTTTGGGGTTTTTATTTGTTCATCAAATATGAAAATGTTTATTCCAAAAACAATTTGTTTGCATATCATTTATTATATTATTTCTGTTCCTCATTCTTTTCCATTATAATCCTTTTGTTTTGCTTTATTTGTTGATCAGAACTGAGAAACTTTGTTCATGATTAAAAAATAATTTCTTTGTGTACCTTCAATCTGCCATTTATTACATTATTTCCTGCAACAAATTGGTATGTTGGGAATGGTTCTCACGTTCTTTTGACATTTTTTACTGTGATAACTTTCCAATCAAGATTCATCCGAGTCTTTATAGTTTGGCTCTGTAGAGATAAAATAGTCATCAAAAAAGCCAAATAAGAATTCAAATGTTGGTCTGTTCTCTGCTTTTTTGTCCCAGCATTTCAGCATCATTTCATACATGGAATCTGGACAATTTACAGGCTTTGGAATCCTGTAACCACGATCTACTTGTTCTAGGACTTCTCTGTTTGCCATGCCTAAAAGAAGAACAGATAATTATGTTTCAGCCTGATGAAAAAATCTTGTGTCACAAAACACTTTGAATATGCAAAAAACGTACTGTAGAATCAAGAATCTCTCATCTGTGTCTAGATTTTGTATCAATGCTGTATCAGATATTGTTGATTCCTATGTCTTGTCATGTCTACCACAGGTGGTAATAACCAGTGATATCTATCTTGCCATGTCTACCACAGGTGGTAATAACCAGTGATATCTATATCTCATCTAATGAGAACTGTTTGGAAAGATTTTTAGGATTCCTTTTACCTGGGCATTTTCATCTTGTACAAACATATAAGACACTTATACTCTGCTGACCTTCAAGTTAAGACAATTTCTTCATCTTAACTGTCGACTGTTGACACAATGTCTGATATAACTGAGCTTTCAAAAATTAACCTCTATGCTGGCTATAAGGAATGTACAGCTGTAAAACTGACACAATTTTCATTTTATCACAAAGCACCATTAGATATATTTTATGAAAAAAACATTCAGGATGAGTAGTGATGAGATTTTCAAAATGTCAGATCAAAATCATTTTCATTTAGGCCAACCAGAGATCAAAGTAAGTCTTTTGGTGAAAACCCAATGTCAATAAGACTTTCCATTTAGTATCAGAAGTGATAGACATAATCAGGATTTTTTTATTTATTTTTTTAAAACCCAGTGTTGATATGATGATGTATCTAAGAGGAGTAATGATTACAAGATTTTCAAGATAGACACTGTGGTTGAAATATTAAAAGTTGGATTGGTAGCAATTTCATATGGGACCAACTGGGCATCAGACAAAGTCTTTCAAGAAAAGCCCACATCAATTGTGAATTTCAATTCTGGAGAAATAGTGATAGCAAGATTTTCATGATGGATGACACAGTGACATTTTTAAAGTCAGATTGGCACAATTTTCACTTAGGTCCAAACAGGCATTTAAGAAGTATTTTGATGAAAACCAACTATCAATATGACCGTCCATCTAAAAGGTGTAGTGATAACAAGATTTAAAGACGGCCAATGTGGAGGAAATACTGGAGGTCAGATCAGCACCATTTTCATATGGGACCAAGTCTTTCAGTGAACATTCTAATACCAAATATGATTTTCTATTATTGAGGAGTGGCAATCACAAGATTTTCAAGATGGCTGCAATGGTGACCATACTGGATGTTGTTGTTGTTGTTGTTGTTATTGTGGGGTTTAATGCCATTTTTCAGCATACGATAGGCTATACATGGCGGCCATTATTAATGGTGGAGGAAAAACCCGGGAAAACCCTGGAAAGAACTACCGACCCACGAGAAGCTACTGGCAAGCTTTCTCACATACCCACATTGGTTGAATCCGAGACTCGAACCGCATACTGGATGTCAAATTGGCACAATTTTCATTTGGGATCAAGTATACATCACAAAAAAATCTTTTACTGAAAATGTCAGGTTAATGTAAATGTCACTTTCCATTCTCAAGGAGCAAAATTAAAATGATTTTCAAGATAGCTGCTTTGAGGTAATACTTTAGCACCATTTTAATGAAAGCCATTTTCATTACAGACCACCTCGACATTATAACAGTCTTCTAGTGGAAATGCCATGTCACTCTTACATTCTGTTCAGGTGAATGAACAATGACAAGATTTTCAAGTTGGTCACTATTGTGGCCAAAAAGATTCAAGTCACAATTATTAGTTCCAGTTCATTACCCACAAATGTAGTCCAGTCTATATTTAGAATATTTTTATCATCTCTCATTTTGCTTGTGATAGATAAGTAGGATTCAGGCATCCTTAGTGTTATTTAATTGTTTATTCTTTAGGATGGATTTGAGCTCTATGGTGTGACTGTCTGTGTTTATATCAGTAACAGTGTACAGTGAGCAATGAGGCACTAATGCTGATCCAGAAGTGAATTCTGTGACCCATTGCATGGTGCTTTGTTTACAGTCCAGCCTCTCAACAATAAAAACAAATAGTGGATAACCTAGGACAAAAACTTCATAGTGAATTCATCTTTGAAAGTATTTTATAAGATATGATTTATTAAGATTTGGACAGTGGAAAGTTCAGTACCAAGAAACAAATGTAGAGACAATAGTATATAGAAAAAATATCTGTGATCTGGGTCCAGACACCAGCCATTTTTATTTAGGATCACTAGACATCATGACAAGACTGTTAGTGAAAAAAACCATATTGATACGGCCATCCATTAAGGAGTAGTGATAACAAGATCTTTCAGATAGCCACTGTAGCAGCCATATTGTATGTATCAGTGGTACAATTTTCATGTAGGACTAACTAGACCATGAGAGGAATGTGTGTGTAGTGTTTCACAGTAATCATAACATTAGAGAGAGAGTGTATGTGTGTGTGTGTGTGTGTGTGTGATTAGGAATTTTAATGTAGCTTTAACAATTTTTCAGTCATACTGCTATGATGTCTGCAGTGTGGCAATTTATAGTGATGTCTAGCAGTGGGGCATCATGGCAAAGACATGTAACATCATGTCCCACCCCATCACATTTTCCTGACACCAGGCCAACCAGTCCTAACACTAACCTCTTAATGCTGAGTGCCAAGCGAGGCAGCTATTAGTACCATTTTTGTAAGTCTTTGGTATAACTCGGCTGGGGATCGAACCCACAACCTCCCACATCAGAGGCGGACGCTCTAACCATTCGGCCAACAGAGTGGTTCATAACTTTAGTAGCAATGTGCTAATGGATGGGCAATGGACAACAGGTCACTCTGTAAACTCAACTTCGTGGGTCAGTGGTTCTTCCCGGGGTTTTCCTGGGTTCTTCCTCCACCATTAATACTGGCCACCATGCATAGCCTATCTTGTGCTGAAAAATGGCATTAAACCCCACAACAACAACAACAACATAAGCTCAACTGCTCTGTCTATGACTTGTAAAAATTAGGCTCTTACAATTTAATGCAAAGGTTAAAATTTGAAATTCGTAATTTAAATCCAGAAACTTTCCATTATATGACAGAATGAATGATTCATGCTCTTAGGTCTAAATCAATTTTAATCAAGTGGCACGATCAATTGATAAAAGAAACATTTTCATCAAAAGGATTTCAATATTACTGAATCAATTTTACATATACACACAAAATACATCTGGACAAATTTTATATAAGCGAAATACTTTTATTATCTTTTATCATTACCATATTCATCATGATCCTCACCATCATGATCTTTTTAGTATAGACAGAATCACCAATTATCCCTTTCCCTCACAGCACCTAACACAGAACTACAGTTCAGTATACATGTCTGTTGCTACATTGTACAATGTGTTATCAACAGAACAGGATGACTCAATCTGACAGTATCACCACTGACTCAGAAGAAATACACATTGACATATGCATACTTAAAGCTTTCAAATGTAGTAATTTCCGAGGAAATTGTATTCCTGATTGGCTATTTAGAATTTATTTAATAAACCAGCACATACTACATCAAAGAAACTTCCTGAATGCGTGTTTAACTTGAGGGATACTCCGGTCTGGTTGTGCTATGAATCAACTATGTAAATAAATGGCAGCTGTTTAGCAGAGGAATTCCAACTGTATGCAAATATGGTAAGGGCCTTCAAATGCACATACACTGAATAAAAACACAGAAGAGGCATCATACTGGTATTACACTGTAATGGAGTAAGGGTGTCCAGGTGGGCTTGTATGCGGGAAAGGATTATTTCATAGGTTTCTAAACAGTTGCCAGCTCCAAGCTAGATTTTTTTCTTCTTGTTTTACTGAAAGCTAGTGAGATGAAATGATGAAACAGGACCCCTCCCCAATTTCAGGCCATGTACACTCCTGACAGCATCTGAATTCTGTTTATTAAACGTTGCTTTTAATTTAGTAGTTTTTATGTCAATTCCTCTTGCTATCTTCAATCATATCAATGATTACCATCAATATAGATTACAATGCCAAGGTCTGCCTGCATGTTGAGCCTTGATACAAGCACTGCTTTAAATCATGTGACCTTCACCCAAGTGTCTAAAGGTTGAGCAAGTATGCTGCAGAATGAATATTCTTGCTTAATGATTATTCATCGAAAGCAATAACAAAACCCATCGAGAAAGTTTGGAAATATATGCCAATGAATAAATTTTGTTAAAAATAATTTTATCCCAAGATCCAAGGTGCAACAAGTAAGCAAGTATCAGAATAAACTAAGGTTTTCAGGATTCATCTCAAGCAAACACAAAATATGTTGTGAAGTCTAAAAAAATTATAAGCAAATGAAAACAATGCACGAAAACCTTAATGAAAGATTTTTACAACTCTAACATTAACCCAAAGTTCAAACTGAGTGTTTCGAAGAAAAAATAATAATCTTCACTTCATAACGATTCATGGCAAGTAAGTACTAGAAGGGGTTAACAAAACAGTCGGAAATTAACAACTTTAACCAAAACCATAACTTCTGATAATGACAAAGCAAAAGCGACTGTTATGTCTTTCTTCCCACTAATATGGGCTTGCAAAAAAAGGGTAAAAAATTTACCTGTCAGAGATTAATTTTATTTTTTAAAACTAGCAATTTTTTATATTCATTTTTGTTGCTCACACAGATACTGAAGTCATATTTACTGCATAATTTGAAAAACGCTCAAAGTGCTTGGGGCTTCAACTTTTGGTTCACGTTTTCTGCTGTAGTGATTTTTGTGGCTGCAGTCGAGAATGCTTTCTGAGTAAGACTGATGTCCTTCAAGTGATTTACAAAAATGAGTTACACCTCTCCCTGGAACACCCGGATAACTCACAAGCCTGCTTATAATGCAGTTTCAGGCATGGCTCCCATGTTTGTATAGAAGAAAATACCCACAGAACTGGCCCTTATTTGCTGAATGTAAAGATAATCGCTATCAAAAACTAGTATATGAAACCTTGATATCTAGCACCTTTTATTACTGGTATATGAAACCTTGATGTCTAGCACCTTTAATTACTGGTATATGAAACCTTGATATCTAGCACCTTTAATTACTGGTATATGAAACCTTGATATCTAGCACCTTTAATTACTGGTATATGAAACCTTGATATCTATCTAACACCTTTAATTACTGGTATATGAAACCTTGATATCTGGCACCTTTTATTACTGGTATATGAAACCTTGATATCTATCTAGCACCTTTTATTACTGGTAAACGAAACCTTGATATCTATCCAGCACCTTTTATTACTGGTATTTGAAACCTTGATATCTATCTAGCACCTTTTATTACTGGTATATGAAACCTTGATATCTGGCAACTATTATTACTGGTATATGAAACCTTGATATCTGGCACCTTTTATTACTGGTATATGAAACCATGACATCTAGCACCTGTTATCATTAAAAATGGCAGTTAGTGACTGAAAATTTGAATGAACATCATGAAATCTGGAACTTTAATAAGTCAAATTTTGTTAAATTTTCTTTTAAAAACAAAATTCTCAGCACACTGTAAATAACAATATTTTATGAAATTTTAAGCCATGATAATGTCTGTAATGCCTACTGTAGACAGCACGTTTAAGAAATAAATACCAATTAAGTTTTGTCAAGTGAAATTCCTCTTTAAGTTCTATCTTTTAAATTGGTTTCAGCATAATGAACACAAATGTGATATATCGTCTTGTATTCAAATTTGAAAAGTGTCAGTCTACCATCACGGCTGTGTTTTGATCTTCAATTGTTGGAGTGTCTGCTGCATTGTTACAATTAATTAAAAGTAGACCTGCCTTGTATGATTTATCATATGAATTATATCTTTTTTTATCAAATCAAAAACAGTGGGTGGAATGAAACAAAATTGACCAATCGAACTGTTATAAATATTATTGCACAAATAACATCACTGAAATATTTAAAAGAATCATAATCATTCAAAAATGTGTTCCAAGACAGCAAAAGAAGCAAGTGAAAGGAATGTTCAGTAAATGAAATGCTTAGTTTTACAGTTATGGTTCATTATGAAGAAGAGAGTTATAAACATTGTAGCAAACTTAAAATTCCTGAATTGGCACTCTGAGGTTTAATTAATGCATTGAAATTGCAGCATCAATCTTCCACAAACAGAACATTAAATGTTTTTAAAATTAAGTTTCAACATTGATAGTTATTGTTTCACAAAATAAATCTCCCTTGTTTTTGAGAAGAGGAAATTTTGTTTAACTGTAAATCAACGATAATAGATCCACATTCACATGACATTATACAGGGTGTTTTCACAGGTCATGTGTACTGAAACCTCTTGGAGTAATGATTTTACCAATCTTCAGAGGCTAGTTATCTTAAAAATAATGGTAATTTAGAGAAAAGGGAACAACCTTGTTAGAAAAAATATTTATCACAATTATTCCCAAAGTGATTATATAATGAATATTAAACCATTAAATGTTCACCCTCCTTGTCTTCTTGCTATCAATGTCAAGCTGTGATGGCAATCTATTTTTTATTTTTTTGAGGTCCGCCATGCATTCACATCTGCTTAGATTTTGTTTTTGAACCCCGTTATGTACGAGTTCTCTAGTGAGAGGTATACCAAAGCTGTCCTAAATTTAATACATGGTAAGAAACTATTTTTATTTTTGTTCATAAAATTCAAACCTGGATATGGCACAACTCCCTTTGTGATGATTTCCATCAGTAATATGCCATAGGACCAAACATCAGACTTTATGGTGAATTTGCCAAACAAAGCTGCCTCAGGAGCAGTCCACTTGATTGGGAATTTGGCACCTGTAAGAAGAAAAAATGTCAAGAAATGCTTATTTTGGTAAATTAAGTACTCATACAATCAAACAGATTTTCACTAGTGTCATGTACATTTCCAACATCAGCCAGTAAAATGTTTGAGTAACAGGTGCTATCTGAACATCGAGTTTGTTTTGAGTATACAAGACAAAGGTCTCTTCTTCAAGCACTTGTCATACTGCTCTGCATATTTAATATCCAGTAAGCCTTATACCTTGACAAAATTTATCGATCAGTTGGGAAAATCATTTTGAAATTTAAACTGCAAACTACAGAAATAAAGTAAATCTTTGACCAAATTTCATTTTCCAAGAATACTTACCAAATCACATTTAAATACAGAAATAAGCTCCACTAGTTCTTGAATCTAGCAATCCCAGAAATATAAAACTTTTGACTCTCCTGTCCATTGCACTAGATAGACAAAGGGAAGAAACTCTTACCCATTACCTAAACTTACCATATATACTCAATTATAAGAAAACAAAGTCGCACACACACATCCCCCTACCCCATTTTAGAGCTGAAAAAATGTCTCTTGATCCACCTATAGCTTGGTGTACCAATAGAATCAAATCCATCTGTTAATGTCAATGAGTACAAGTTTTAATTTGGAAAAAATAAATTATAGGCAAGAAAATTAAGACAAACTAGTGTGAAACATATGCAAATATATTATTAAGAATATGTCACAAACAAATGGGCAACTTAAATTTTTGTCCATCTTTCTTTTATAAACTCTACAGATGCCCGAAAATCTTTTAAATTAATTTATGTGATAAATCCATAAATCTGATTATAGGTCACATATAAAGATAGACATCTAGAATGATCCAATTCAAAATATCCTGTAATATGTTAATTCCAGAACATCTTACAAATCAACAATGAAAATTAAGTCAACACTTTTGCGATTCACAGTATCCTATAAATATCAGTCCTAATTTCATCTGGTTCAAAACAAAGACAGTCATCATGAAAATTTGAGTCACAAAATAAAGTTCTAAAATTCTTCACCATTGTCTGGCTTTCATTAACAATGTCCGACTTTACTGTCACCTGCAGAGGCTTCGGTCTTGGTCTTCCCTTGCCAGTCACACACCTTTTTCTGTCACACCATATTCACGCTCTGTAGCACAGTTATGTTTCTATGCAAAGTCTGTAGCTTTTAACTTGTTTGCTCCATCATAAACATTTTCTTTTCCCCATATTGGTAAAATTACCTACCAAAGTTAAACCCATATTCGTAAAATTACCTACCAAAGTTAAACCCATATTGGTAAAATTACCTACCAAAGTTTAACAAGTCATGATGTACAATATCCAAGTAACAACAAACTCAGTAAATGATAGATCAGAAACTTAGACCGAAATTTATGTCAAGACTAAGCAGATCATATAGTTTGTGAAATCTCGGTAAAGGATCAACACAACTAAAATAGATGCTGATTGTGTGACATGATCACAGGTTGTCAAAATAAGCACCCTCAGTTAACTGAATATACAATTCTATTTGGAAACTTAAAACTATTTGAACTGACAGTATCTTGCAAATACTACTCCAAGATTGATTAAAAAAATAACATTTTTTGTCATGCTTATATGACCACCACCCCTCTTCATGAACTGAATTTACCATTCACCCAAGACCTGTCCCCCTTAAGAAGGCTATCAGAATCACCTTGCCAATCTGTCCTTTCATTTTCTGCATTATCCTTAGCACCAGAACAACAGGGGTTAGATGTAGCCCCAAAACCACTCCCAATCAGAACAAAATGCTGGATGAGGTAAGATATGACCTGTCTTATTCAATAGAATAAAATGCTGGGATGGGTTAACATCTGACCTGTCTTATTCACTAGAACAAAATGCTGGGATGGGGTAACATCTGACCTGTCTTATTCACTAGAACAACATGTTGGGATGGGGTAACATCTGACCTGTCTTATTCACTAGAGCAAAATTCTGGGATGGGGTAACATCTGACCTGTCTTACTCACTAGAACAAAATGCTGGGATGGGGTAACATCTGACCTGTCTTATTCACTAGAACTAAATGCTGGATGGGGTTAACATCTGACCTGTCTTATTCACTAGAACAAAATGCTGGGATGGGGTAACATGTGACCTGTCTTATTCACTAGAACTAAATGCTGGATGGGGTTAACATCTGACCTGTCTTATTCACTAGAACAAAATGCTGGGATGGGGTAACATGTGACCTGTCTTATTCACTAGAACAAAATGCTGGAATGGGGTAACATCTGACCTGCCTTATTCACTAGAACAACATGTTGGGATGGGGTAACATCTGACCTGTCTTATTCACTAGAACAACATGTTGAGATGGGGTAACATCTGACCTGTCTTATTCACTAGAACAAAATGCTGGGATGGGGTAACATCTGACCTGTCTTATTCACTAGAACTAAATGCTGGGATGGGGTAACATGTGACCTGTCTTATTCACTAGAACAAAATGCTGGAATGGGGTAACATCTGACCTGCCTTATTCACTAGAACAACATGGGATGGGGTAACATCTGACCTGTCTTATTCACTAGAACAACATGTTGAGATGGGGTAACATCTGACCTGTCTTATTCACTAGAACAAAATGCTGGGATGGGGTAACATCTGACCTGTCTTATTCACTAGAACTAAATGCTGGATGGGGTTAACATCTGACCTGTCTTATTCACTAGAACAAAATGCTGGGATGGGGTAACATGTGACCTGTCTTATTCACTAGAACAAAATGCTGGAATGGGGTAACATCTGACCTGCCTTATTCACTAGAACAACATGTTGGGATGGGGTAACATCTGACCTGTCTTATTCACTAGAACAACATGTTGAGATGGGGTAACATCTGACCTGTCTTATTCACTAGAACAAAATGCTGGGATGGGGTAACATCTGACCTGTCTTATTCACTAGAACTAAATGCTGGGATGGGGTAACATGTGACCTGTCTTATTCACTAGAACAAAATGCTGGAATGGGGTAACATCTGACCTGCCTTATTCACTAGAACAACATGGGATGGGGTAACATCTGACCTGTCTTATTCACTAGAACAACATGTTGAGATGGGGTAACATCTGACCTGTCTTATTCACTAGAACAAAATGCTGGGATGGGGTAACATCTGACCTGTCTTATTCACTAGAACTAAATGCTGGATGGGGTTAACATCTGACCTGTCTTATTCACTAGAACAAAATGCTGGGATGGGGTAACATCTGACCTGTCTTATTCACTAGAACAAAATGCTGGGATGGGGTAACATCTGACCTGCCTTATTCACTAGAACAACATGTTGGGATGGGGTAACATCTGACCTGTCTTATTCACTAGAACAAAATGCTGGGATGGGGTAATATCTGACCTGTTTTATTCACTAGAACTAAATGCTGGATGGGGTAACATCTGACCTGTCTTATTCACTAGAACAAAATGCTGGGATGGGGCAACATCTGAACTTTCTTATTCATTAGAAAATCCAGTCAAAAGAAATTGAAAGAAGACCATTCCTACCCCTCAACAAAGATAAATTTACAGTGTTTTTGAAGATTGTCATCAAAATATGCCACAGCTGCTTTTGACAAAGCTAACATGAACAGGGTGACAACACAGATGATTGTGAATATTTCCATGGGCTGAAGTTGAGATTGAATAGGAAAGCACAAGACATAATTCCTTGGTAACCAATGCAAAGGACTGTACACAAATTCAGATCAATAACATTGTGAAAAAATATGCATTGGTCAGATCTCGATCGACTGCAAAAGAAGCATGACTGACCATGCCATTTCCATTTTGAATCTAAGTACTTTTGTTGAGCAGGCTGAGAACTATGACCAACCTGTGCTTCCTATTAGCTTTGGAAATCAGAAAAAGTCTGGAATAAAATTCCCAAAAAGTTAAACTTGCAAAGAGACCTTGTTTCATATTCCCATTGAAAAAATCTTCTTAAACTGCAAAGCCTGCTGTTACATGAAATTAGACTGTTGAAACTGCTGCTCTTCAGTGATGTTCTGCCTTCTTCTACACACCTCTGGTGTTGAGGCCACATCATTCTGATGTAGCTGAGACAGATGCAGCCTGAACACCAGAGAAGGCTTAAATGCCACAGAAGGTAGTAAGGAAAGTTGGGGAGGCAGCTCTTGTACTCCTACTTCCATTTATAGCTCTACCCTGTCATAATGCATATCTGGATATAATGCGGTAAAGCTATGGACCCCATAATCTAAATTATGAAAATTCTAATTTTTTAAAAAATTCAAGACCTATCAGTATCAGCTAAAAACTTTACATTAAAATTACTGTACTTGATTTGACCACTGCCAGAATGTTATATTATGGTCACAGTTTAAATCTAATCAGCCACTTTTGTATTCAAGCAATACATTGTTCTAACTGGCAAATGCACGAGAAATTACCCATGTCTCTAATAAACCATAATTGTCATTGGTCCATTCAGTTATTCACCTCTGCAAAGCTTGTATCCAAGTGTAGTATGTCAGCACTGTACGAATCCACGTTAAGTCCTGGATCTTAACCAAAAAGACTATCACAGACACTAGCCCTGATCTAACTTATAGGTCCATTTTGCAGTCAGTGGCAATGGACACTACCACATTACCAGTAATAAAATTATGTAAAATTTGTCAACAGCCAAAAGATGGACTGATTCAGTGAATCACCGTACGACTCTGCATGTAATAGAATGACTGACTGTCATGCAGTCCAAGTTACCTATGCATGCAATAGACTATCTGATAACTAGTCAATTATTTTAGCATGATCAACAGGTAGCTGGATCGGATAAGTCAACAAAGGGATGCAACTGCACCCGGTAACCACCCATTGGTCCACCAAATTTATCCCATTTCACTTCTTTACTAAATTATTTATTATTTTTGGAAAATATCTCAATACGAAAGTTTCTGAAATTAAAAAGTGAAATAAATTTTATTTAGTATTAACAATCTGTATAATTTAAAAAGCTGACAAAATTCATAGAGTTTTAAAAACAAATTAAAACATTTTTCAAGCATAAAACCAATCTTGAAACAAAATTTAAGTGTGTTCACGGCAATCTTTAAAAATCAAGAATTTTTCCATATTGTCCAAATTGCAGAATACATTACATCGATATCTGCCTCTCTTTTAGTATGGAAAAAATGCCATAAATATCTGCTTACCTTGTTTTGGATTATATTCATCATCCTCAATTACTTTGGCCAAACCAAAGTCAGCCACTTTGACGATATTGTTCTCCCCAACCAAAATATTCCTTGCAGCCAAGTCTCGGTGGATCAACTTGTGCTGTTCCAGATAGGCCATTCCACTGGCAATCTGTAACATTTACAATTAACTTAAAATAGTCTTGTCTCCTCTATCCAGTGCAAACTATTTCATTTCAAGCTGCTGGATTTATCCAACTGTCTAATAACCAGATACAAATTTTAATACAATGAATCACTATTATTCATAGGATTCCAATTTTCATGATGATGTGGTTGCTTTCAGACCCAACAAAGATTGATTTGTCTGTGAAGTTTCCTTCCGCACCAGAGACGTATCCACAAAGTATCAATTACATGTCATACTTAAAATAAACAAAAACTGACACTCACAAAAATTAAAAGAACTTAAAATAAACTGCAGTAATTTCTTGTCATCAGGGCTTTTTATAAATGCAATGGCTGAATAAAAGGTCATCATATTAGCATGACCAAACTGTCTGCTTTTAAATGTGCTACAATTAGAGAGTCATTATTAAGCAAGCAAATCACGTGGATTTAAAATAACTGATCTGGTAGACCTATTCATAATGGCCAAAATAACTGGGCAGTTAGCCAAGAATTCTGAGTAAGTAGGATGCTTTCTCCATAATTGTTTTCAAATAACAGTCATTGCATATGTTACAAAAACAACTTTTTCAGGATTTTTCAAAATGTATGCATCATCATCTTTATTTCATGCTACATGGTCCAGTATTCAGCGGCCTCTATGGTGGGAAGCTTTCTAGTAGAATTTCTGTAAGCAATTTATTTGAAGTTGTTCTATTATTAGTAACAACAGCCATATCTGATGGTGAAACTCATATTTGTAACATTCTGAAAGCCCTTTATTCCAGGATATGTTCTGTCACATTTGGAATCTAAAGTTTAATGTTAGAATGCAATCATTTTTGTTGATCGTCATAGGTTTCTTTACACCAGTACAGCCATTTTTTACCAATAAAATTTGCCTTTGTACCAGAAAAAGACGAGGCTATCAGTATTCATGTACTGACAAACTGTAATATGTGTTTCAAGACTTTAAAATTAACTGTCTCAACATCAAATTCTGTAAGAAGTCGACTTATTCCATTCATACAGTTGTAATCCCATATCAATCCCAACTCTGATGAGTGACCGTTGGCAAGAACACAGCAACAGAAGTGTCGGCTAATCGCTTTAATGATTACAAGACTTTGATATTCAAGACAAAAACAATACAAATGAAAGCACTCCTCTTTCACTGACGTTAATCTTACTGGTCACTTTCTGCTTCATTCCATTTGTGTTGAAGAATGTGTAATCAGTGCACAGCAAACAAATGCATTTTAAAAAATACTGGGTGCTATGGATTTTTTTACAGTACCATTGGTGTTTTTATTCACTCTTGTTCAAAACAATTTAGGAACTAAGTGCTTGTTGGGTTTGTTTAAAATGGGGGTGACCAGCTTGATTTGGAATTTTGCAGGTTTCCATTTATAGATTATTGTGAGTCACATGATCTAGCCATGCCAAAGCTGAAGGCTTACACTTGCACCAAGCATGAAAGCACTACTGCAGAATTCATTTTAAATATATTGTGAAAAACAAATTATGTATTTTTAGCTACATTTATTTATGTTAACCTGATAATTTTCCAACTCTCAGACAAGATCAAATTTGCGATGCTGCGTGGGATGAACTATATTGTTGTGGTGTTGACATGTGATAATGTCCATTTTGAATGCAGCTTCTGTAAAGGTCAGAAAGGCATTCATTCAATATCCTTACTCTAAAGTATTGTCTATAAGGTGATTCCATTCTATGCAAGTGATAAAGCATGCACTGATGAAATTAGTTGATTAGCATTTGTATCAGTAAAATTTGGTCTTGTACCGACTTTTTCAATCCTTGCCAGTATGAGATACCAGTAAAAGCGGAAACACCAGATCATTTTCTCGTAAATTTTCTCTGAGATGAACATTAAAAGTTGCATTTCATCGAATTAAGGAGGTCCACATGTTAATATAATGGGGTTATCGAATTAACAGGGGTCGAGATAAGTGGGAAAAATTTAGCATAACAAAGAATTTTTTCAGAACCGGACCAAAATGCTCAACATACATGGGTTCTCAAGCTACCCAAGGTCAAGATAAATGGGTTTGACTGTATGCAGTTGTGAACAAAAGTTACTTTGCATTATTTTCTTATTAAATTGTTGTTGTTGTTGTTGTTGTGGGGTTTAACGCCATTTTTCAGCACGATAGGCTATACATGGCGGCCAGTATTAATGGTGGAGGAAGAACCCGGAAAACCCCGGAAAGAACCACCGACCCACGAGAAGCTACTGGCAAGCTTTCTCACATGCCCACATTGGCTGAATCTTTGACTCGAACCGCCGCAGACAGAGGTGAGATGGCAGTGATCCGTAACGAAGAGCGCTTTAGACCACTCGGCCACTCGGGGCCCCTTATTAAATTGTCATGACTGTGATTGCTGACATCTTGAATTCAGAAACTTGATCAAGAAAATTCTCAATAATAAAAGTTTTCTGCAAAAATAAATAGCCAGACTTGACTCTAACCTATGACTTTTTTATCCTAAATAAATAACTCCCTACAAAGTTTGGACCAGGTACGGGTCTGAAACTAGTTATTATGCAAAAGTCTTTTTCTTTTCTTTCATTCACAATGACCCTAATATTATCATAAACAAATCATTTAACTTCTTCACTTGATGTGACCTACACCTTTGACCTTTTGACTCAAAATTGAGAGGCTTTGTCCTTGTCCCAAATGCAAGCTATCAAAAAAATCTGGCAGAGGTATGTGTTGTAAAACTGACTTTATCAAGTAGAAGTGAAAAAAATAAACACAAGGACGGAAAGATGAACAGATTGGGTCATAATAAAATACACTCTGCCAAAAGGCAGGTGGATAGAAAAGTTTTCTCTGCATATGATTTGCCATAATCAAGAATTATGACTGTAATACTTTACAAGACTCTAAAATCTAACTGGAAAATACTCCAACCACTCAAATGGGTATAGTTGTTGATTCTGGGTATGTTTTACATGTTAGACTAGCATCCATCATTTCATCAAGTTTAATGTCAGAGGGATCTGATCTAAGATTAGGCACAACTCCTAAAATTTACCTGGGCAGCCATGTCCACCATAACCACAAGAGTAATGATTCTCCCCTCACCCTCTCTCAGGTAACTAAGAAGACTTCCTTTAGACATAAGTTCTGTGACGATGTAAATTGGTTCTTCCTGGGAGCAGACGGCATACAGACGGACCAGCTTATCATGCCTACATTGCTTCATAATCATGGCTTCATCAAGGAAAGCTTTTGGGGACATCGTCCCGGCTTTAAGTGTCTTAATAGCTACATCTGTTGTCTTGTTCCACTTGCCTGAAAAAGTACATTTCATGAAGTAGAAAGTGCAAATTTGTCATAGAAAATTTCAATCCAAGAATCCTAAAACAATCTACAGCAAAGACTGACTAGACAAAATGCCTTGCTTTCGGTCAGTATCTTAAAAGCCTATTATTTGCATTCATTTGTGTTCATACAACTGAATGCAAAACAGCAACTGTCTACACAATTTTGCCAGACATAAAGAACAACAGTTACCATAGTTTATACAATGCAGCAAGACCTAAAGAACAACAGCTACCATAGTTTATACAATACAGCTGGACATAAAGAACAACAGCTACCATAGTTTATACAACACAGCTGGACCATAAGAACAAGTTACCATTGTTTATACAATGTAGCTGGACCTAAAGAACAACCGTTACCATTGTTCATACAATACAGCTGGACCTAAAGAACAACAGTTACCATAGTTTATACAACACAGCTGGACCTAAAAAACAACAGTTACCATAGTTTATACAATACAGCTGGACCTAAAGAACAACCATTACCATTGTTTATACAATACAACTGGACCTAAAGAACAACCATTACCATTGCTCATACAATACAGCTGGACCTAAAGAACAACCATTACCATTGCTTATACAATACAGCTGGACCATAAGAACAAGTTACCATTGTTTATACAATGTGCCTGGACCTAAAGAACAACAGTTACCATTGTTTATACAATACAGCTGGACCTAAAGAACAACAGTTACCATTGTTTATACAATACAACTGGACCTAAATAACAACAGTTACCACTGTTTATACAATACAGCTGGACCTAAAAAAAACAACTGTTACCATTGTTTATACAATACAGCTGGACCTAAAGAACAACAGTTACCATTGTTTATACAATACAGCTGGACCTAAATAACAACAGTTACCATTGTTTATACAATACAGCTGGACCTAAAAAAACAACTGTTACCATTGCTCATACAATACAGCTGGACCTAAAGAACAACCGTTACCAATATTTATACAATATAGCTGGACCTAAAGAACAACCGTTACCATTGTTTATACAATACAGCTGGACCTAAAGAACAACAGTTACCATTGTTTATACAATGTAGCTGGACCTAAAGAACAACCGGACCTAAAGAACAACCGTTACCATTGTTTATACAATACAGCTGGACCTAAAGAACAACAGTTACCATTGTTTATACAATGTAGCTGGACCTAAAGAACAACCGGACCTAAAGAACAACTGTTACCATTGTTTATACAATACAGCTGGACATAAAGAACAACAGTTAACATTGTCAATAAAATTCTGCTAAACCTAAAGAACAACAGTTACCATTGTCTCTTTTGTTTCAGTCATACGCATAACAGTAAAAAATTAACATCAAGGAGTCAATGTTTGGTACCTGATGACTTTCAAAACCATGTCATGTAAGACATCCCTGCTAACAACTCACCATCTTTGTTCTGAAACAGTCCTGCAAACAACTCATGGACAGTTTCTTGTAAGACAGTCCTGCTAACAACTTATGGACAGTTCTTGTAAGACGGTCCTGCTAACAACTCATGGACAGTTTCTTGTAAGACAGTCCTGCTAACAACTCATGGACAGTTTCTTGTAAGACAGTCCTGCTAACAACTCATGGACTGTTTCTTGTAATATAGTCCTGCTAATAACTCATGGTCATTGTCTCATTAAACAGCCCTGCAGACAACTCATGTCCCTTTTCTGCAAAATAGGCCTGCTTACAACTTGTGGTCTTTCTCTTGTAAGACAGCCCTGCTAACAGCTCAGTCCTCATTTTGTAAGACAGCCCTGATAACAAGTCAGTCCTCATCTTGTAAGACAGTCCTGATAAGTCAGTCCTCATCTTTTAAGACAGGCCTGATAACAGGTCAGTCCTCATTTTGTAAGACAGTCATGCTAAAAAGTCAGTCCTCATCTTGTAAAACAGCCCTGATAGCAAGTCAGTCCTCATCTTGTAAGACAGACCTGATAACAAATCAGTCCTCATCTTGTAAGACAGACCTGATAACAGGTCAGTCCTCATCTTTTAAGATGGCCCTGCTGGTCCTCGTCTTCTATAACAGCCTGCCAAGAACTCATGGTCCTCATACTGTAAGACGACCCTGCTAATAACTCATGGTCCTTGTCTTGTATGACAGACCTGCTTATAACTCATGGTCCTTGTCCTGTATGACAGACCTGCTAATAACTCATGGTCCTTGTCTTGTATGACAGACCTGCTTATAACTCATGGTCATGACAGACCTGCTTATAACTCATGGTCCTTGTCTTGTACGACAGTCCTACTTATAACTCATGGTCCTTGTTTTGTATGACAGACCTGCTTATAACTCATGGTCCTTGTCCTGTATGACAGTCCTGCTTATAACTCATGGTCCTTGTCTTGTATGACAGACCTACTTATAACTCATGGTCCTTGTCTTGTATGACAGACCTGCTTATAACTCATGGTCCTTGTCTTGTATGACAGACCTACTTATAACTCATGGTCCTTGTCTTGTATGACAGACCTGCTTATAACTCATGGTCCTTGTCCTGTATGACAGACCTACTTATAACTCATGGTCCTTGTCTTGTATGACAGACCTGCTTATAACTCATGGTCCTTGTCTTGTACGACAGTCCTACTTATAACTCATGGTCCTTGTCTTGTACGACAGACCTACTTATAACTCATGGTCCTTGTCTTGTATGACAGACCTGCTTATAACTGCAATTGCAATTTTCGAAATTAATGTTTTGAGACCTCTGTCAGTTTTTCAGTTGCATTTCTTCTATGGCTTGACAGAATAGCTGATTTTACACAGGATGGCATTGGCACATGATCGAGACAAGTGGAGGGAACTGGTCAGATGTTCAGCAGCACAGTGCCTCAACGACCACACTAGGTCATGAGACTGATGATGATGATGATGATGACAGAGGATGGGGCATAACTCCAGTGTAAAAAACTCCCTAAGAATCATCATCACACAATAAAATAACATGCATCAAATCCCATCCTTCAAACAACTGACTGTAAGATCTTAGGAGCACAGTCGGACAATACTGTCCCACATGATCTCACTTATCAGTTGCAGAATTGTATGAATGGGTGTGCTCAGACCTCAATTCTAATTTTTACAGATAGTCAGGGCTATATCATATAACGCCATATCTGTTCTGAAGTTAGCCATTTTATAACTGAACAGACAAACTGAATCCATTTAAATGTTGTATGTATTAAAGAATAAAAAAATGTTCGAGTTCTACTAGTTTTGCAGGATTATTCTTGTTAGGTACAGATTCATATGCGATCTTGTTTATTATAATAATAATAGTGTACCATAGTGCCAGTGAAATGATTTAATATGTACGAAGTAACTTCACCTGTGTGCATGCGTAATATATATCATTGTATCTGTACATGATCATCTCTCATGTACTACACAGCTTTAATTATTATATTTTCTCTGGATCTGGATGCCTGCATGTTACCGTGTGTTGGAGTTTGGAGGTGTTACCATCTGTCTTAATGATACTGGTGGTAGATGCAACAGTGTTCAACTTTGTGTTACTTTCTAAACACTGATCCTCCATGGTGACAGATCAGTAAGTCAATAATTTTTGTTTATAATTTCTATTCGTTAAGTCTTGTTGATTACTTCTTTAAGTGGCATGTTATGTGTGTGTGTGTGCTCTGGAATTTTAATGTAGCTTTAACAATTTTTCAGTCATACTGCTATGATGTCTGCAGTGCGACAGTTTATAGTGATGTCTAGCAATGAGGCATCATGCCGCAGACATGTAGCATGATGTCCCACCCAGTCACATTATCCTTGCATCAGGCCAACCAGTCCTAACACTAACCTCTTAATGCTGAGCGAGGCAGCTGTTAGTACCATTTTTTTTAGTCTATGGTATGACTCTGCCGGGGATTGAACCCACAACCTACCACATCTGAGGCGGACGGTCTAACCACTAGGCCACTGGAGCGTTGTTGCATGTTATGATTCATACCAGTTAGGAGCAACATTATTTTTCCTTACATCTGTTGTTTAATTCGTGCATATCATTTTGTTAAATCCATTTTTCAGTTTTATGTACAAGCATTTTATGTCAGATTTAATCATTTTTCAATCACATTATAAATAAGCATCTCATTTCCAACACGATTTAGTCTCTTCACTGTAATCTAACCCAAATAGGGATCATGCTGTTATGATTATTAAAATCAACAAATAATTTATTCTCTAACTTACGCAGTGAAAATTTAAGACACATAATTGTGATTAAATCTCAAATAATCCTAAATTTACTATCACAAGTCCAAACGTACAGAATGCTCCATTATGTCTTTGAACAATTTCCTACTATTCCCAAAGTAGCATTCATGTCCCAAAAGGCTATGAGTACTTTGTAATTCCAATGAATAATTTAAATGAATAATTCTAGACTATATCTGAACACAACTACAAACTCGGATCATAGATTCCAAAAGACTGAAATGAAAAAGGAAAGATTAACTGTTTACCAAATCCTATATATACTAGTTCACTTATCCCAAGACACAATAGCATTTCCAAGGGAAAAAGCCAAGTCTTAATTTCAAACAAGTCTTGCTTACTTCTTAGAATCATGACAAAAATCAGGTAGACATTGTCCTCAGTCACAGAAAAAAATTAAGCACACATTATATGTATATAAAAATTATGTACTAGAGAAAGAAAGTCATGATGGCTAATATGTGACATTTTTACTTTATGGCAACCATAAATCCATACACCCATGATCGACTCCAACTGGCCAAATAATCCAATCAACCATGATTGACTCCAAATGGCCAAATAATCCATACACCTATGATCAACTCCAACTGGCCAATTAATACATACACCCATGACTGACAAGAGAGATCCAAAGTAACACTTTAAATTAATATGATACAAATTTTCATATTTCTCATGAGCAAGCTAGGCTATGAACTTAAAGTCACAACAAAATATGAATCGAATCATGCTGATATATTCATGCATGCTCATTCCACTCTTACCCACCCCCTTCACCAAATGAATGTGAATCCAAGCGCCACTTGTTTTAATGCCCAAATATATATATTAATGAATAGAAATTTATAGATTCATGAGCAACATTTCTTCAACATGAAAGTTCTAAACTACAATATCACTTGCTCTGATTCAGTACCTACCTTTCCAAACCTCACCAAACTGGCCAGCACCAAGTTTTACAACAAACTCCAAAGAATCTCGTGGAATCTCCCATGCATCTTTTGTTTCCCGGGACAAATCATCCATTACAGGCTTTGGTTTGGGACATGGATTGGTCAAGACCTTGCAGAGTCCATCTGCTTGTGCTGTAAGCAAAGGAACAGATGATATTGGCTGGAATATCAAACTTTGTTCTGGTCAAATGCAACACTTCAAAGACATGGGCTTGGGACTTTTGGTTATTATTTCATTATCTTTTTATCAGTTTCCCTGGAGAGTAGAGAAAGCATGAAGATTTATCCAAGAGACAGAAGAATTTTCTTAGTAAACTTTTCAAACATTTGACAGCACATCAACGTCATACGTCCAGTGTTGAAAGAACTTTATATCAGGATGCTTTCATCCCAATCTGGTCAAATTCTACTCAATGGATTTACTTTGAGAAATTTGTTTAAATGATTAAATGATTTTTTTCTATGTTTAGTACTTGTGGCCATATTTGACACAGATCAGTTTCATTGTTATAAATCTGAATTTTCCTTGCCCTGGAACCCTTTCTGACAAATCTGATAAAGTGTAAGTGGTTATTTTTATTGGAAATTAATGTTATATGTTTTCTATTTTTATTACTGGTGGCTGTATCTAAATGCAGACCTGCCAACCCTGACGAGTCTGTCTCAGTAAGGCAGTTGATTTTTTTCCTAAGTTTGACCAGTTTTTAGTAAGGTGTAACAAAACACCAAAAACTGTTATCGTAAAGCTGGAAAACAATTAAAAGTTTGGTATTTGGAACATGCAGTGACAATAAACATTATGTTCAACTGAAAAGTTTGTTGTTGTTGTTGTTGTTGTGGGGTTTAACGCCATTTTTCAGCACGATAGGCTATACATGGCGGCCAATATTAATGGTGGAGGAAGAACCCGGAAAACCCCGGAAAGAACCACCGACCCACGAGAAGCTACTGGCAAGCTTTCTCACATGCCCACATTGGCTGAATCTTAGACTCGAACCGCCGCAGACAGAGGTGAGATGGCAGTGATCCGTAACGAAGAGCGCTTTAGACCACTCGGCCACTCGGGGCCCCCTGAAAAGTTTGTAAAGTATGCATAGACTTTATTTACCACTAGTACAGTTGCACAAATTTTAGTTCCAAACCCTATGAAGCTCAATGGCTTGTTGCTATTTCTAAACTTTTAATTCTTGGAAATTCTTTTTTCCATTTCACATGACAATGGCAATTATATTTCCCACAATGAGCCGTTTTCAAATTGGCACGTGATTTCCAATAAACATAATTGTGTCCCTTTCAGCTTATATTCACAAGAATCTGACTATTCCTTTTTATTTTTCTGCGTTGATTATTAACACGTTTCAAGAGACTTATTTCCCCTTTTTGTCTTAAACATGCATCGCCTGCTGGATGCCATTTTTAAAAAAATGCTATGATCAACAGTCTGATCATGCAGACACTTCACATGAACAAATGTGTGCAGTTTAAATCATCTAATGTGATGCTGTAAACTTAGTCTAGTTCCCTGACCAATTTCACTACTTCTAATATGAAAACCGGATCCAAATCAAACACGGATGAACAAATTTCACAGATTTATCGGCAATGATCATTTTTCTGTAGTTTTTGCTTGCATACCGTTAAGTCCATATTTTATGGGTAAATTTCCTAAGACTTACAGCAAAATCTTAAGAGTTGGCAGGTCTGTAAATGCCGATCAGTACCAACTGTATAAAACTGAAAGCCCTATATGCCAGTGAGTTTTCAATCAGATTTGATAAAAAATCAATTTAACAATTTTTGAGATGTCCTCTCAAGTTTTTTATATTTTAGTAATGGTGGATATGAGGGTCAACAGCATCACTTGCATAAATTTAAAAGCCCTTTATGCCATAAAGCTTTCTGTGTCAAGTTCTCTTTAATGACTTTACATAAAATAATTCATTTAAACATTTTTTTATTATTATTAACAACAGCCATATCTGTTCATCAATCAGCATCACTTTTATATACTTGAAAGCACTTCAGGCCAGGATGCTTCCTGTCAAATTTGATAAGATTCTTTTCAGTGTTTTCTGAGAAGTTATTAAAAAGTATTCTATATTTAATAAAAGCAGCTACATTTTTATCATATTGCTAGCTCTTAATGCAAGGAGACTTTCTGTCAAATCTTGTTAAATTCTACTGAGTACTTTTTTCAAAAGAAGTTATTCAAAGACCTTCTATTTTAATGGTGGCTATACCTGTTGGTGTATCAGTAGGTTATAAAACTGAAAGCCTGTCATGACATGATGCTGTCTGTGGTGGCTATACCTGTTGGTGTATCAGTAGGGTATAAAACTGAAAGCCTGTCAGTATCAGTAGGGTATAAAACTGAAAGCCTGTCAGTATCAGTAGGGTATAAAACTGAAAGCCTGTCATGACATGATGCTGTCTGTGGTAGCTATACCTGATGGTGTATCAGTAGGGTATAAAACTGAAAGCCTGTCATGCTATGATGGCTATACCTGATGGTTTATCAGTAGGATATAAAACGGAAAGCCTGTCAGTATCAGTAGGGTATAAAACTGAAAGCCTGTCAAGCTATGATGCTGTCTGTGGTGGCTATACCTGATGGTGTATCAGTTGGATATAAAACTGAAAGCCTGTCATGCTATGATGCTGTCTGTGAAACAGTCAAATTCTGGGCTGCAATTTTTCATCAGAAGAATAAGAATTTTCACTATTGGCAACCATAGCTCATCAGAGATCTACATCATTTGTACAAAATCCGAAAGCCCTTCATGCCAGGATGCTATCAAATTTAGTTAAATTCTGCTGGGCAGGTTTTGGAGAAGATGTTTAACATGTTCTATTTTTAGTAATGGTAGCCATAATTAATGATATGTAGGCATCATTAGTCAAAGTCTGAAAGCCTTATATACCAAAATGATGTCAAATTTAGTCCAATTCTGTAACAGTTTTTACAGTTCATTGCAGGTTTTTATACTTTTATAACAGCAACAATATTATAAGGGCTGATTGGAATCAACTGAATATATCTGAAAGCCCCCCACCACATGTCAGTAAGTTCTCTGTATAACTTTACTGAAACGTACAAGTGGTTCTTGAAGAGTTTAAAACAGCATATGCTGACATATGAAAGATGGCAAATAAATGCATGATACATCCAAGACCATGATCATGATTGTCAAAGCTGGGATTGCCAATGAACCTCAGTGAAAGACAGAAAATGTATAAAAAGGCAACTAACTATCTTAAATGTTTGCACTGATTATCACAAGCAAGGAAATTTTAACCAACTGGTCAAACACTACATGTACCAAGTAGACAAGGAACAAATATTAAGTTTGGAAACATAAATATTTACATACCTTTGTAATGATCCACCAGTGCTACCAGCCGGTCAAATGTTCGCCTGGCTGCTATGTAATAGCCACCATTATCCATGTTGCGTAACTTATAGTGCTTGGTACAGTCTCCTTTGTTCGGATCATGGTCTCTGATTGACAGGACATAATTTCCTAGAAAAGTTAAATACAACAATGCAGAAAATTTCTGATTAATATGATGAAGATGATTAGGTAATTTCAAATTTCAAATGAGAATTCAGGCATTTTCTTAAAAAGAAATATACATGACATTTTCTTCATCAAATAACCATGTTTCAAATAAGTAAGGTCCTTTCCAAGAAAAAAAAAAGCATTATTACAGATCAACTAAAATTTTTGACCTGTTAATTCGTTGATAAAATTCTGATATGAAATATTTTAGAAAATGCAAAGCTTATGAAAGGATACTTCATAGTATTACTTGCATAAGTAAATAAAAGTGTTTAAGACATTTTGTCAAAAGTTCTAAATCAACTGTCAAAATAAACTAGTAGTTAGTAACCTAAATTAATAAAAAAACAAATGACCATTCTTGTAATGCAGATACCAATTTTTCTTTAAAAATGTTTTTCCAAGAATATTTAACCAATCATAATACCTTGGGAGAAATACTACTACCTCGCAAATCCAGCCATCCCCAATACTACTTTTAGCTAAAGGGAGCTTAAAGTTTTCTGCCAACCTATGTGGCAGTCACAGTAATTTCCCCTTATATATAAGACTTTGAAGCAAAGTGTAAGAATACATCAGTTACTACTGAAGCGAAAGGCATACTCTATGAATGTAACTGCGGGGTGGCTGGGAGGATGTATGTGTATTATACTTGGGTAAGTATTCTTGAAGAAACATATTCAACTAGAAAAATTGGTTTCTTCATCAAATATGTTTCCCAATCATATACCTTAGGAGAATAGGTAAGAGGTGGAAGGATTTACATCCCCTTACCATCTCCAGTCCACTAGGGTATGTGAGAGACAGCTAACAGGTAACCCAACTGGAGGGTTGCAGCTTCAAAAGGGAAAAATCCCCACCCACCCCCAGCAAATCCAGTGGAAGTCATGAACCTGCAGCTTAAGGAGCTGTCAATCGATCTCAAAGGGTGACCTGTTGAACTGAGGATATAGATCCAACAGATCGAATTGGGATGACAACGTCAAAGATAAAAGTTATAAAATGTGGACTCCAACCTCCATCCCACAGCCTGAATGAGGTCAGTTTGCAAACAGTTCCAGTCTGATGCTAGATTGGTGGCAACCACTTGAACCTTCCTTGTGAGCCAAAATGCATATTAAGTTATTTCCCTAAATGATGAGTAAATAACCTCCATACTCCAGGATGCGATAGTCTGTTCTGAGAGATCTTCCTGTCCTTTTATAAAAAGTAGAAAGAGGCATGATCTCCCTTGATGCAATGTCTCTGTTCTATTAACAACACCACTTTAGAAAGTCCCACACCATGACAAAAAGGTCTGGGGACATGCACCCTCATTATCACTGGAGAAAAGTCATCACTTTTGGATTTGATTCCTCCTTGTCATTTGAGTTAAGTCAGCACCGTAGAGTTGTTGGACAGAATGAGAACTCCCTTGATATGCAATTAGTCCTGCCACCAGTGAAAGGCTTTCACAATGGCAATCATCTCATGAAATATTAATATGAAGATGTCATTCCCAAAAGGATGGAAGTAGTGGGCTCCCCAGCCTACCGTACTTGCATTGGTACAGACAGTAATCTCAGGCAGTTGTACTTGAGGATGTATACCAGTCATGAACCAAGTCAGGTTGCCCCAATTCTGCAGATGGTGCCTCAGCTGGGTGCAATGGTGAGAGGAAAGTTAAGTAGACAAGCCTTAGGACTCCATTTGTGCTGAAGAAACAGCTGCAATGGGCGCATAAGAAGGTGACCTAGCAGCATGATGTCCTCTGCTGTATTGAGCATGTAATTCCCAGTCAGACAGAATTTTCCTCACAATTAAGGTGCTACAATGTATCATATTGCAATACTCGATCCTAAGGTAGATGAAATATATTCCCTGCATACTGAGCTCCATACGCAGGTGAACAAATTGTTGAGATGGTACAAGGTCAGATTTTTTCCTTGTTGATGAGAAACCCAGTTTGGTAACAAGGGTGATCATGGCTTGTTGGCTGTAACTGACAGATGTTGCTGCAAGATGTCGTCCAGATATTCTGATGTTGCTTCCATAGAAATGGTCCAGACATATGCCATTACTTGATTCATTAGATGAGTGAAGACCCAGAGGCTGGTGTTGATCCTTAATGGAAGTGCCCTTTAATGGTACAATGTTGTAAGCAAATCGCAGGAACATCCTGGAACCCTTGGGAATAGAGACATGAAGGTCTGTGCCATTTTCAAGTTCACAGTAATGTTAAACTCTCTCACACTGATGGTTTTCAAAATGTACTGTGGTGTTTCCAGTGGGAACCGAGGGGTGTGGATGAATGGATTGAGGGCACTTAGTCTAATGACCAGATGTAGAGTGGTGTTGGCCTTTGGGACCAAGAAAAGTCTGGAATGAATGACAGAATGGTTATCAGAGGTTTGTGTAATATGAGTGGCCCTTGGGTCATGTTGCCGATTTCCCATACTATCCCTGTAAAGATGCAGTGGTTGTTGGACAGAAGGAAATATGTCTCCTTGATTGCTTGTTTGCTAACTTCATCCATCTGGACGTTAAACAGAAGGTTAGAAGATGAAGGATGTACTCTTAGCTTGGCTGTATGGTGGTCCTTCGGGAAAGTACAGCCAGAGGGCAATGAGTTGCATTCTACCAATTGTACATACAGCTGCAGTAACAGCATTGGCCAGTGTGATAAGTGACTCGTTCAGTACTAGGACCATTCTCAAGACTGACTCCCATGTATACCCTGAGGTATTTGGAGAGGGAAAAGAGAAGCTATGTTCTGTCTGTTGGAAGTTAGTCCGAGAGAACAAAGTCCAACAACAAAATCATAGCAACGATATTGCTCACTAACTGCCAAGTGTCATCAAAGGCCATCTGGTCCATTTGTACGGAGTGTGGCTGTCTCATCCTCAAAGTGGCAGTATCACTGTCAACTGCTGGAGATTCTGAATAAAAGACTGTGGAAAGCAAAGGATGAACCGTCTACAAACTGATGATGAAGCTGGGTCAGAATATCTGTAACTCTCCCAGGCTGCAGAAGTGACTGAAATTGGACTCTTCCATTCTGTCACAAGATCAACAGAAGCTAGAGCTCTGGTCCTAGTTGTTGGAGTAGAAGGAGGACTACAAAACTCTGGGGGCAAAAAACGTTCTGAACGGAAACTCAGAAGGCCGAATCTTCCTATGCCTTTGGATAATGCAGAAAAGATGACAGTGCAGGAGAACAAGCAAAAACATATTGGTTGTGTGAGGTGAAGTCCACTGTATCACTTGAGACTTAGATGGCAAAGAGTGACAACCATGACTTCAAGACAGTTGCTGAGTAAAGAGGCTCATGTGAGCAACCAAGTCCTCATTAAATATGATTGAATGTTTATGCAGATAAGCGTAACTCAAGTGTTGCATACAGAAACATGGATGAGCAGGACGCAACAGAATAAACCATGTATAGAGCGCTGACCTGTACTTGCCTGATGAGAGATGAAGAAATGCAGAAATGTACACGAGTGTATACATTACACACACACAAAAATCTACACAGTAAAATGAACTGAGGCACCATTATAGAGGCCCAGAGACCACCCATGCCAGTAAAAACATTGAAGTTGGCACCCAGATGCTATGAATGCCTTGGTGCAGAAACTCACTGATATGTACCCATTCACAATGGAATTGCACATAAACTGGAGTTTTATAGGTGCTAGAGACTTGAACATATAAAATATTTATAGCCTGAACTGAATACAAAGTCACTTAGGCTCCCTATGTAAGCGCTTAAACGTGCGATGAAGACAAAGTGTTTGCAACTTGATGAGGCAGAACTTTTCCATGATAGGAAGAGAAAAAGTTGGAAATACTGATGGAGTATACTTTCCTTCAAAGTGAAGAACTCCTCCAATTTGTGATGGTATATCTTCCATGTAAATTCTGACTTTTGCAAGGTCTCTCATGACAAGAGCATGCTTCTTGGCATGAGCAGAAGTAGTGACTGATGTACTCTTACACTTTGCTGCCAAGTCTAATAATTAAGGGGAGATCACTGCATAACCACAACATGTTGGCAGACAAGTTTTAGCTCCCTTTAGCTAAAAAATAGTACCTGGGAGGGCTGGATTTGCGAGATAGTAGTAGTTCTCCAAAGATATTATGATTGGGTAATGTATTTGAATAAGAAACTTGGTTATCTATTATTTTCCAATAAGCATCTCTCAGAACAAAATCTGAAAAATATGACCAGTGATTTATTTTACCTAATACACGATTTCAGCATGTAAAATACACAAACTAGAAATAAATTTTTTGTAAAAATATATTACTACATATGTTACATCTTACTGCTCTGCTGATGCATGATCACTGACCAATGGAACACAGTGATCTAGATCTTTAAACAAAACTTAGAAACCATTATTTCCTTAATAGACTCACCATGACCATGACCTTTAGTTAATGTTTCTTTCTTGTCCTCACTCAACCCATTCTCAATGTTTGATAAAGGAACTTAGTGTGGAACAAACGTTATTGTGCACAACCTATCTTAACTGCAGCCTTTTGACAATAAAATCAACCGGTTTCTTCCTTACCCCAAGTACAAGCAATCCACAAAGTCTGGTAAAAGTTGACAGTGTAAAACTAAAGTTGTTGTGCTGACAAGAAAAAGGGAAGTAATAGAAGACCCAATCATTGATGAAATAAAGATACATGTTCTTTCTGCAGGGAAATTAAAATCTTAAGTGGCACTTCTTCATATATATCATTTAGGTGCAAGATACTGTTTGGAGTCTGTATCTAGATGTAGGATGGAATCTCAGTCTGTATTTAGATGTAGGATGGAATCTTGGAGTTTATATTTAGAAGAAGGATGGAATTTTAGCATCTGTATTTAGATGTAGAATGTAATCTTGGGAGTCTATATTTAGATGTAGGATGGAATTTGGGAGTCAGTATTTAGATGTGGGGTGGAATTTTGAAGTCTGTATTCAGATGTAAGATGGAATCTTGGAGTCTGTATATAGATGTTAGATGGAATTCTGGAGTCTGTATTTAGATTTAGGATGGAATTTTGGAGTCTATGTTTAAACGTAAGATGGAATCTTGGAGTCTGTATTTAGATGTGGGATGGAATTTTGGAGTCTGTATTTAGATGTAGGATGGAATTTTGGAGTTTATATTTAGAAGAAGGCTGGAATTTTACCATCTGTATTTAGATGTAGAATGGAATCTTGGAGCCTGTATTTAGATGTAGGATGGAATTTTGGAGTTTGTATTTAGATGTAGGATGGAATTCAGGAGTTTATATTTAGATATGAATGGAATCTTGGAGTTTGTAATGCCAAATTTTTTGGTGAAACATGACATGAGCCTAATCTAAAAGTAACCAGAGAGTCTGCACTGAGCAACTGATTTTGGCTGTCTGAGGCACTGTACTAAACAGAGGATCTGTCTGGAAATGCACTACCTAAATAGTAACAACATTCCATTCTGGTGGTTTTCTTCTGAAACGCCTGTAGCTTCTAAATGGTACATTTACACACTGGACATTAGCCTAACAAGTGTCTGTCTTGCCTATACTTTCCAGGCTAGGCAAAATTTGCATAATACCTGGACAAGTTTCACTCTCTCTGACTAGAAAGATGCCTGGTTGTTGCCCGGGAGCCAACAGTAACCGTTCTGCCTCTTTTCGGGTTATCTTGCCCATGAACCATCTGTAGAAAAGATATAGATGACAATACATCTTTGCAGAGTAATTATGTTTAATAACTGACAAGTACCAATGATCAAGGAACTCAGTGGCTGCATGTCATAAATGTGCAAGTTCCCTGATCTTTGGCATCCATGAAATATTCCAAGATTATTATGATGCAAACAGCATTCTATCAAATATAGTATGAGACACATTCATTTGCACCTATCTGTTAAATAGTTGAAAAAAGCAAAGTAAGTTGTGTTTCCATGTGCAGTGAATACATATAATGCCCTAAATGTACAAGTATTAATGAACCATCATGTTATTGCATTGGATGAAATGCATAAACTGACCACAATGAACAGGTGATTGCTACTGTAAGTATGAACCTTGTTCCCAACCAAGAGTGGTCTCTCAAAATGGATCACTAATAGTTAAACATCATCCTATATCTAAAAACTGTTGATCTGTACATTAAAATACTAGTCTTTCCTTACAGTTGGTCTTTAAAAAGATTGTTATTTCCAGTCAAGTTTTACTTTACTGAATTGTAATGACATGTGACAAATGGATAGACTGAAGCACAGTTGAACCAGGGTAACACTAAATGCCACTTCCATATTCGAGGACCAGGTACACAAATATTATACAGCTAATTCAAAATCAAATTCATTTATCTCGAAGTCAGTTTACATTTTTCATCAGAACGGTTTGCAATGGATGAATAAGCCTCAACTGTAGCACATATATGCAGCAAAGTTATTTTGGGCACAAGTTAGTCTATGCTATCCACTATGTCATTGTTAAAATTAAAGCACAGAAGAAGTTAAAGCACAAATGACTAACATAAAATACCATAACTAATATAAATGTATGTTCACCTACACCTGAGCTCTGCCTATAGTAAGTCCATGAAAAAACTATGGGACTAGCCTAATACATTTTTTAAGATGTGAGGGTAGACTGAATAAATGATATAACCATGTCATATTACAGTCAAACCATCCAAAATTGTAGTGTAGTTTAGTCCTGCAATATAAGACAAGGACTATGATATTTATTTCATAGGAAATTATGTCCTAACAAAAACTAGGTTTACTATAGCATGCTTCCATCTAGATCAGGCAATGATAGTAATGTTATACCCCTTCCTTCATACCAACTCATTTACTTTTTCCAGGAAACATGTTCATTTCATAACATTCAAAGAACAAATTACTTTTCATTAAAAGGAATCCTTCTCAAGTGCCTTGGCCATCCATCAGGAAGTTATTTCTGATCATCCATTGTGTGCAGCACTAAAATCAATAGATGCTCATGTGCAACCAACTGATTCCATTTCACTTGGGAGTATTTATTTTAAGTAATAACCCAGCATGAAATATGTGTGTACATGATATGACTTCATAAACTAGGACTAATACATTAGGACAGAAATCAATTTGTGCGCATTTGATATGATAACGACTTCATAAACTAGAATTGATACATTAGGATAGAAATCAATTTGTGCGCATTTGATATGATAACGACTTCATAAACTAGGATTGATACATTAGGATAGAAATCAATTTGTGCGCATTTGATATGATAAAGAACTCATAAACTAGGATTGATACATTAGCATAGAAATCAATTTGTGCACATCTGATATGATAACGACTTCATAAACTAGAATTGATACATTAGGATAGAAATCAATTTGTGCGCATTTGATATGACAACGACTTCATAAACTAGGATTGATACATTAGGATAGAAATCAATTTGTGCGCATTTGATATGATAACGACTTCATAAACTAAGATTGAAACATTAGGATAGAAATCAATTTGTGCGCATTTGATATCATAATGACTTCATAAACTAGGATTGCTACATTAGGATAGAAATCAATTTGTGTGCATTTGATATGATAACGACTTCATAAACTAGGATTGATACATTAGGACAGAAATCAATTTGTGTGCATTTGATATGATAACGACTTCATAAACTAGGATTGATACATTAGGATAGAAATCAATTTGTACACATTTGATATGATAACAACTTCATAAACTAGGATTGATACATTAGGATAGAAATCAATTTGTGCGCATTTGATATGATAATGACTTCATAAACTAGGATTGATACATTAGGATAGAAATCAATTTGTACACATTTGATATGATAAAGACTTCATAAACTAGGATTGAAACATTAGGATAGAAATCAATTTGTGAGCATTTGATATGATAACGACTTCATAAACTAGGATTGACACATTAAGATAGAAATCAATTTGTGCGCATTTGATATGATAACGACTTCATAAACTAGGATTGATACATCAGGATAGAAATCAATTTGTGCACATTTGATATGATAACGACTTCATAAACTAGGATTGATACATTAGGATAGAAATCAATTTGTGCGTATTTGATATGATAACGACTTCATAAACTAGGATTGCTACATTAGGATAGAAGTCAATTTGTGCGCATTTGATATGATAACGACTTCATAAACTAGGATTGATACATTAGGATAAAAATCAATTTGTGCGCATTTGATATGATAAAGACTTCATAAACTAGGATTGAAACATTAGGATAGAAATCAATTTGTGCGCATTTGATATGATAACGACTTCATAAACTAGGATTGATACATTAGGATAGAAATCAATTTGTGCGCATTTGATATGATAACGACTTCATAAACTAGGACTGCTACATTAGGATATAAATCAATTTGTGCGCATTTGTTATGATAACGACTTCATAAACTAGGATTGCTACATTAGGATAGAAATCAATTTGTGTGCATTTAATATGATAACGACTTCATAAACTAGGATTGATACATTAGGATAGAAATTAATTTGTGCGCATTTGATATGATAACGACTTCATAAACTAGGATACATTAGGATAGAAATCAATTTGTGTGCATTTGATATGATAACGACTTCATAAACTAGGATTGATACATTAGGATAGAAATCAATTTGTGCACATTTGATATGATAACGAATTCATAAACTAGGATTGATACATTAGGATAGAAATCAATTTGTACACATTTGATATGATAAAGATTTCATAAACTAGGATTGAAACATTAGGATAGAAATCAATTTGTGCGCATTTGATATGATAACGACTTCATAAACTAGGATTGATACATTAGGATAGAAATCAATTTGTGCACATTTGATATGATAACGACTTCATAAACTAGAATTGATACATTAGGATAGAAATCAATTTGTGCACATTTGATATGATAACGACTTCATAAACTAGGATTGATACATTAGGATAGAAATCAATTTGTGCACATTTGATATGATAACGACTTCATAAACTAGGATTGCTACATTAGGATATAAATCAATTTGTGCGCATTTGATATGATAACGACTTCATAAACTAGGATTGATACATTAGGATAGAAATCAATTTGTGCGCATTTGATATGATAAAGAACTCATAAACTAGGATTGATACATTAGGATAGAAATCAATTTGTGCACATCTGATATGATAACGACTTCATAAACTAGAATTGATACATTAGGATAGAAATCAATTTGTGCGCATTTGATATGACAACGACTTCATAAACTAGGATTGATACATTAGGATAGAAATCAATTTGTGCGCATTTGATATGATAAAGAACTCATAAACTAGGATTGATACATTAGGATAGAAATCAATTTGTGCACATCTGATATGATAACGACTTCATAAACTAGGATTGAAACATTAGGATAGAAATCAATTTGTGCACATCTGATATGATAATGACTTCATAAACTAGGATTGATACATTAGGATAGAAATCAATTTGTGCGCATTTGATATGATAACGACTTCATAAACTAGGACTGAAACATTAGGATAGAAATCAATTTGTGCGCATTTGATATGATAACGACTTCATAAACTAGGATTGATACGTTAGGATAGAAATCAATTTGTGCGCATTTGATATGATAACGACTTCATAAACTAGGATTGATATGTTAGGATAGAAATCAATTTGTGCGCATTTGATATGATAACGACTTCATAAACTAGGATACATTAGGATAGAAATCAATTTGTGCACATTTGATATGATAACGACTTCATAAACTAGGATTGATACATTAGGATAGAAATCAATTTGTGCACATTTGATATGATAACGACTTCATAAACTAGGATTGATACATTAGGATAGAAATCAATTTGTGCGCATTTGATATGATAACGACTTCATAAACTAGGATTGCTACATTACAGGGATCGTCCTGGGCTTCGCCAATGTCGCAAATTGCGATTTTTTTTCCTTATTGGCGACAAAAATATCCCATCTGGCGATTTTTTTTGGCGACAGACTTTTTGGTTATTTAATTTGTACATACAATCATGGATTTGGACTGAATAAATTTAAAGCCAGAACGAAAGGAAGCCACAAACTTGACTAAGCAATGCATTGGAATCAATCTGTTACACAAACAATCCTTTGTTCTTATTGACAACCCCATCTTTACAGTGCATTGTTACATCATAATCTGCTTATGCTGACATCTGGGCTGAGTACTGTATGCTGTGATACAGTCAATCATGCTATCGCACTATACCTACAACTGACCGACTTCTGAAGACGCGAATAGAACAGATACAATTAATTGAATGGCTAATCCTTCTTTTTTTTTTTTTTTTTTACATATACCAATACAATAGTTTTGTTGAACCTTCATAGAAAACTGATAACCTTTGAAGTACCGACTACTGCGTATATATACAAAGCAAATGGAAAAAATCTCAATCACAATTATATCTGTCGCCAGTGCAGCATTTTACTCATTGATCTTTTCCTTTTGCCATCAATCCCATGTTACGGCTGCAGAGACTTAAACTCCGCAACAAAAAATAGCAAAAAAGAAAACAGTTTTGCATAATTAATAATAATTATTTATTTCTCAAAATACAGGAGTGAAAGAATACCTAAATAGGGTGTGAATTTATGCTTATATATACGGTCCAATATTGCCAAGTGTTGACTCATGTAAGTTTCATTCGTGGGAATGGAGATCCTATTTTGTTTGTCAAGAAAATTTATACAGCATTCAGTGATCATTCTTGGGATTTAGGAAGCAATTCACTACAAGCTTTGTGAAGTTAGCCATAAGGGGGGGGGGGGGGCTGCTGAGAGACTACTGGTGTCACCTGTCAGCACTGTAGACTGTGAATGTGGATTCAGTAAGATGAACCTCATAAAAACTGACATCAGAAATAAATTCTGCATCTCATCTCTCGAGAATTTAATGAGAATCAGCATGTACAGATGTGAAAAATTAGACTTTGAAACTGCGTTCAACAAGTGGGCAACCCTTAAATCGCGACGTATCTTCATGTAACACTTTGTAACATTTTGTTAATGCTTGTTGTAATTAGAGTATTAACTAACCCATCTTTTGTAATTTTCATTGCCTGTTACATTAATAGACTAAATTAACACTTGAAAAAATGTACACTACTTGTTCTGGCGACACTTTTTGAAAATTGGCGACAAAATATTGAGGTTGGCGATTTTTTTGGCGACAGCTTTTTAAAAGCCAGGACCATCCCTGCATTAGGATAGAAATCAATCTGTGCGCATTTGATATGATAACGACTTCATAAACTAGGATTGATACATTAGGATAGAAATCAATTTGTGCGCATTTGATATGATAACGACTTCATAAACTAGGATACATTAGGATAGAAATCAATTTGTGCGCATTTGATATGATAACGACTTCATAAACTAGGATTGATACATTAGGATAGAAATCAATTTGTGCGCATTTGATATGATAACGACTTCATAAACTAGAATACATTAGGATAGAAATCAATTTGTGCGCATTTGATATGATAACGACTTCATAAACTAGGATTGATACATTAGGATAGAAATCAATTTGTGCGCATTTGATATGATAACGACTTCATAAACTAGGATACATTAGGATAGAAATCAATTTGTGCGCATTTGATATGATAACGACTTCATAAACTAGGATTGCTACATTAGGATAGAAATCAATTTGTGCGCATTTGATATGATAACGACTTCATAAACTAGGATTGATACATTAGGATAGAAATCAATTTGTGCACATTTGATATGATAACGACTTCATAAACTAGGATTGCTACATTAGGATATAAATCAATTTGTGCGCATTTGATATGATAATGACTTCATAAACTAGGATTGATACATTAGGACAGAAATCAATTTGTGCGCATTTGATATGATAAAGAACTCATAAACTAGGATTGATACATTAGCATAGAAATCAATTTGTGCACATCTGATATGATAACGACTTCATAAACTAGAATTGATACATTAGGATAGAAATCAATTTGTGCGCATTTGATATGACAACGACTTCATAAACTAGGATTGATACATTAGGATAGAAATCAATTTGTGCGCATTTGATATGATAAAGAACTCATAAACTAGGATTGATACATTAGGATAGAAATCAATTTGTGCACATCTGATATGATAACGACTTCATAAACTAGGATTGAAACATTAGGATAGAAATCAATTTGTACACATTTGATATGATAATGACTTCATAAACTAGGATTGATACATTAGGATAGAAATCAATTTGTGCGCATTTGATATGATAACGACTTCATAAACTAGGACTGAAACATTAGGATAGAAATCAATTTGTGCGCATTTGATATGATAACGACTTCATAAACTAGGATTGATACGTTAGGATAGAAATCAATTTGTGCGCATTTGATATGATAACGACTTCATAAACTAGGATTGATACGTTAGGATAGAAATCAATTTGTGCGCATTTGATATGATAACGACTTCATAAACTAGGATACATTAGGATAGAAATCAATTTGTGCACATTTGATATGATAACGACTTCATAAACTAGGATTGATACATTAGGATAGAAATCAATTTGTGCACATTTGATATGATAACGACTTCATAAACTAGGATTGATACATTAGGATAGAAATCAATTTGTGCGCATTTGATATGATAACGACTTCATAAACTAGGATTGCTACATTACAGGGATCGTCCTGGGCTTCGCCAATGTCGCAAATTGCGATTTTTTTTCCTTATTGGCGACAAAAGTATCCCATCTGGCGATTTTTTTGGCGACAGACTTTTTGGTTATTTAATTTGTACATACAATCATGGATTTGGACTGAATAAATTTAAAGCCAGAACGAAAGGAAGCCACAAACTTGACTAAGCAATGCATTGGAATCAATCTGTTACACAAACAATCCTTTGTTCTTATTGACAACCCCATCTTTACAGTGCATTGTTACATCATAATCTGCTTATGCTGACATCTGGGCTGAGTACTGTATGCTGTGATACAGTCAATCATGCTATCGCACTATACCTACAACTGACCGACTTCTGAAGACGCGAATAGAACAGATACAATTAATTGAATGGCTAATCCTTCTGTTATTTTTTTTTTTTTTTTTTTTTTTTTACATATACCAATACAATAGTTTTGTTGAACCTTCATAGAAAACTGATAACCTTTGAAGTACCGACTACTGCGTATATATACAAAGCAAATGGAAAAAATCTCAATCACAATTATATCTGTCGCCAGTGCAGCATTTTACTCATTGATCTTTTCCTTTTGCCATCAATCCCGTGTTACGGCTGCAGAGACTTAAACTCCGCAACAAAAAATAGCAAAAAAGAAAACAGTTTTGCATAATTAATAATAATTATTTATTTCCCAAAATACAGGAGTGAAAGAATACCTAAATAGGGTGTGAATTTATGCTTATATATACGGTCCAATATTGCCAAGTGTTGACTCATGTAAGTTTCATTCGTGGGAATGGAGATCCTATTTTGTTTGTCGAGAAAATTTATACAGCATTCAGTGATCATTCTTGGGATTTAGGAAGCAATTCACTACAAGCTTTGTGAAGTTAGCCATAAGGGTGTGGGGGGGGGCTGCTGAGAGACTACTGGTGTCACCTGTCAGCACTGTAGACTGTGAATGTGGATTCAGTAAGATGAACCTCATAAAAACTGACATCAGAAATAAACTCTGCATCTCATCTCTCGAGAATTTAATGAGAATCAGCATGTACAGATGTGAAAAATTAGACTTTGAAACTGCGTTCAACAAGTGGGCAGCCCTTAAATCGCGACGTATCTTCATGTAACACTTTGTAACATTTTGTTAATGCTTGTTGTAATTAGAGTATTAACTAACCCATCTTTTGTAATTTTCATTGCCTGTTACATTAATAGACTAAATTAACACTTGAAAAAATGTACACTACTTGTTCTGGCGACACTTTTTGAAAATTGGCGACAAAATATTGAGGTTGGCGATTTTTTTGGCGACAGCTTTTTAAAAGCCAGGACCATCCCTGCATTAGGATAGAAATCAATTTGTGCGCATTTGATATGATAACGACTTCATAAACTAGGATTGATACATTAGGATAGAAATCAATCTGTGCGCATTTGATATGATAACGACTTCATAAACTAGGATACATTAGGATAGAAATCAATTTGTGCGCATTTGATATGATAACGACTTCATAAACTAGGATTGATACATTAGAATAGAAATCAATTTGTGCGCATTTGATATGATAACGACTTCATAAACTAGGATACATTAGGATAGAAATCAATTTGTGCGCATTTGATATGATAACGACTTCATAAACTAGGATTGATACATTAGGATAGAAATCAATTTGTGCGCATTTGATATGATAACGACTTCATAAACTAGGATACATTAGGATAGAAATCAATTTGTGCGCATTTGATATGATAACGACTTCATAAACTAGGATTGCTACATTAGGATAGAAATCAATTTGTGCGCATTTGATATGATAACGACTTCATAAACTAGGATTGATACATTAGGATAGAAATCAATTTGTGTGCATTTGATATGATAACGACTTCATAAACTAGGATTGATACATTAGGATAGAAAGATTCTGACCTAACCAGAATAGGATAGCATGTTAAACAAAGAAGTAAGGTGTTGTCTAACGAATAGGACAGCATGTTAAACAAAGAAGTAAGGTGTTGTCTGACGAATAGGACAGCATGTTAAACAAACAAGTAAGGTGTTGTCTGACGAATAGGACATCATGTTAAACAAAGAAGTAAGGTGCTGTCTGACGAATAGGACAGCATGTTAAACAAAGAAGTAAGGTGTTGTCTGATAGCAACCCAGATACAGAAGCAAGGTATAGTCATGACAACTTCTAGTCATTTGTGTGATGAATTTGTTGTACAAGTTAAGAAAAGAGATTTCTGAGTATTCATTGAATCAAGCAGATATTATCTAATCACTATGATTAATGTTTCTTTAAATGCCCATGAACTGGAAGTGATCTTTTGGCAGCTATCAACTTACAGAAGGCCTTAAAAAATCACAGTGCTTTACTGTTCTGTGCTAAACATGAGTGACATGTACACATTTTATTCACCTTTAAGAAATTCCATGCAGAAAATAGTTTCAAAATGAGGCTTTAAAATAAATGATTTTAATGTAACCACTTAATGACACTTTAATGTTTCTTTTCTTAAATGACTGCTTGAATCAGTAATGCTTTTCATATCATAGGGACGATTAATATTAAAGAAAATTATTTTTGTTAATTCACAGGTGCTAAATTACAAAGAATAATGAATGCTGGCAGATATTTTGGTTCACCCAACATGATAGATATCTCCAAGATTCTAAGGTTTGTTTAAATGAACTTACTCCTGTGCTTCCAGGCTGTCTTCCACAGCTACATAATTGCGTGGAACGTATCCCTCAGTACGTGTGTTGGTATATCTGGGATCTGTGTGTCTGGCAAGCCACCAGTCAGCGTCACTAAAAATGGAAGGAAAAAATGATGCTGTGAAAGATGTTTGAATGAGAGAAATTTTGTTTTATCAATGGCACTGAAATATCAAGACTAACTGTACACAAATATTGTTTATTTACCCGGGAAAAAATGGACTTTGTGTCCATAGAATATAATATAGGTAGAAAATATGCTACAATGTACAATGTACATTTTATCAACTAGAAGTGTTAACAAATAGCTACCTTAACACAATATCATAACATTGTAATGACAATGTTGATGATGAAAAGGTTATAATCAATGTAAAGTCATACCAATGTTTATAATTATTAAAACAGGTGAGACAAAAAATCCACCAAGTCTTGCCAACAAGAAATTAGTAACAAATTAGAAATAAGTTCACGCTACATGAATGACCCACCACAAAGAAGCCACAGTGGCTCTGCGGTTAGCATGTCAAACTTGCAGTCAAAATAGGTGCAGGTTCAAATCCTACCATCAGAATAGTGCTGGCAACCATAATGTATCCATGGGCAAGACACTTTAATCCAATTGCCTTGGCTTGAAACAACCTACCAGTACTTGTGTTACTGTACCATAAAGCAAAAGCCAACCAAAAGCCCACCATTGTTCCTGAAAACTCACCCTAGTTCAAAACCTTTACCAGAGAAATCAATGGATGAATATACAACACAAGGTCAACACACGGTTATATGCCCCTCCTTTTATTTATGTTTGGGTATAAAAATTATGTTTGAAACTTCTTCAAGCTTCTGATCCTACAAGATATGATACTGTATTTTCATTTTTACAAGAGATAAATCACAAAATATGTCAAGTCTAAAAGCATTGTAGGGAACAATACAGTACCTATGCAGCTCACCTTGCACTGTGATAAATATGTAATCTACAACCTCATCTTCACATTCAATAGTATCGGTAGTCTGCCACACACAAACATGTGTACATATAGGTATGCAAACATTCACACAGACAACATGTATATACACAGCCTCTTTTACAATAGATCTGATAATTTTGTAATTAATATTGACTGAAATTCAGCATGTTACTTTTATAACAGGAGATTAATAATTAAACCTTTCTCTAAAGAAAACACACAGGTTTTGAGCTCAGCCTCTTTACATCAATATTTTTAGACTAAAAGAGACACAAGTTTAATAAATCAGAACATTCAAAGTAATTTTCAAACTCAAAATTGCCAGGACTTTTACAGTAAAACTCAAGGACTGACATCAGGGTAAAACAGCCAGGACTTTTACAGTAAAACTCAAGGATTGACATCAGGGTAAAATAGCCAGGCCTTTTACAGTAAAACTCAAGGATTGACATCAGGGTAAAATAGCCAGGACTTTTACAGTAAAACATCAGGGTAAAATAGCCAGGACTTTTATAGTAAAATAAAACCCCATGTATTGTACAAGAAGAGATCAGCAGAAAGATGTCTTGCCATTTCCAGAGTTGCCAAAAAAACTTGAATATCCAATCAATGCTGCTGCCAGACAATGTCATTCTCATAATGTCTAGCATTTTTCTCTGTAAAATCAGAGATAAAACAATGTTTTAAAGTGTTTAATGTTTTAAAGTGTTTAATGTTTTAAAGTAATGTTTTAAAGTGTTTAATGTTTTAAAGTGTTTAATGTTTTAAAGTGTTTTGTTGATGATTATACAGATTACTTAAATATCAAGGCAATTTCTGTGCCAATAAGACTGGTGAAGATAGTTTGTTTAATTGCCCACAAAAGGGAAAAAGAAGAAAACTTTTCTGCACCGGCCTATAATTATTCCCCCAACAACCTGATATACATTCTACCTTAGAATAATAAATATTTTCCCATAATAAACTGAGGTAGTCTACATTTGAATAATGAACAGTATATCTATTGAACAAGGAAGTTACTACAACTCACTTGGCCTAATTTTAGAACCAGATAAAATGTAATGTTATGCAGCAATACACTGCATGATTCAGTTTACATGTAGCTAACAAGATAAGGGAATAACTATATGCGTCAAGTATGTACATGTCCAGAAATTTTTTGTTTCACCATATTACTTATGTGTCAAATGATTACTGTGATCATAAAGATCGATGCACAGTATCAATATTTATTTCTTATGTACAATTTGAACAGTCCAATATGCACAACTGTTAATATGTGCATTTTATTATAGTGTACAGTGTCTTAGTTGATATGTGCATTTTATTATAGTGTAGAGTCTTAGTTAATATGTACATTTTACTGTAGCGTACAGTGTCTTATCTTCTATATTTCCCATAGTACAAGTACCAGAGTGCTAAGATTATTTATATCCATGAAACTGTTTACACTGAAACAAACTCGATTAGATCAAAGTATGGACATCAACATTACAGAAGTGGTAAGACACTTAAATAGTTTTTTTATTTATGGGTGTTCTTGAATATGGCAGTATTGATCGGATTTCACATTGGGTTTAATGGGACTTTACAACAAACAGATGTTATTACAATACTGTATCTTTTTCTTACACCCCTAGTTTTCAGATGCTCTGCAGAATATACTGAGTGATATATCATTTTGTAAAAAACGGAATCAAGTTCATAGGGCACCATGTTCGAAACAAACCTAAAATATGTTTGATAGCAGAAGCAAATGAACATACATGCATACAGAGAGTAATAATGGTACCAAAATAAAGCTGGAAATAATTTCTTGATTTCTCCAGGTACTGTAATGTGTGTGTGTGTGTGTGTGTGTGTGTGTGTGTGTGATTTGGATTTTTAACGTAGCTTTAACAATTTTTCAGTCATATCGCTATGATATCTGCAGTGTGGCAGTTTAGAGTGATGTCTAGCAATGGGGCATCATAAAACAGACATGTAGCATATGTCCCACCCAGTCACATTATCCTGACACCAGGCCGACTAGTCCTACCACTAACTTCTTAATGCTGAATGCCTAGCGAGGCACCTTTAAGTACCATTTTTAGAAGTCTCTGGTATGACTCGGCCAGAGTTAGAAAATGTGACCTCCCACATCCAAGGTGGACACTCCAACCACTAGAGTGGTCTAAGTATTAAGTTGTTGATGTTGTATGGTTTAATGCCATTTTTCATCACAAGATAGGCTATACATGGTGGCCAGTATTATTGGTGGAGGAGGAACCCAGGAAAACTGCAGAAAGAACCACTGACCCACGAGAAGCTACCATCAAGCTTTCTCACATACCCACACTGTCTAAGTATTAAGTAATTGTATTTTAAAACTTTGTAGATAAATTAACAACTTGCCTGGATTTATTTGTGTTACAGACAGGTGTTTGTGTCAGAATCATATGTTAGTCTGAAAATGTAAATTTTACATTATCTTGCTTATCATGTTTTGGAAAAAAATGAACATTTCTGTTGCAGAGATAGTGGAAGGATGCAAAATCACTTTTCAGTCTTAAAAATTTAACACATGAAAATCTTTACATTCTTGAAAAAGGGTTGTAAATTCCGCATATCTGAAAACTTCTCTGGCAAAAGTTCAAGGTTTTACGACTGTAATTAAATCCATGGTGCATGCTATGTTAATTCTTCCTTGAAAAATACATTGTTTCCAATCAGGCAACCAGAAAGAAACTGGGTCTGGTCAACAATTACTTGTAATCTTAAGCCAGGAAAGATGCAGAAAGCACAATGCATTCCCTACTCTTTTCCATAATGTGAGAAGTCAAATTGTTACCAAAGAAAGAGCAGTAGAATAAGGAGATACATTGACATCATACTGGAATTCATTTTATGACACATATTTAATTTGTGGGACTGTATGGCATCTAATAGGAATTTAACATTATGCCCCCATTTTGAAATAGACGGATATGGTCTCGAATGGGAATAAGCATTAGCTAATGTTAAATCATTGGACATTCTCAAATGGGTCAATATGGGATATATGTGATGTAGATTAGGCCACCAATCTGAGGATTTATGGGGTCTGAGAAATGAAGTGTTAAAAATGTATAACATGCACGGGGCTACACATATATGGAGGCTACAAAAATTAAGGTTAGGCAGCCATTTTTAGGATTTATGAGGTCTATGGAAAATGTAATGTTAAAAATGCCCACTGGTTTAATATGTACGCACTCTGACTGACCAAAACCCAGTTATCTATTATCCATTATCCCACATTTACAATCCATCAGTATGTTAGCTTACTTTTATACAACACCACTGTAGTGGCCAATACCCAGTGATCTACTACCCAATACCTAGTCAATATACTAACCACCAACACCACATTTACTATCAAGATCCCATATTTACTATCCAGCACATCATTTGGAGTGACCAACACCCACATATCTACCAACCAGACAGGGTAACATGTAAAAGAAGGGGTATAAAATATAATTAAATCCTGCTATCCTCGTATACTTTCCCAATTATCCCCTTATAAAAATAGGAAACCCCCCTATTTCCATATATCTTCCCTATACTCCTCTTTTAAACAAAACTATCATCATTTATTAAACTCATAATCCCCACAATGCTAACAAAATTATCATACACAGAGTGAAAGAAGAGAAATAGGTAGCAGTACTCACACACATAAACAAACATAACCTTCTACAGACATTTAAAAAAAATAGAGACAAGAACAAAGACACACTTAAGGACTGGCGTTAGCTTGCCTTAAGAATCCAACTGCCATTCTAAGGAATCAATGGGTCAAGGTAAAATATGTTAAAATGTTCATAGATTTACCATGAGTAGTTACAGAAACAATAGGAACTTAACATTAGGCCACCAGTTTCAGCATATATAGGAACATTGGAAAATCCTATCTTTAAAAACAAATGTGCATGGGTTTAAAAAGTGGAGGGCATTCTGGTGACAAGATGGGAAATTCTATGTTAAAAAATGTCCATAGGTTTACCATGAGTGAGACTATATGGTCAAACAGAAGTGTAATTTTAAAAAGATTTACATATACTATCCAACAACCAGTTATTTACTATCCAATGAAACACATTTATCATTCAACACACTGTTGGAAGTGACCAATACCCCACATTTACTATTCAACACACCATTTGGAGTGACCAACACCTACTCATCTACTGGCCACACATGGTAAGCTGTAGAAGGTGGCACGTAGAATAAAATTTAAATCCCTTATCAAAACTACTTTCTCTATCCCTGATAACATGCCTATTATCCCCTTATAAACAAAATAAAACCCTTATCCACATATAACTTCCAAGTCATTACCTTCTAAACAAAACCACTATCCATACCACCCTAATTGGCCCTATAAACCTGCCATGGAAGTGCATGGAGAAAAAATATATACACACTATATGTATATATGTAAATAAACTTATATATCATATCATATCATATATGGAATGAAAGAAGAGAAAAAAGTAGGAATGCTTATACATATACATGAACATAGCCTTCTACAGACATTTGACAATATGGAGAGAACATAAAAACAGGCATTAGTTTACTTTTAAAATTCAAAACTCAAACATATCTGTTTTTGTAAATCCTGTGTTGTAGCCATGCATGGTTGCAGAATTTGTATTACTGTTGTTCATTTTACCAACCTACAAGTAAAAAGGTTTTTCTACAAAAAAAATATCGAATGTCATGTAAGACAGATTTAGTTCTTAGTACGTTAACAAACTTTACCCATGGTCAGTTCACTTCATTAAAAATAGTTTTTCTACTTATTGTACAATGAATGAAATGTGACCAAGAAGCTGTAGTGACCAGAGTTAAATTTGCCACATTTTTAAACCAAGTCAGAATTTGGTGTGAAGCTAAATATTAACTTCAAGGTTGTAATGTCTTCTGTTCAAGTAAAAAAAAAACAGAAATGAAGTACATCAAAGATTTACATCTTACATGGAGTGCTTTGTACTTCTTAAGAAATAAATTTTCTGTCTGTGAAATGCACAATGTTTCTATTCCTTTTGAAAGAAATGAAATATAAGATTATGCAGCACTTTTCTACCCTACGTTGATTCACATTTGTCTACCCTAGATTTAGTACATTGATTCACATTTTTCTACACTAGATTTAGTATACTGATTCCTATTTTTCTACACTAGATTTAGTACACTGATTCCTATTTTTCTACACTAGATTTAGTACACTGATTCCTATTTTTCTACACTAGATTTAGTACACTGATTCCTATTTTTCTACACTAGATTTAGTATAGTGATTCCTATTTTTCTACAACAGATTTATTAGTACACTGATTCCTATTTTTCTACAATAGATTTAGTACACTGATTCCTATTTTTCTACAACAGATTTAGTACATTGATACCTATTTTTCTACACTAGATTTAGTACACTGATTCCTATTTTTCTACAATAGATTTTAGTACACTGATACCTATTTTCTACACTAGATTTAGTACACTGATACCTATTTTTCTACACTAGATTTAGTATACTGATTCATATTTATCTACCCTAGATTTAGTACACCAATTCATACTGGCATACCCATTATAGGCTTGCTTTGTTCCACATGACATTAAACCATTTTAATTAATATTGACTTAAAATCCAGCATTTTTGTGTTTTGATAGCAGAAGAATAGTGAAACCATTTTGAATTGAAAACAAGACCAACACAGGTTTAAATTTGAATTCAGCCTCTTTGCATTTAGGTTTTTAGTCAAATGTGGAAAAAAAGACAAATTTAATTAATTAGTGATGTCAATTCAAATAATTTTCATACTCAAGGACAGACATGACGGGAAAGCAACCAAGACTTCTACAGTAATACAAAACCACATGTATTGTACAAGAAGAGATCAGCAGAAAGGTGTCTTACCATTTCTGGCATTGACAAAAAAACAACACTTTAATATTGCATCACTGCTGTTGCCAGAAAATATCAATCTCACCATTTCTAGCATTTTTCTCAGTAAAGGAGATGAAAAGGGCTTTAAAAATATTCTGCAGTACAAAAGCTGTTGATTAATGATTATTTAAAGCTATTTCATTGTCATGGAACTTTCTATACCTATAAGAATACGAAAATAATTTGTCTAATATTGTCAAGATCAAAAGAACCTATAATTTATAACCTGAACCTAAATAATATCTCTGTCAAATTACTGATACAGTCTTAGACCTTGAGTAACAAAATGATAAAATCCATGAACAAGGAAGTGATGGGGCTCTTTGCCAAGTTTTATAAACAGGTAAAAATTTAATTTTAGGCTGCAATACACTGTATGATAATAGTCTACCTGTACCTAGCAATACACTGTATGATAACAGTCAACCTGTACACCTAACGAGGGAATAACTACATACATATGTACATGTCAGGACTTTTGCCATATTACTTACATGACAGATGACAAAAGAATTCATGAAGATCGGTACTATTAAATTTGAGAATATCTGGAAAAAAATAATTCTGTTTCCATCTTTTCTTTCTTATAAAAACTTGAACTGTGCAGCATGCTCAATAGTCAATGTGTGGATTTGATTGTCATGTACAGCATCTTGCCTCCTATGTTAGTTTTTCCCCATATTAATGTGTTATGGTAACAGACTACTCAAATTATTTAGATCCCCAAAAAATATTTATACTGACAATAACTGAAGACTGGATCAAAGTAAGCTTGTCAACATTACAAGATGGTAAGATGTTCAACGTTCAAATTTTACATAAGGGTTCAATGGGACTTTGCCCCAAATGAGACTTTAATGGGCATTCTTGTAACATGGCCATCTCAATTGGATTGTACATAGAGTCCAATGGGACTCTGCCCTAATGACACCTTAATGGGCATTCTTGTAACATGGCTGTCCCTATTTGATTTTACATAAAAGTCCAATGGGACTTTGCCATAAATGTAAATGAGATTTTAATGGATATTCTTGTAACATGGTCATCTCAATTGAATTTTACATAGGGTTCAATGGGACTTTACCCTGAATAAGACATTATTGCAATATTGTATCTATTTCTAACATCTTGATTTTTCAAATACTTTGCAGGCGTATCCTGAATGACATTTCAGCTTTGAAAATGATGGAATAAGGCTTACAGGTCACCATACTTGAAACAAACCTTACAAAATGTTAAATAAAAAGCAAATAAAAGTATGTGCATAATGAAAGTAATGGAGACACCAAGACAAAATGTTGAAATATTTTCTTAATTTTACCAAGTATCCAATGATCAACCGTATTTTAAAAATTAATCAGTAGATAAATTTACAACTTGCCTGAATTTGTTCGTGGTAAGAAACGTTCATGTATCAAAATGGCATTCATCTGAAAATTGAGACTTTACATTATCTTGCTCACGATACTTCAGAAAATATTGATAATTTGATGTGGAGACAGTGGGAAGGATGCAAAAGCACTTTTAGATTTTAAAATTTAACAACTGGTCATGCTTTTTATCGAAACAACAGAACTGGAGGAAATCCTTAAACTTACATAAGAGTTAGGACAATTAAACTTTGAAAGTTTTTTATAACTATTTTTAATTCCTGTGAGACGAGACAATTACAATTCTTCCATAAGAGCAATTCACGGTTTAATGACCCGTATTTTAATTACTGATGCCTGCTGAATGCCTGCTGAATGTTCTGTGAAAAATTTGTTGCTACCAATCAAACAATAAAAAAGATATCCAAAGTTTCAAACCGAAGAAGACATTTTGAGATGTTTTGTGAGTCTGCTTATGAGTATAATTCTAAATGCAAAAGGTTCATTGTACCCACCCCAACTCCTCACACTTTCTAATAATGCTGATGAGAGGTTGAATTGTCAGCAAATGATATAACTCAGCATGTACAAGTTTAGTGTTGCACCATGACTGAAATGTCATAGGGACATCTGTATGTTACCTCGGACCATTATCATCATCAAAAGCAGCGCAAGAAAAAGTTTAAACACCACTTTTGCCTTCTTGCTAATGGATTCCCTCACTTTTTGTTGATCCTAGGCAATACCACTGATAGCACTAAAACTTCAACACAGAATCTGAACCTGTAAACAAATGTCATTTTTCTGCATCCGATTTTGTCTAACTTCCATAAAATATGCGTCTAGTTGGTTTCTATTTCTACTAATTTTGTGACTTTTTTTCATTTTTCTTTAATTAAAGATCATATTTAAAACTAGAAAAAGTCATAGAGATGGTCTACCAGAAAAAGAAGATATCTAGGTGCAATGGTTCAGATACTGTGTGTGAGTGTGTGATTTGGATTTTTAATGTAGCTTTAACAATTTTTCAGTTATATCACAACGATGTCTGCAGTGTGACAGTTTATAGTGATGTCTAGCACTGGGGCATCATTCCACAGTCATGTATAGCATAATGTCTCACAAAGTCACATTATCCTGACACCAGGCCGACCAGTCCTAACACTAACCTCTTAATGCTGAGCGCCAAGCGAGGCAACTGTTAATACCATTTTTATAAGTCTTTGGTATGACTTGTCCAGAGATCGAACCCACTACCTCCTGCTTCCGAAGTGGACACTAAAACCACTAGGCCACTGGAGCAGTCGGTTCAGATAGTGTGGGTGGACGGATGGATGGATGAATGGATGGATGGTGTTACAAATCTTGATTCTTTCCCTTGAAATAAGACTATGAACATCATATGGGGCAGCATAAGAAAATTTACAATTCAGATAATCTTGGGTACCAAAACATTTTGCAACAGAAGTATATCAGTGACTGTACAGTAAAAATCACAACTTTTACCTTATTTCATCATTCAGCCTGATTCTACAGCTTAGATGTAACAATACTGAACAGAACACTCAACATATGTGTCAGAGATGAGTTAATACGTTGAGGATTTTAATCTTGTCCATATGATTCCATGATAAATTATTATCTGTGGTGTGTTTCATGCAAAGGCACTTTACTCAAATCACCTTGGCATATTATAGCCTTTCATGTTATGATATGCTGTTAAACACCAAGCAACCAACCCCACTAAAATACTACCGTGTTATTTCTGAATTTGCGTCATAGCGGGGCGCGTTATAGCGGGGTTGCACTGTACTACCTTACAACAATGACTTAGTCCATCTGACATACAAAAAATACAGTCTAAAGTTTAAAGACCACTCCAACAGCCTCAATGGTTAGAGCATCCGCCTCAGATGCAAGAGGTCACAGGTTTGAACCCTCGCTAAGTCATACCAAAGAATCGTAAAACTGGTAAAAGCAGCTGCCTCACTAGGCACTCAGCATTAAGAGGTTAGTGTTAGAACTGGACGGCCTGGTGTCAGAATAATGTGACTGGGTGGGACATGATGCTACATGTCTGCAGCAAGATGCCCCTGTGCTAGACATCATTATATAATCCACATTGCATACATCATAGCGATACAACTAAAATAGTAATAGCTACATTTAAAAATCTTATTCACACACACACACACACACTAAATTTTAGACATACATGTATTGCTATAAGTTTCAGATGAAGACACATGTAATGCCCACTGAAAATCACCAACCATTTATACCAGATTGACAACACCTACAGTGGAAATGAATTTCTAACCCAAAATGATGTTTCATTACAATTAAAGTGCCAACTAAAACCACTTTTTCCTTGATTATCCATAAAGTTAGAAGTGGATTTTGTAGAAATCTTCACCAACATTAAGTGTTTGTTTACACATCCTGTTAACATAAAATTGTGAACGACTTCCTTATTTCATTGATTCTAAAAGGGAACTAATTTAAAACCACACAGAAAAAAAAGTTAAAGACAAAGTGTTATTAGTCAAAATATAAAATGAACTGCAATTCTAGAAATCTGGCGTGTCACAGAGATCCTTCACAATAAAGCCCTTCAACATACTACTGCTCCCCATATAATGTTGACATGATCATGGATTCCATTCAATTAGTCAAATTCTGCTTTACTACAGCAGTTTCAGCAACAAGTATTTCATCTAATTTTAATCCTTGTTTAATGATACCCAATCACTGTTATTTCACATTATTAAATATGTAATTAAATGCACCACTTTTTCCTTTTTTAATGAACTGTTATTACACATCCTTGTTGGAAAATACTTCACTAAAAGGTGACCTCCTTGTACAAGGGAGGAGAGTATTAATAATTATAAAGTAGCCCACTATCCTAAGGGCAATACATTTCCAGACAGACTAGTAATTTTCATACTTTCAATATCAACCACTTTGGTTTTCATAAATGATCTCGACAATAAAGAGACTGAATGGAAGTTGAGTACAACCTCAGGATACTTAAACATGGCACTCAGAGTTTATGAGTTAATGAGTCTGATCAAAGCACAACGACAAAATAAAAGTTACTGTGTATAACCCAAAAATGACAGACAAATAGGAGGAAGGAATGAACCAACATCATTATATAATATACCTTATAACAGGTATATTGCAAAAAGCAGTGAGGAAAATCTAATCAGGTCTGCTCTAAATGCATGGAAATATAGTTAGTGATTAATGGTAATAATGAATCAGTCTGAAATAGACATGCACTCATTTGTACTGCTGTAAGGCTGTACAGACATACACTCATTTGTACTGCTGTAAGGCTGTACAGACATGCACTCATTTGTACTGCTGTAAGGCTGTACAGACATGCACTCATTTGTACTGCTGTAAGGCTGTACAGACATGCACTCATTTGTACTGCTTTAAGGCTGTACAGACATACACTCATTTGTACTGCTGTAAGGCTGTACAGACATGCACTCATTTGTACTGCTGTAAGGATGTACAGACATGCACTCATTTGTACTGCTTTAAGGCTGTACAGACATGCACTCATTTGTACTGCTGTAAGGCTGTACACGATGTACAGACATGCACTCATTTGTACTGCTTTAAGGCTGTACAGATATGTACTTATTTGTACTGCTGTAAGGATGTACAGACATGCACTCATTTGTACTGCTGTAAGGCTGTACAGATATGCAGTTACACAGGACTTCTCATTATGCTCCTATGGCACATGCAATTATAGGACTAAAACAGGACAAGAGACAAACACTAATAAATCCATCCATATAGTGGTGTAAACAGACATAAAAAGCAGCAAAAAATATCAGAGAAACCTGAGGATAACCTATCTCAGTTAGCTGACTGAGAAGAGAGTGTGAAAAGGGAGAGAATGCATTTTTTAGGCTAGTTTTTGTCTTATCTGCAAAGCGTATGTGAGACACTGGTATGACTTTTCAAATGCAATTGTCATTGTTGCTGTTGGCAAAGACATCAACGTTACTTTAGCATTTAGTTCAACTTCTCCAACACTGCTTTTGGCTTTTTTTTTGTATAGATTCTGATGCATGCGTGGAAGGCAGCATCACTCCACCACCAGAAATGCCATATATAAAACCCACAACAACAAAAAAATCACATATTTTGGCACCCACTTTAATTACAACAAAAACAACAACAACAATCCTGCCCATACGTTAGGTAAATGTATGATTTTCTTCAGCTAACTGACTTGGTTGGTCATAACACAGTTCGGTCTATAACACAGTTGGGTTCTATGGACCCCAACTACTGTGTTATAGTTGGGTCGAAATGTATATCTGTTTTGGCCTGCAGCCAAAAATATTTGGACACCCCTAGTCTACAGGAGAGAGAGAGCAGAAAAATAATTTTTTTAAAAAACAGGCCAAAATATGAAAATAGAGATTTTTTTTAATCACAAACAAAAGGGCAGATGTATTTTCTAAATGGGAAATGAAAGTAGTTCCAATAATGATATCACCACTGTGGCGATATCATTCCTGTACCCAATGACATATTTCTATATCTCATTACGATGTACACCAATTTCATATTTTTGAACTTCTGTATTATATATTGCACCAGTTCAACCATCTATGCCAATGGACATCACCTTTTTAAGGGGTAATGTAATAAAACCTTTCCATTGTCATGCTAGTGACCACCAATACATACAAGATAGTTGTTGTTGTTGTAATGTAGTTTAATGCCATTTCAGCACACGATAGGCTATACATGGCGGCCAGTATTAATAGTGAAGGAAGAACCCGGGAAAACCCCAGAAAGAACCACCGACCCACGAGAAGCTACTGGCAAGCTTTCTCACATACCCACACTGGCCAAATCCGAGACTCGAACCCACACAGACAGAGGTGAGATGGCAGTGATCCGTAATGGACAGCGCTTTAGACCACTCAGCCACTTAGGGCCCCATTACAAGATAGTGATGAAGGATGCCATACGTCATGATGTAACTGCTTACAGGTCAAGACTACAAACTTCACATACATGTTCCAGCAGATATAGGTCCATACAGTTTGTTAGGAGTAATAAGCATCATAAATCCTGATCTAACAGCACATTATGTAACAGCAGATCAGGGTTTGTGTTGTTTGCAGTTAGACTCCGCTTATAAATATGTCTATGGTACATCATTATGGTTTGCTGCTAGAGTGTAGTAAAACTGCCTGTGGGGAACCTCTATACTTTTCTACATGTACATCCTATTGCAGTTCTAACTTCCTGGTATAAAGTCATACATAATCTACCAGCATACTGATACTAATGCTGACTCAAACCTAAATGACACATGGCTGTCATCTACATCCATCTGCATGCTTCTTTTCCCAAAACACATCCGTCTCAGGTATCTCCTCCCTTTTCTCCTGAACCCATGTTTATTAGTCTTAGATTACATTTCATAATGGTATCATATTCAGTATCATTTCAATTTTGTGTGAATACCCACTTTAAATTTTTGAAACTATTTGCAAAGCATGATGAAAATATCTTGTAAATTAAACATTAAACTTCGGCAGGATATTCAGTCCAGTAAGTTGTGGATTTTTTGGGGGCTGTACGTTTGACCAAGCTAACAAAAAGTAAAATGCTGACATAGGAGTACCAGTCAATTTGGAAGTTATCAGCATTCTACTAAACTAAACCTAGTTACGAACATTTGTCAATGTGTTTGGAATGCATGTAATGTAGATGGTGAAAGTACCAAACACTGAATGAATATTGATTACAAGTTTATGACTCAATTACATTTTATCATTTAGTCAGTTTAAACAGCAACATTTTGCAGTCCAAGTGATATTTTGTCAGTAATGACGAACTCTCCTGTGTTGTGGTATTCAGGGGTTCACTTTTCAAATGGCTTGCCTTTAAATAAAAAACAAATTCTCTAAATACTTTTAAAAATAAATGCTTTAACTGCATCTTAAATATAAAAATAAATATTTTTTTCAACCTATGTTATATAATTTACATACTGTACATAAGATTGTAGAGAAGTCCTGAAGGATAAATAGTCTTGTACTAAATGAGTTGCCTTCTATAAATAAAAGCATTATTATTATTATTATTATTGCTGTAAGCATGCACTGTGCATGTTGAATTTAATGAGACAATTTATGCAGACCATGTAAGCAAGATTCATGCATGCCTATGCCCATTTCAAGAGTGGACCACCAGGTCACCAACAATATTATACTGAAGTAAAATGACAAGCTAGGTCATTCCAATGGACCTATATATCAGGGGTGCACAACCTTTATCGGCCAAGGACCAGATTGCATTTTCTAAGACCACTTGAGGGCCACAAACACTAATTTCTTTAATATAATTACTGTTCACAGGCCAGATTTTTGTGTTGTTTTAATTTGCCCTGGGGGCCAGACAGAACAAGTTGGCAGGCCAGGGGTTGTGCACCCTTGACCTATATGGATAAGTCATCAGTAAATTTGATCTGAATAAAATTTCATAGACATGCAAATTTTTCATTGCTTGTATTATTCATACTTAGAATACCTATACAACTGGGGTGCACAGCCCACAGACCAGATCCAGACCACAAACGTGTTCTGTCACACAATGGCCCTAAAGTCATGAAACATGGGAGCACAAAAACTGAAACTCAAAATTCAAAACTCCAAAATTCAAAACGGTCTTTAGAAATTTTTAAAATTTTGCATCAAGATCCTTATAATAAGATGAAATCCATAAATGTATTGTCCTGAACCTCAAACAGAACAAAGTTATTGAAAATCAAAAATAAGTTTTACATTTTTAGCACAAGTACAATTTTGTTTGTGATCAGGCAGTTTCATGTGCAAAATACTTGTTTACTTGTAACTTGAGACAAAATGACTGAGAAATAATCTTAATATAGTACCAATAGAAGAATATTCTTCTTCCTTCTTGAGCTATTTTTAAATATCCCCTTTGACTTGTTGCTCAACGCCTACACATGTCTATTACTGGACTATCAGTGTAAGTAATTCCAAAGTATTATTCTGAAAATGAATATTTTAAAAAAGACCATGGTTCTATCCTCACAATCTACTCTGTGACCCCAGTTGTGAAAAGGTCTCCATTATATCACTGTCACAAGCCACATAAATAAATCCACTATGCGGCTTGCAGTGATGCTATGAATAAAATCCTTACTCATCCTTTACACGCAATTCATAACTCGTTTGTTATATGCCATTCAATGCAAGATGTGCCCACTCGTAAACACTCACTGCACAATTGACAAGAACAAAATGCCTTGGTAATTAACTGTCCAGTAAGTACAGTCACACTTACCAGTATTTCCCCCTGTGGATAATTATGACAAGGGAAAAATCACTTTTGAGCAAGGAAGAGTAAATGGGAATTTTCTGAACTACTTCAGGCTTGGCCGCCAAAGACTTTTAGAATTTCTAACTTTCAAGTATCAGTCTGAATTTTCACTATCTTCAAGCTACTTTTAAGAATTATTAAATTTGGGGCCACTTCTGGACATTCGTTAAATTCTTGACAATGATAATCGATAAAGTACATTGGCACATTTAAAAGACCTGAAGGTCATGGAGTTAAATGAAAGACCTGAAGGACATGGTGTTAAGTGAAAGACCTGACCATGCTGATAATGAACCTATATATGGTGCATGATTTTGAAATCTGGGTTGTGATAAAGGGTTTAGGGGGCACTGAGGCACCCACCAGTCAGTGAACCTGCAAAAAAACTGGTGTGTGATTTTGAGTTTTGTGGCATCTTGTTATTTGTGGAAATTATTTTTCTTCTTTGGTCTCAGTGAACATAGCCTTTGTACTATTGACCCTGAAATCAAAAATGTCCTTGTCTCAAATGCAAGCCAACAACAAAGTTTGATCATTTGACTGTGCCATACATCTCACATTTTATAGTGTGGAAACTGACTTTTTTCTCCAAGTCTCCCTGACCTTGACCTCTGATGATTTAAATTCCAAATCAAAGGCATCATCCTCATCTAAAATGCAAGCCATTTACCATGTTAAATCAATGCAGGTGATTGTGTGGATTAGTTTTCCTCCTTTCAGTCCCTTTGACCTTTTGAATCCAAAACAGTTTCTTCTCCTTAGTGCAAATTCAAGCTACTTATAATGTTTGGTAATGACAAACAGCAGAAGACAAAAGTCACTGTGTAAAAATGAAACAGGATGGATGTACAGACAACACTTTAGTATGACATGATTCATCATATGATGGGCTTATGAAAAAACAGTATAGCAGTAAATTACACAATGTTGATTATCTATCCAGACTCTTCCTCATTCTGACCTATTCAATGTCAGTACAAATTTTTCTTTATCCTGTGTCCAGACTCTTCCTCATCCAGACCTATTCAAAATTGTACAAATATTTCTTTATCCTGTGTCCAGACTCTTCCTCATCCAGACCTATTCATTGTCAGTACAAATTTTTCTTTATCCTGTGTCCAGACTCTTCCTCATCCAGACCTATTCAATGTCAGTACCAATTTTTCTTTATCCTGTGTCCAGACTCTTCCTCATCCAGACCTATTCAATGTCATTACAATTTTTTTCTTTATCCTGTGTCCAGACTCTTCCTAATCCAGACCTATTCAATGTCATTACAATTTTTTCTTTATCCTGTGTCCAGACTCTTCCTCAGCCAGACCTATTCAATGTCAGTACAATTTTTTTTTTATCCTGTGCACCAATTTCAGTCTAGACTCGTCCCTCATCCATACTTGTTCAATGTCAATCCTCTGAACATACAATTTGTTATTATCCTGACAGAATTCATGTCTGACAGAAAGTCTGGATAACAGATATTTGAATAAAGCATGTCCTTTATCAACTTTAATAAATTACATATGTGCATTACTATCCTTAGATTCCTATACACATTACTGTATATATATATATATATATATATATATATATATATATATATATATATATATATATATATAAAATCATCTAGTATACATGTATGAATTAGTGTTTAATGGTACATCAAAATATCTCCATGGTGCCAATTAAAAGTAAAGATTTATAAATTTAAAAATGAAGAATTGCACAAAAACTTTAGGAAGATAAACTCTTCCAATGAAAAGTGAACATTAAAGTAACACAATATAAAAGATAAATGGTAAAGATTTTAAAATTATGTAAATGTATCTCCTAAAATAATACAAAGGCCAAAAATATACATAAATAAAATCTTTAAAATATAAAGTCAAAACTTTTAATAAGTATCAAACTTCTATCATGAAGTCAAAACTTTTCTCTTGTGTTCTGAAATGTGTGTGTGGAGTTTGGTGTTCTGAAGTTTGTTTGTGGAGTTTGATGTTCTGAAGCTTTGTGGAGTTTGATGTTCTGAAGCTTGTTTGTGGAGTTTGGTGTTCTGAAGCTTAGTTGTGAAGTTTGGTGTTCTGAAGATTGTGTGTGGAATCTGGTTTTCTTAAGCTTGATTGTGGAGTTCGATGTTCTGAAGCTTTGTGAGCTTGGTGTTCTGAAGCTTGTGTGTGGAATTTGATGTTCTGAACCTTGTTTATGGACTTTGGTGTTCTGAAGCTTGCTTCTGGAGTTTGGTTGTTGTTGTTGTAGGGTTTAACGCCATTTTTCAGCACACGATAGGCTATACATGGCGGCCAGTATTAATGGTGGAGAAAGAACCCGGGAAAACCCCAGAAAGAACCACCGACCCACGAGAAGCTACTGGCAAGCTTTCTCACATACCCACATTGGCTGAATCCGAGACTCGAACCCATGCAGACAGAGGTGAGATGGCAGTGATCCGTAACAGAGAACACTTTAGACCACTCGGCCACTCAGGGCCCCCTGTACGGTTTGGTATTCTGAATCTTGTTTGTGACGTTTGATGTTCTTAAGCTTGATTGTGGAGTTTGATGTTCTGAAGCTCGCTTGTGGAGTTTGATGTTTCTTAAGTTTGCTTGTGGAGTTTGGTATTCTGAAGCTTGTGTGTGGAGCCTGGTGTTCTTAAGCTTGTTTGTAGAGTTTGGCATTCTGAAGCTTGTTTGTGAAGTTTGATGTTCTTAAGCTTGATTGTGGAGTTTGATGTTCTGAAGCCTGCTTGTGGAGTTTGGTATTCTGAAGCTTGTGTGTGGAGTTTGATGTTCTTAAGCTTGCTTGTGGAATTACGTGCTCTGAAGCTTGCTTGTGGAATTTCGTGCTCTGAAGCTTGTTTGTGGAGTTTGATGTTTCTTAAGCTTGCTTGTGGAGTTTGATGTTTTTTAAGCTTGCTTGTGGAGTTTGATGTTTCATAAGCTTGCTTGTGGAGTTTGATGTTTCTTAAGCTTGCTTGTGGAATTTCGGGCTCTGAAGCTTGTTTGTAAAGTTTGGTGTTCTGAAGCTTGTTTTGGAGTATGACGTTCTGAACTTTGTGGAGTTTAATGTACTGAACTTTGTGGAGTTTAATGTACTGAACTTTGTGGAGTTTGGTGTTCTGAAGCATGTTTGTGGAGTTTGGTGTTCTGAAGCATGTTTGTAAAGTTGATGTTCTGAAACTTGTTTATGGAATCTGATGTTCTGAAGCTTGTTTTTGGAAGTTTCATTCCATATATTTTGCCAAGTATAAAACAAATGCTGATTTTCTTTTTAAATTGAGGTCAGAATAACATATTTTCCACTGAGAAATGAGTAACTGCAAGTCAGCTTTGGCTGTTTATCTGCGTCTACTTAATTAAGTCTCTGTGCAGTTCAAACAGTCTTCTATTTTTTTCCCTCTTTCATTGACCTCTATCCAGATCCAAAGTGTATGGTGGCAGTTACAGTTGACATGTAAAACAAAAGTTGTTGTTAACAGTTCAACATGTGCTCAGTGTCAAACAGACTGATTGCGGTGCTTGGAAGGAGATGTATTGAGCAAAGTGTAACAGTTTTATGTTTGCACACACAAATAGATATAGCCTGAAAAGTAGATGGAGATTAATTTGGCTGTGAAAAGTTTGTTATTTATGGTGAAGGATGTTTTATCAGTATTTCTAGAATCACATACAACTGTATGTACCTACAGAAGTATTTAAACACATCAACATAATGTACAGTTTCTGTCACTTACAATGAAGGAAAACATATCTAGAGTAGGCAATTGACTTAGAAATATAGTACAGGTTATGATCAGGGCTTTTAATGCTGTCAGCCTCCATGGTCTGACATGTGTATAAACAAATCTGAGTTACTTGAGCTTTTGTGAGGAACATCAAATTAATTCAACACAATAGCATGGCTACATGTATCAGCTATAATAAATTAATAAAGTAGTTATTTTAAACAATGCAATTTCCTTTCTTTACTGATCTGAATAAAATGTCCAGTAGTCTTAAATGGTCTTTGTTTTCACTGTCATAAGGGTCTAGATGCATCAAACTAGGTCTCTGTTGTCACTGTCATAAGGGTCTAGGGGGCGCTCACCAATTAATATGTACTTTAGAGAGAGTGACGTATGTAAGGTGAAGTAGTTTGCATTTCAAACATGCACAATTGAGAGAATGTTGGCATACCTATATGCTACAGTAATGTAATGTGAATGATATTTCTTTGGATATTGTACTTTTGGAAATTTTACATGATTTAAGCACACTGCTAACTAAAATGACTGCTCCCTTGTGTTAAAAAATCAGCCTGAATTAGTCTAAAGTACACTATACACAGCAGCTATTAAAATAGGGAAAATGAATTTTGCCAGACTAGACAATACCAGCTTCTGAAAGTGCAATGAATGAATTACCAAATATATAAAATGTAAAAAAAGTTATCGGCTCTTTTTTATACAATTTACTTCTGAAGTTGAGGAAGTGAAAATGACCAAGTAGAGCTAGCACTTTTTTGAAAGGTGCACATTTGAAGTAAGGCCAAGCTGTATACTCTATAACCCATAGTACACCCATCAATCATACACCAAAATAAAGTGAATTAAATGTTCTTTTAATTATACCTAAGATATACAAGGTCTTTTTTAAATAGCCAGTATAACCAGTGAGGAAAGCTGGGGAAATTCTTTTTCTTTAAAATCCTAACCCTATGCAAAATATGAAACTGTAGAGCGCCACCTAAGGGTCTAGATGCATCAGACTAGGTCTTTGTTGTCACTGTCATAAGGGTCTAGATGCATCAGACTAGGTCTTTGTTGTCACTGTCATAAGGGTCTAGATGCATCAAACTAGGTCTTTGTTTTCACTGTCGTAAGGGTCTAGATGCATCAAACTAAAGTTAAATTAATATGTTTAACACATTTACACATCATATACTTTAGTCTCCAAGTCTGGTCATTCGGAATCACTTTCCAGATTCTATCAATCACACTTAGTGATAAAAGATATAAAAATTAAAATCTGGATACAGGTTTAAAGCAATCTTTACTAAATCCTTGAATATATGTAACAGCGACCTAGTCTTGGTGTGTGATACACATTAATACACAAATGAACCAACAATGCAGGTTGTATGTCAACTGATGTTGTAATACTTGAAGTTCTGTGCTAACAGGAAAGGTGGATGGCTATATGGATCAACGGTTGGATGGACTGACAAAGAAAATCATACATACCCTAGTTTATCAAAGCTGGAAAATAATAATATACAATAAAAAAAACGTAGTCCCTCCATGCTACAGTTCCATTGCAAAACAGTTAGTTTGCCATTTTTTATAGCATTCTGATCCTCATTTGTTATACAACATTTGATTGAGTTCGTGCTTATTTAACAATCCCATGTTTTCTGTCAGTGCTATAAATATCTGAAAATATCATTCTTTGGAGCGATTCAAACAGTACTTCAGTATTAATTTTAAATATCTTGGTAACTATACTTAAATATGCCTCCGAGACAATGCATTGTAACTGACAGCATATCAAAGCTTTATCTACCACCTATAACATTAAAAACACCATGCTGAGACAATGAGACACAATACACTCACAAAGTATCAAATATGGTAATTTAGGAAAGATCATTTTCCAAAGAAAAGTAAACAAAATGCAGATATGATAAATTAACTATTTTGTTACACATTGTGTCAGTCAGTGTTGTTGTTGTTGTTGTTGTTGTAGGGTTTAACACCATTTTTCAGCACACGATAGGCTATACATGGCGGCCAGTATTATTGGTGGAGGAAGAACCCGGGAAAACCCCAGAAAGAACCACTGACCCACGAGAAACTACTGACAAGCTTTCTCACATACCCACATTAGCCGAATCCGAGACTTGAACCCACGCAGACAGAGGTGAGATGGCAGTGGTCCGTAGCGGAGAGCGCTTTAGACCACTCGGCCACTCAGGGCCCCGTCAGTGTAAAGGTAACTGATAATCCATTGTCATCAAAAAGAAGTCATCCATAAGCAAGCAGTGAGAAAATTAACACTGCTTGAATTTTATGAAATACATTTCAGCCCAACACTGAATAGAGAAATTTTTAATTGCTAAAAAGAAATTTGTTGGGTCAACAGCTACTGGATATTGAACATAAGGTCTCTGGTCGTCAGATTTATTCTGCTGCAATGTGATATTTTGCTCAGCATGAAATTAACCCTAATAGAGTTAAACGAAAAGGTCATCAGCCCCTCCTGTGTCTACTTCCATTTAAGTTACAGAACAAAAATTACAACAATGGACTGTGTCTATTCCCATTTAAGTTACAGAACAAAAATTACAACAATGGACTGTGTCTATTCCCATTTAAGTTACAGAACAAAAATTACAACAATGGACTGTGTCTATTCCCATTTAAGTTACAGAACAAAAATTACAACAATGGACTGTGTCTATTCCCATTTAAGTTACAGAACAAAAATTACAACAATGGACTGTGTCTATTTCCATTTAAGTTACAGAACAAAAATTACAACAATGGACTGTGTCTATTCCCATTTAAGTTACAGAACAAAAATTACAACAATGGACTATGTCTATTCCCATTTAAGTTACAGAACAAAAATTACAACAATGGACTGTGGATATTTGTTAGCAACATTTATTTCTTAAATAATGTACATAGATACAAATGGTAACATCAGATCGACCTGGAAAGTATTATTTGTTTATTTGAAATGTACATGCCCTCCTGGACTATCATCCTACTGCCCGGAAAGAATTTCAAGTAATTCAAGGCAAGACCATTTCATTTTTTTTAAAATGAAGATTGTTGAAACTATCTCTAATATTCTTGAGTGATATGATTTTTAAATTCACCAATGTTGCAGCCATATTTGTTGTAAGAATGTCACAGAAATTACATATATCTCTATTATTCTTGAGTGATATGATTTTTAAATTCACCAATGTTGCAGCCATATTGGTTGTAAGAATGTCACAGAAACTACATATATCTCTATTATTCTTCAGTGATATGATTTTTAAATTCACCACTGTGGCAGCCATATTGGTTGTAAGACTCTCACCATTTTCATTTAGAACAAATCCAGACACCATTTGAAAACATTTGGTGAAACAGACCCCTACGTTGATATGCCCACCCATTCCGGAGAACTAGTGACAAAATTTCAGTGTGTTCCCCATGACAATAGGACTTTCCATTTAGAACCAACTATGTATTATAATGAGTCTTCTGGTTTTAAAAAAACCTTGATAATAGGACTTTCCATTTAGAACCAACCACATTTCATAGGGAGTCTTCTAGTAAAAACCCCATGACAATATGACTATCCATTTAGATGGAATAGCAAAAACAAGATTTTTAAGATGACTGCTTTGGTGGCCATACATGACGTCAAATCAGTACCATTTTCTTTAGTGCCAACTAGATACCACAAGAAGACTTCTGTTGAAAAGCCACTGCTGATAGGACTTTCCATCTAGCAGCAATAAGACTTAAAAGATGGCTACTGTGGAGGTCATATTTAATTCAATATCACATCAGCATAATTTGTATTTAGGACACCATAATAAATCTTCTTATAAAAGCCCCATGCTAATGACTTTCTGTTCAGGAAAAGCAACAATAACAAGATTTCCGAGACGGCCACTGTAGTGGACATATTGGCCATTGTAGAGGACATATTGTATGTCACAGCAATAGCAAGATTTCCTAGATGACAACACCTTTTCATTTAGGACCAACTAGATATCACAAGATGGTGTTCTACTGAAAACTCCATTTCAATATCACTGTTTTGAAGAAGCACTGATAACAATACTTTTCAAGATGACTGCCACAGTGGCAAAAAAAATGTGATGCCTGATTGATACCATTTCCATTTAGGACCAACCAGACATCAAAGGAAGCCTTTAAGAGAAACCCCATAGTGGATGTCCAAGCAGAACCATTTTTAACAAGAAACAACAATACATCATAAGAAATCTTCTAGTGAAAACCCCATGTCGATATGTCTTTCTGTTCAGAAACAGTAGCAATAACAAACAAGATATTGGCCATAACAATCAGAATTAATTTCACCAGGACCAACTAGATATCATGTCTTTCTGTGAAAACCCAATACTGAAATGACTTTCCATCCAGGCAGTAACAAGATTTTCAAGATGGTTGTTTTGAGGGTTATATTGGATATCAGGAAGTAGCTACTGCAAGATTTCAAGACCGCTGCTGTGGTAGCCATGCTGGACACCAGAGCAGCACCATTTTTATTTCAAACAAACTAGACATCATAAAAAGTGTTTTAGTGAAAACTCCATGTTAATATTACCATCCATTCAGAACACATGCCAGTTTCATTAAAGACCAAGAAAACTCTGGGATGAATGTGTGTGTAAAGTTTCATGGCAATCCTCAAACTAATTGTGATAACAAATTTGTGATATTAGACATAAGGAAACTGGATGTTGGGCAACAGGCCATCCCATAAACTTTTCTTGTCTGTGACCAGTACAGCTAAAACTTTGTATAAGAAGTGCATGTATATCCAACAAAATACTTTATGATCTCAATTTCTGAAACAAAATTCAAAGACATCTGATATAATGTTATGAAATGTATGAATGATCTGTCTAGTGTCAAAAGAAATACTAGTTATAACCAAATAACGGGGGACCCTGGGTGGCCATGTGGTCTAAGGCTCTAGCCTTTACAGATCACTGACATCTCACTTCTGTCTGCATGGGTGACAGATCACTGACATCTCACTTCTGTCTGCATGGGTTACAGATCACTGACATCTCACTTCTGTTTGCATGAGTGACAGATCACTGACATCTCACTTCTGTCTGCATGGGTTACAGATCACTGACATCTCACTTCTGTCTGCATGGGTGACAGATCACTGACATCTCACTTCTGTCTGCATGGGTTACAGATCACTGACATCTCACATCTGTCTGCATGGGTTACAGATCACTGACATCTCACTTCTGTCTGCATGGATTATAGATCACTGACATCTCACTTCTGTCTGCATGGGTGACAGATCACTGACATCTCAATTCTGTCTACATGGGTTACAGATCACTGACATCTCACTTCTGTCTGCATGGGATATAGATCACTGACATCTCACTTCTGTTTGCAAGGGTTACAGGTCACTGACATCTCACTTATGTATGAATGGGTTCAAATCTTGGGCTCGGCTAACATGGGTATGTGAGAAAGCTTGACAATAGCTTCCCGTGGGTCAGTGATACTTCCCAGGTTCTTCCTCCACTAGATAGACTTGCCACCATGTACAACCTATATGTGCTGAAAACTGGCATTAAAAACACAGACTGACTGATGCAAATCAGTTACCATATCACTGAAACTGATTCTGGAAAACATCATGGAGAGTAGTTATAATTTAGGGGAATAGTTAACTGTCAAATCAACTAGCCCTCCTATTCACAAAACAATCATCTTAAATTAAAGCCCTGAAAAATGAAAATTATACTGAAATAAGGGCTGCTTTCACCAGTCATCGATCAAATGAAGTATACTGAAATAAGGACTGCTTGTACCTGTTATCGATCAGCTGAAGTATATCTCCCTTCTTGAAACTCAGGTCATCATCTGTCCTGGCATCATAGTCATACAGAGCACGGAGGCAACCCTTGGATGCTGGAGGGAAAAAAATTAAATTTGAATCATGAGGTGAAACTTTCAGCCATAATAGGTTAACAATATTCTGAGATGATTCTGTGATTCTGATGGGCTGGAAATACAAGTATTAAGTGAAATCATAAAGACCATTTTCTACATATGTATACAATCCACTTCCTTTCTGAAACACAAGTGTTACAAAAAACAATAATCTTTGCTAATGAAATGACAACTAGTACAAATGTGTTGTATTAGCTACTGTATTGATTCCTGATACAAATGTATTATATTAGCTACTGTATTGATACCTGCTACAAATGTGTTATATTAGCTACTGTACTGATACCTGATACAAATGTGTTATATTTGCTACTTTATTGATACCTGATACAAATGTATTATATTAGCTACTGTACTGATACCTGATACAAATGTGTTATGTGTTATATTAGCTACTGTACTGATACCTGATACAAATGTGTTATATTAGCTACTGTATTGATTCCTGATACAAATGTATTATATTAGCTACTGTATTGATACCTGATACAAATGTATTATATTAGCTACTGTACTGATACCTGATACAAATGTATTATATTAGCTACTATATTGATACCTGATACAAATGTATTATACTAGCTACTGTATTGATACCTGATACAAATGTGTTATATTAGCTAATGTATTGATACCTGATACAAATGTGTTATATTTTATACTGTACTAATAACTGGTACAAATGTGTTATATTTTATACTGTACTAATAAATGGTACAAATTTATTGTATTTGCAGTACATGATACAACAAATCTGACAAGAAGCTTAAATTATCTGAAACCTTTTGCAAAGAAATCAAGGTCAAAAGAGAGTTAACAATAAAGAGTTGTCAGGGAGATTCATGAAGTACCTCAGCAGGAAGAGCAACAAAGTCTAATTATTTATTCAATGTCAACTCAGGCCAGACTGGACTATGGTGTATCCACTATAAAGGCACTTAGCTCCCATTTCATGGGCATGATATAGCCAATGTTTTAAATCTGTGATAAAAACCACGACATACACAAACAAAATTAATAATCACAAGTACAAAGAGAATTATGAATGGAATATTGTATGTGGTCCTTAGAGGCAACTGACACTTGCACACAACGATCAAGTTGTAAGGTCCCTGGAGTGTCCCTACAAGTAGGGATACTTGTGTACAAAGACAAAATTGTTCTGTCTCTAGACAAGTGTCCTTTATAGGCAGTGGACACTTACACAAAAGTACAATGTTGTAAAGCCCCTGGAGTGTCCTAACAAATAGAGTGCACTTGCACACAAGGACAAAAATTTTAGGTCACAGAAATGTCCTTATAGACAAGGGATATCTGCACTCAGGGAAACATTTTAAGGCTCATATTGTGTCATTCTAGGAAGGTTTTATTGGAACATTATTTCATGTCTACTTTTCATCAAAGTTAGGAGAGATCTAAATTCAAAAAATACACTAATAAAAGAAGCAATCCTCAACAAATCAAATTTGACGCACTCAGAGACTAGTAATGTTTGTTTGACTGTGTGGGAAAGCAAGAACAAAATTTTGACCAGCATTAAAAAAAATTGCCAACTGAATAAAATTGTGCTTCATGCTCAGATTTTTAAAAATAAAATTTAGAGGGAACAAAAATGGATCTTTATGCCATTACATGACCCCAGACAAGCAAAAGATTCTTTTTGATTTTACCAGCCTCCAATGACCAACATATAACCTGTCAATCAAGGTGCTCTATTACTGATATGCAAATCATGTCCTTCACAAAATAATATCAGCATTAATGGGAGTAGATTCCTGTTAAATATGTAATATACCTCTAAGCAAATTCTGATCGATATGAAGTATGATGGAATATCAGTACATTTCTGGCTGAATTCCTTCAGCAGCCTTAAGCAATCAACTGTTTTTGATTCAAGTCATTTACTTAAGTAATGAATCTGTATCATTTTCTTTATATTCTGAAGAAAAAAACACCTTTCTATTCTCTCTTAGGTCATTGCTGAACACAAGCAAACCAACCTTAAGCTAGCTGACATATGGCTAGCACATATCCCCATGCTTTTGTACCCAGATTTACTCCCAACTTCATTGCCATAAAAAGTGACTAAAAGGCCCAGAATCTGACTTGCATTATAAATACATGTAGTGTGAATTTCCTAATTTTTCATGCAGTACCAAGTTAATATAGAAGTGTTTATTTCCTCATTATTCATGAAGTACATGTATTTTGTGCTTGCCTCAAACCACACATTTAAAGACCTGATGATTCATTATTCTCCTATGGAAACAACAGAACCATTTTCCCCCGGAACCCTTGAATTTAAATACCACCAAAAATGTCAATTATTTTTTTTACCAAAACCATGTAAATGTATCCCACAAAAATAATATGTGTATTTCTGCCAAGACTGCAGATATTTCTGTTTTCATTTACCAGAAAATGAAATATTAATATATCTAACCTCTGACACACTCCAATGGATCCATGGGAAACAACCAATAGAAATAACATTCTTGCACTTGAATACCTTGTGGACATATTTTGTACCAAAGCTGGTAAATTTCCACCAAAGAATATTTTATTTTTTAAAAGGGGAATGTGGAAGAGAGGAGAGAAATGTACAGAGACAACTGGATAGAGTGAGATAATAGTATTATAATAACAATGACACCAAAGTACAAGAATAATAAGCAATCTGCATGAAGTAAACTTTGTCTATTTCCTGTTCTTTCTTAATCTCTCCCATCCCAAAACAATATCATCAGATCTACAATAAATGTGTATTTTAAATCCTCATATTATAATATTACAAATACATGTAACAATGCAATTTAGGGTGGTGGACTGTAAGGGCCATTTCGAAATGCAGTGATGGATGACTTGCTGTAAGGGCCAATTCAGGCCCTGTTAGTAGGTGATATTTTTCAAGCTTGCTTAAAAATTAGACAAGTCTACTTGTGGGTGTGTAAAAAAAAATTAAAGGCCACAACTATATTATTGATGATGCAGCTGAAACACTGAAAATCAAACTATGCCCATGTAGCACTATGCACTAAGTAGCACAAGTCAAGGTCCAAGAGCCTGGATGCACCATGTTGGATTAGTCAAGGTCCAAATGCCTGCATGCACCATGGCAGATTAGTCAAGGTCCAAATGCCTGCATGCACCATGTCAAATTAGTCAAGATCCAAATGCCTGCATACACCATGTCAGATTAGTCAAGGTCCAAATGCCTGCATACACCATGTCAGATTAGTCAAGGTCCAAATGCCTGCATGCACCATGGTAGATTAGTTAAGGTCCAAATGCCTGCATGCACCATGGCAGACTAGTCAGGGTCCAAATGTCTGCATACACCATAGCAAATTTTAAGTCAAGGTCAAAATGCAAAACAATATCATTATCATGTACTTTGATCTTCATAAGCGGACACAAAAATCTTAAAGAATAAAATATTTACATGATAAAACATTTTCTCTGGTTCTTTCATCCATTCATTTTGACACCCACTCACCAGCCAAAAGTGAGTGAAAATCAGTATAACTACTCAACTTATTATAAATCATTTCCAAATAAGACCACTGAAATGACATAAGTTAAAGCTTGTCAAGCAAGACACAAGCATGTAAAAAAAGCAACAGAAATACGGACCATGAATGGGCTGTTTTCTGCAAATTTCTTGAAGAATTGCTGAGCATGTACCCATTTGGCGTTCATTATACGTGGACAACCACCCATGACATTGACTTTGATCTCAAACCTAAAATCCACAACATTCTCCTCAAAGCCTATGGTAAGTTGTCAAACATTCAAAACTGATGTTCCTCAAAGCCTATGATAGGTTGTCAAACATTCAAAACACCTTTGCTAAAAATGATGGTGATACAGCTGTATAAGACAACATATCCATACCTTTAGCATTTAAATTCAACCAATGGCCAGTCATATGAAATTTCACTTCTACCCAAGCTATCAAAATAAAATTCTATACAAAGGAAGTTAATGCACAAAAAGAACAATCAGAGGCCATAACTTCTTTTAAATATGCTACTGTGACAATCAAATTCAGCTTAGGTCTCAATACATGTACTATTTAGTTCCAACTAAATCTGTTTAAAATCCAAAACAGAAGTCAATGTAGACACCAGAAGTGGGTGGTTCTGGCAATCAAGGGATATAACTCTGCTAAATGATGCAGAATGCTGATCATCAACTTCTGCCAGTGTACTATCAACATTGAGAGTCTACCAAATTTGTTGAAATCCAATCATAAATAAAGGAGTTGATATGCCGAAATGAAAGTATGTGGGTTCATGAAACAAGACCTTCTACTCTGCTAAATATGTCAAATGCTGACAATTAATATGTCAAGATATCAGTACCAAATTGCCTAAAACCATTGGCTGAAATTCAATACAAAATATGGGGAAATGTGTATAAAAAAAGTGGGTTACAATTCCACTTGCAGAATCATAACAACCTAAACTGGCCCAGGTCTCATGAAATCAGCTGCAAAACAACACCATCTAGGCCATGTCATAATTTAGGTTTATTTACCAGACAATCTGATTCATATTCTTGAAAAGATGTATGTATCATACCACCAAGTCTGCTTTAGAGGAAAATGGCTGGCGGACTGCATGCATGTAAAAAGAACAACTGGGCCAAACTGCTGTTTCAAGTGTTTCACCAATGATTAACTTTAATAATTTGAAATTTCCTACCCAAGTACATTTATGGCATTTTTTTGTCCTACCAAATTATATGTATTAACTGCTACACCACCTAGGGTTGACGAAAATTACAAAACCACTGTGCACATTTACAGACTGCCTTAAAATATATCCCCAAGTTCTCCATTTTATATAGCACAGTGGAAGTCGCATGACATCATACAAATCCGGAATTTACTACACATTTTATATACCAAACTCGTACAAGTCTCTTCTAGTCAATCAAACAATCAAATCAAATCAATCAAATCAATCCTAATTTCCTCCATAAGGAGAATTCATTTACAAATATGTAGAACATGACAGATTTACACTGTTGATCTTCGAAAACGTTCCTAAAGTTTACGTGTATATACGGGCTAAGGTTATAGATTTACTAACCCTGTCATAATTTTAATCATCAGCTGAAAACTTTACATCAAACCTACTGAACTTTATTCGGACCTTGCCAGAACGCGTTTATACAGTCACAGATTAAAACTCTTCATAAACCACTACTGTATTCAGGCATTGCAAAGACAATGTATTCATGACGGGCTTATTGCATACCCGAAATTACGCAATCTCTAGAGAGCCGTCTGTGTCGATTGTAGTTGTCGCAATTTTTCACAAGCTGTCAAGTCTGCCTTCAGCCCCAGCTGATCAGTGATTTAATCTCTTTAAATACAGCTCGCTGATTATACAGACCAGCCATCGACAACTGGACGGCAACAGATCACAGAAATTAGTGGCGGTCTTTTGTACTTGCTCCACTTTGTGTAATCTGTTGCAGTGCAGCCCAGAATAAATAGGCGCTTATTTTGCATAACTGTAGCTACATATATGGTCCAGTCAGACAATTTTAGCGTCACATTATATTAACAACAGTTAGATTCCAAAGTAAGTTCAGTATTACCGGTATTTACGAGCGAAAGAAAAAAAAAACAAATGATCTCGCAATGGACAAGTACAGGAAAAGGAAAGTTTATGCTGTGAATAGGATTGTGATTTTACGGGTTTCACCAGACTGATGAAGACAGGGTCAGTTCTTTACAGGTGCCAAAAGAGAAAAATTTTAGGATCTATAATTTATAGTGATCAAGTGGACCCGCAGGAAATATCCCGTACAGTTTACCTAAGCCATAGTTGCATGCGATAAAGGACTTGTGTGATTTGGACGCCGGGACATTGAGCCCTTTAAAAAATATGCAGAGCGAAATATAATAAGCTCGAAAAAAAAGAAGGGGAAAAAATAACAAAAAAGCGATCCCATGAAATACTTCCAGAAGGGAATATACATCATGCGAGTGAAGTGGTTTGTTTTTTTTAAAATCTAGTTGGGATTAATACTTTTGAGAACAAGTGCGTTTATTTCAGTCATCGATTTGAAGTGAATTAAATACATGTAAGTCTGTTATTTGGTGTTTTTTCTGGAATTCTGTGTTTTTGAATTGCTAAATGCGCATCACGGGATGTCACTCAGATGTTCATGATTAATGAATCATGTTAAATAATTTCAACTAAAGACGAGATATTTTACTGATAAAAATAACTTGACATTACTTGATGCATTTGTTCATCCATTAAATTGCAAAATTGGTGTAAACGGGATAAATATGCACCGGTGTGTTCTTAATTAAAAAAGATTTAAGCTTTTAACATCATGATGCACTGGCTTTCAGTGCAAATTAAATTGAATCATTATTCTGGCAACTTATTTTCTTATTATTTGAATCACTTTAACCTTGATACAGCATTATCCAGAAATTATAACCGGAAAGTGTGCGTGTATGTATGAACAAGTTCAAACAATTCCCCTGGGGCAAGATCCATGATGTAATCGAAATGAGTGTTACATTTTTTATAGCCCTGGTTTGATAGATAAGGCCAAGTTTCAGGTCTATAACCACAATATTTAATGAACTGTTCTAGATTCTAACCCTTCTGTCAAAAAGAACAGGGATACAAAATGATACAAGGAGTGGGGGGGGGGGAAATCTAATTTCTGAAACTTATATACTTATGCACATCTATGTGTACAAACTGATCTCTACCCATGATCAAAGTTTTAAGTCCTGATCTGGAAAGTACTGGGAGTAGTTGTACAGCTATATTCCCATACTGATACAAACTTTAATAATGTCGAGTTACGTAAAGAAAGAAATAAATGAGAAAGTATAAAGTTCATGAAGTACGAATACCCGTCCGCTGTGACTGAAAAGTGGCCTAACTGTAAACTAGATCACAGGGGCTCGTATAAAATTGACCTGTCATACATGTACTATATAATAACTAGTATGACAGGTCACTTTTAAGCAACGATACAAGCCCTGTGAACTAGATGAAACTGACAACTATATGGATGCAGAGATGAATCACAGTTAATGGTATAATGCATTTGCCACATTCATTGAAAGGAAAAGAAATTTTTTGATGATTTTGTACAAACCGATAATGTAGGAAAATTGATACGAAAATGACTAGAACAAACAAAATAGTAATGAACAGTGCAGTCTGAAAACCATCTCCAAAACTGTGCAACCAATCAAGAATCAAACACATATCCAAACAGGTATCTGTAAATATAGTAGCCTTCACTTGGACACAATGGCAATTCTTACTTCTCCCCAACCCCACCCTGGGCAAATTTTCTATATAAATCTTCTATGCGACACAACCACCTGCCTTTTGTCTGCCTTGAGCATTTACTGGAGAATATTGACAGTGATCACGTTTATTTGATAAACAAGGCATTATATAACTGGCATATTATGTGAACTGATCTGTTAACATTTCACATCTGCTTGCACTCCCCATGTTCCAGTCACACTAGATTAAAGGTGCTAATACACTAGATTGGATTCAAAAGCAAGATAGCATTTAAAAGTTGTCTGCAAAGGCAGGCAACATTTTGGAAATTTTGGTCACAAAGAATATCCATATATGGTTTCTTTTGATTCCCTATTCATCATGGTCTCTTACATAAGCTGACTGTCTTTACATCTAACTGAGGAACTGAAAATGAACAAACGGAGCTAATGGTTTTTGAAGGGTGTACAAGGTCAAGCAGTTTACTCTCAAACTCAAATTACCCAACATGCCAGAATAAAGAGAATTTTACAATACCTAAGATATACAAGTTTTTTTCCAAAATAGTCAGGACTACCAGTGTGGGAAATTATTATTATAAATCAATCCAATTGCAAACCACAAAACAGTAGAGCTTAACTTGTATAAGCAACTACAACACAGTATATCAGCTTGATGGTCTTTTTGTCATTGGAAGGTCGGTCAGTGGTAGGGCAGTGCAATTTGATGGGTTGACATACTGGTTGTATTTCTAATATGCAGATTACTGTCAGAGACTTATCATTTGTTCATGTAAATTCTAATCATTAATAAGGTAAAAAAAATTATTTCCAATAAGACGACCTGTAATTTGTCAGTAATTTTTAAGTGTAGCCTTCAAATTCAAAGCTGACAAGATGCAAAGCAACAGATAAACTTCACATAAAAGTAGAACTTTATTAAATGATCAGTAAAATACTTAAATCATATCTGGATAACAAATCAGGAATGTCTTATTTATCATGGTATATGTGATCAGGGGATGAACATGCTGATAAATAAATTCGCACCACGCAGATTAGTCACCATGTGTTAATTTGTAGAAGGTGAATGAGTGTTGCAAATAGTTTTTCTTTTTGCATTGACAGAAATTAGTGCATGTGCCTGTAATGACTGTCAATGACGAATTTTCAATTTAAAGAATAAAAAGTCAAACAATTAAATAAGTATTCACAACTGATGAAGATTAAAGTAACCTGTATAGGGTAATTATCATTTTGTATTGATTTTTTATATCTTGCATTAATATGGGTATCGAGTAGAAAAAACTGTTAACACATCAATATATTGATTAATCTGTCACTCCTATATATAAAAAACAGCTTTTCAATGCAGACAAATTGTAAGAAAGATACGGGCAGTTTAAAGCGTCAGAGGTACTCCTGTAAAGTTAGACCTGTTTCTTGATGAACTTCACTGAATCTAATATTAAAACCAAATCCAAATTCAACACAGATAGGCCAGTATCCAGATTTTAATGTAATGATTTTCCACCTTTTTGCTTTTAATCCAGAAATCCATAATTTAAGGGTCTTTTCAATAAGACTTGGGGTCAAATCATAAAGGTTGACATGTCATCATATGTGCTCATGTATAATGCAGTCAACTGCAAAATGACCTCTGTCTGCGTGGGTTCAAGTCTAGGATTCGGCCAATGTGGTTATGTGAGAAAACTTGCCAGTAGCTTCTCATGGGTCGGTGGGTCTTCCCGGGTTCTTCCTCCACCATTAATACTGGCCGCCATGCATAGCCTATTGTGTACTGAAAAATGGCGTTAAACCCTACAAAAACAACAACTGCAAATGCTGCATAGACCCAGCTATAACACCATAGGTGTTAATGTTTTATGCATAGCCAAATGCAAATGCTACATAGAAACAGCTCTCACACCATACATCTTCATTTATAATTATGCACAGTCAACTGCAAAAGTTGCATAAACTGAGCTATACCATATGTTAACTTATAATGCAGAGCCAACTGCAAAAATTCTGCAAAGATGAGTTATAACACATTAATGTATAATGCATGGCCAACTGTAAATGCTGCAGAGAGGAGTTATAACACATTAATGTATAACATATACCAATTGTAAATGCTGCAAAGATGAGTTATAACACATTAATGTATAACGCATGGCCAACTGTAAATGCTGCAAAGATGAGTTATAACACATTAATGTATAACGCATGACCAACTGTAAATGCTGCATAGATGAGTTATAACACATTAATGTATAACGCATGGCCAACTGTAAATGCTGCAGAGAGGAGTTATAACACATTAATGTATAACGCATGGCCAACTGTAAATGCTGCAAAGATGAGTTATAACACATTAATGTATAACGCATGGCCAACTGTAAATGCTGCATAGATGAGTTATAACACATTAATGTATAACGCATGACCAACTGTAAATGCTGCAGAGAGGAGTTATAACACATTAATGTATAACGCATGGCCAACTGTAAATGCTGCAAAGATGAGTTATAACACATTAATGTATAACGCACGGCCAACTGTAAATGCTGCAAAGATGAGTTATAACACATTAATGTATAACGCATGGCCAACTGTAAATGCTGCATAGATGAGTTATAACACATTAATGTATAACGCACGGCCAACTGTAAATGCTGCATAGATGCAGCTCTAACACTATGAATGCAACTGACGAGCTGAATATACTTCCTGTTGATGTATTTGTTTTTACTTGTCTTAATGCTATCTGCATAGACTCCGGCTTGCATTATACAAGAGTCTACGCTGTATGAAACTTGATGTATGTTGTAACTGTGTTTTCAAGCTATCACTCTAATTTGTCATTTCCTGAAAAAAAACATCAATCTTGTGTGCCATTGTGTTATATAAGGACATGTATATAAAAATGAGTTGTAGATTGAAAAGACATCTTTGATTCAGCAGATTTCCAGTCTCAGTTTTCCCAATTATTCCACCAATCCTCTATTTCCACTCTGAGTGTTATAATCATGTACTACATATATATGAACAAAATCATATATAAAAGGAACTGGCCAACATTATACATAAAAATGAGAGCCAAGTGCTAAAAACAAAGCAATATACTCATATATATATATATATATATATATATATATATATATATATATATATATATATATATATATATATATATAATGCTGTCAGGCATTTCTGCGCACTTAAGGTTTCTGTCTCCAATACTGAAGCAAAGGCATACTGAATTCAACTGATTGACAATAATAAAATACTGCAATGCTAACCATTTGAAATGAGGCAATTGTCACCGAAATATTCTGCTCAAAATAATATTGCTAGACACATGGGATACCACCCCCCACCCCCACCCGTTTTCATAACTCATGATATGTCTGCCTATTCTGTCCACAGCTCTGAAAAGATGCAATGTTTATCTATCAGACTATAGACATGAAATTTATTACTTTGGACTGTTTCTGTCAGCAGTTTAGCTCAGTAAATAGGTCAGGTTTATAGCTACTTTTACAAAATTCAACTTAGCAATGCCAATAAATGGCAAAAGATATTAAGCAAACTAAACTGATGTAAAAAAAATTTGTAAAGGTAAACATTTTATCAAAAACTAAACTATTATGTGAAAAAGAAACAACACTGAATAGGATGTAATACATTTACAATGTCTTGTTTATAGGGACAACTTACTAAAGAATTTAGAAACAGCCTATACTCTGGGGAATTTCTTAAGAATCCTGTTCTAGCGGCAAGTTGACACTTTGTGTAGCTGATGATTTTGTACATATGGGACATCTTGCAAAATTGGAAACTTGGATTAAGATGCAGAATTTTTTAAGGTATACATTTCCATCATTAATGTTATGTATTTATTTGTATGATTCTAAAAGATACATAATAAAAATAGGATTTTCTGGTTTACAGGTTCAAGAAGGTCATGGAGTGGGTCTTCACGTTGCCATTTAGAAATCACAATTTTACGTGCATTTCGAGTCGAAATGTGGGATATTTTTGTACACTTTATGAATATAACTTTTCTTAATTAAAGTACGATTGTTCTTTCTTGATACAAAATGGATTTTTGACCCCAAATAACACATGATCCAATGTTTACAGAAATGACATATCATTGCACAGAATTACCCAACACACATAATTTGCCAACATGGTGGTATGTATGTGTGTATATATATATATATACACACAATCCATAAAATCTAGAGTAAACTCTGCGCACTGAACAATGATTTACCTGCGAACAATACTTTTATGTCCTAGGCTGAAAGAACCCAAACTAAATTCCTGCCAATAAAGTAAAACATTATTACATGTATAATGTTCAGTTAAAACTGAAACTGGATTAACAAGGTTAACCTGTAGATTTAAAGGCAAGGATATTTCAGAATTCCTCTGTCTTCTCTCAAAATCATGGGAACTTAAGAAAGAAAGTCAAGAGGAAATAGATCAACGATAAAGCAGGAAAAAATAAAATTGCTTGTTTGGTTTGTAATGGCACTTTCAACATATTATTGGGTATATGATGCCATAAAAATGGGACATAAGTGCTAAATGCATTTCCAAACACACCAGTTCAGCTAACAAAAGCTGACCTAGATGCATTGAAATTATGACCCTAGAATTATGAATCCAACTCCACCAAAAGAGCCAACAAAACTCAATTTTAAACAAAAACACTTCCTTCAAGATACACGTTTGTCATGGTTTCTTTGTTCTGTAAATCAAGTGAAATATAAAAGCTGTTCACAATGGTACCAAATGCAATATGTTTATTTGTTAATGGAATTTTAGTAAAACTCTGCAGAAAAATGGTATGTCAACCAATCATCCCTGTATCCACTCCACCCCCCTTGCTGCCTGCGGTGTGGAATGGGGTTGATAACAACAGATTTTCTTATTTTTTCCATGTACAAAGACAGTAATACCTTTAAAAAATTGTGTTGTTTCATGAAGTCAGTATCCTGTAAAGATTACAAAAATTAAGGGCTACATATGATGCCTAACTTTTGAGTACATCTGTACCAGATGTGGGGGATTAGTACTGTATAATATATACCCTTGAGATAATAAACATTTGAGCTCCAACTTAAGTTTTCAGTATCAGCTACCCAGAAACAGCATTTCAAAAGCAATGTAATTTGTCATTTTTGAATTTCAATCGGAAGTTGCTGATCATAGCATTCCTGTTCTATACAACTCAGCAGGCTCTACTGTGACTTCTATATGCTATACCTACAATATTATTCATGTTTTAAATGATACCCTCTACATTATTCAGGTTCATGTACCTACAATAGTGTCCATTTATTATCACGAACATGCAATACAAACCTGAAAAAGAAACACTTCCTGATACATGTGGACCTGGTGGATACGAATTTGATTTAACTTTTGATGAATTTTCATCTACTAATCCGTCTGCTGTCGAATGTGTGTTGTTCTTATCCTTTCCTTTAAGACCGCCACTACCTCCCTTGTGGAAGGATAAGGAATGCTTGCCCCCCATGAGGAAAAGTCACCATATTTAGCAAAAAGTGAAACAAAATGGAGGGCACTCAAACCAAACAATGATGAAGCCAAGTGATTATTCAACAGATGCCCTAAATTCACATTGTTTCTCTTCCTCTCAACACAAAATCCCTGCTGCTTTTAAAACTACCGGTGACTAATAAATGGTCGACACAGTCCTGGTATACACACTGTCAACATAAATGAACAAGTGCACTGGTTCAATATACATGACTGAGTACGCAGGTGACTTGTCTGGTCACACTGTAATGAACACAAACACCCCAGACATTTCTAGTGGAGCAGCCATACAAAAGGCTCTGCGTGTTTGTTAATTATATTGTAGAGTACACAGAAAACCACCCAAAAGAACCTAACTAAAATTCGTGCACTTAAAGGAATTGGTTTTGAAATTTCAGTGGTTGCACAGGTAAACAGGTCAGTGCTTGGCTGTCAAAACAAACAGATACAAGGTTGAAAAATCAATGCCTGCTACACAAAGTCAATATATTAAAGGAAATATTTATTGGAATTCAAGGACAATTATGTATATTTCTTTTGGAATCTCACCAATTGACATGAGCTGCTCATAAGCTGCACATGAGAACCTTGTTAGAAATGTAAGGAAACGGGGTATATTTTGCAGGCTCATGTGTGCAGTTTGTTAGATCTTGTGAGCCAAGGAAAAATTAACCGGATTCTCACATGTGCAGATTTTGCTCACGTGAGAATCCAAATTTTCACACGAGAAAGTAGAACTTAGAAAACATTCTTTTCCATTACATACAACCATTTTGATTAAACACTTATTTCAAATTTATTCAAAGTTGGATTTTCTCATGCGAGTTATCACATGAGCAATTTGGACTTAAATATTTTGTGTAAATGTTAAATGTCGAGCATCCAGATTATTGTCAAATAGACATTATTTCTATTTTGCACATGCTGCTGCTTTGTTGTTTTTTTTAAAATTTTAAAACATGTCAACTTATTTTCTCACTCTGAGTTTTAGTCTTATTCTGACCCAACAGTCTCAGCCACATCAAATCAAGTTGAGGCTACAACATCGTAGCTAAAAAGAGTATATATTACATGCCATTATTACAGAAAACTGTATGAAAAATGTATAAGCAGTTAAAAAGTTTGTCACAAATCAGCTGAATTCATGTGGATTAGTAGTAAAGATGAAAATAGACACAAAAGAAATTGATAAATTATTTGTACATAGCACTCACTTCAACCAGTGTACATGTCTAGAATAACTTTTGCGAATTGTCATAAAGTCCATAAATGATGACTGTTGTATTATCCTCAACCTGCCATGGTTCATTCCATAACGACGGTACGGTGCAACATGTTTTTAAGTTTAACAAAATCCCTCTTCTCTAACATTTTTCAGTCACATAACATCCATCAGTCACATTGATACATCCCGAGGTTTTTTGTTGTTGTTTTTTTCTATAAAATTTTTTTTTTATGATATCTGGCACCATTTATTTTCAATTTAAGCTGGACTGCTATGTGTGTAGTATCATAATAGAATGAATCTAGGGCAAATGGTTTCACATTCAAAAACCTGTCTGTTTTGTTGGAACTGTTTGATGTAAAATTCATGCAGAATTTACCAATGCGTGAATTTTTATTCAATTTTTTTTAAACTGTTATTAAGTAGCAAACTTTTTTTATTCTTTATGTTTAAAGATTTCAGTCTGTATAGTTGTCCGTTTCGTTAATTTTTTTTTTCCTAACATGGTATGAGAAGTGCATGTTAAGGTAGCCAAGTTAAACCAGACATTCATAATGTGCTTTCTTTTATTTGACCCAGTTAATGTCGTCAGGATCTGAAAACAAGAGTGTTTTAAGTCATGAGAAAATTGGCACACGAACCATGGACAGGCATGAAGTTAGGATGGTCAAGCTTGAAATATCAGCACTGATTATTAAATAGGTCACTTGAGAAAGGAATGTATTATTATATAGAACACATATGACAAGTAAATTGTGAGCAACCATACAAGCCCCTGTGATGAATAAATGCATACATGACACAAGCCTCGAATTGTAATTATTAGTCTGTCTTGATCTGAGCTTGGAACACTTTTTTTAACGGGTACCCAATTGTTCGTTTTATTAACCAGGTTATTATCAATGGGAGAGTACCTGGTTATCCATTGGCATCTTTACCCAGAAGTAGTCAAATTTGGAATATGCGATGTGACTTGCAGGTATCTCCTCAATAGTGCAGTTTATATGTTTGCTACTGAACTATGGTAATTCTATTGGTAGAGCAATTTGACTCATAGTCCAAAGGATGAATTTTCAGACTGGGTTGGCTGCATAAGTGTGTCCTTGGGAAAACAGTTGGTTCCTATTTTCACAGTGTGAGATAGACACTGTGTTAAAGTGCCATCTAATCCAAACTACAATTATGTAGTTTGCCTTTACCTTGTCAAACAAATCTTCAAAAATCCACCTTACAGAATGTCTCATATGCTGTGATCAGAAAAAAAACTTGTACCAACTTTTTTATTTCCATTTCAAGTTTCATTTTTCAACAGTTCAAAACTGAGCCTGCTAACTTAAATTCAGTGGACAGCAGGAAGCGCAATGATTCAAAGAGAACAAACTCCAAGTGAAAATGTTGCAGACTGGCAAATGATGAAATTCAGAAGCAGGAATGTCAATTACACATTTTGTTTGCTTTGAATTTTCTGGAACAGTGAAGAATGGTCTTCATGTGAAGCAAATTCACAGCAGTATCTTTCATTATGACCTTAACGTTTGTAGAATGAATGTGATGTATTAAATATAACAGGTACATACATACATACATACATACATACATACTCTAGTTGTCTTATCTTATTAGAAGATCACTAATCAAACTCAAATAATATGCTTATGATTACTAGATTTGAATATTGATCTGACTGTTTAATTCTTGTAAAAGATGTATGTATTCAATAAAAACTAAATACTATAGTCATTTTTTGTTGCTTTTGCTCATGTGAGCAAGATGTTGCTCACATAAGCAGACTTGCTCACATGAGCAGATCTTGCTCATAAGCATGCCATTTTCAGATGAGCAGACTTGCTCTTGTTAACAATTCCCGAACATGTGATTTTCTTATTAGAAACTACTTCCTCACATGAGTTCTACCTAATTTGCATGTTAAATTGCACATGAGACTAACCTGACTTAAATCTCACGTGAGAATCTCATGCAGAAGGGTAGGCAGTTTTGGTGTGGGAAACCCTTTTGAGAATCTCATGCAGAAGGGTAGGCAGTTTTGGTGTGTGAAACCCTTTTGAGAATCTCATGCAGAAGGGTAGGCAGTTTTGGTGTGGGAAACCCTTTTGAGAATCTCATGCAGAAGGGTAGGCAGTTTTGGTGTGGCAACCCTTTTGCATAGCGGTTTACCATTTACCGGTGTGTCAACTTTTCTTGTTGTTTTTCTTGCTCCAAACATAACATTAAGAGTTCCTTGGCCTATATACTTGAATGCTGGTCCCTTCAATTTTCAAATTACTCGAACCCATACTGATATGGGCGAGATGTCGGTCATCTGTAAAGACTACCACCTTAAACCACTTTGTCACCCAGCACCCCTACAATTATCAGTGGTCAATTTTCCCATTTTATACTGCTTCTTACATGCAAGCAGCCATTTATCATCAGGCAAATTTCCTGGCTCGAGGAAATTATTGCAATATCAAAGAAATTCTTCAGCAAAGCAAGGATTAAATCATATACCATATATTATTTTGTTTTTGTTGTTGTAGGGTTTAATGCCATTTTTCAGCACAAGATGGGTTATACATGGCGGCCAGTATAAATGGTGGAGGAAGAACCTGGGAAAATCCTGGAAAGAAGCACCGACCCACAAGAAGCTACTATCAAGCTTTCTCACATACCCACATTGGCCAAACCCCGAGACTCAAACCAATGCAGACAGAGGTCAGATGGCAGTGATCTGTAATGGTGAGTGCTTTAGACCACTCAGCCACTCGGGGGCCCCTCCATATATCATGGAAAATTGCTCTAATTTCATATCAGATTAAATAACACCTATAAATAACCAAGCCAGGAGGAGGATATTTTTGTTTTTTAATCCTTAAAATGCATAAACATAGCATGAAAAAAATGTCAAATTTTAATGTCTGGAAGAAAAATAGAGTAGAGTAATAATAATAATGACTTTATTTAAAGAGGGTAAAACAATTAGCTAAGAACTAATCTACCTTGAGACCCTCATACAAAGGAATTTATTTATTTAAGCTGCATCTCTGAAGCCACTGGATATATTGGGTTTGATAAAAGGAAATTTATAATCTCAACTGGAATACTATTCCAGAGCAGAGTTCCAGAGTATTGAAAACTTTAAAAAATAATTCCTCATTTGGTTTGGGAATTGAATACTGTTTGGTAGACATGGATCGCAGGTGGGGAGTATTGCCAGGTAGCCTATACTGGAATAGTGATTGTAAATATTCAGAAGCACTATTATGAGATATCCTGTACATTAATTTGGCTTTTCTCAAACAGATTTGGTCTTTAATAGATAATATTTTTAACCTACCAGCTAAATTCTCCTTGCTTTGTTTCTGGATTGATATTAACCCAAATGCTCTTTTTTGTTTGAAGATGTGCCAGTTTTGCTATGTTTTTATCATTTGAATTACCCCATACTGTATTACAATAGTCTAAATAGGGTTGTATGTAACTGTTATAAAATAGTTTTCTGTACCTTTCAGGGAGAAGATATCTTATCCTACTGAGAAGCCATAAACTTGAATTGGCTTTTTTTAACTGATATCTTTTATATGTTCAATCGATGATAGGTTATTATTTACCAAAACACCAAGTAGTCTATCATGACAAACCATTTGCAGATTTTTATCCTTCCATGTTAGACATAGTTCATCACTATCAAGATTTGTCCTTTTTTGCCAAGTTGAGATAAGTAATATTTTAGTTTTACCAGTATTTACCACCATGCCCTTGCATATGCCCCAGTTTTTTAGGGCATTCTGTAAAGAAATTTCGAGTTCATGTTTTGTGTTTTGCATGTCTAACAATGTTGCATCATCTGCATAGAGATCTGTAGATGATATTGAGTCCCTTAATAAAAATGATAGGTCATTAATAAATAAAATAAATAGTAATAGACCTAGAATTGAGCCTTGTGGTACTCCAAATCTAATTGTTCCAGGTTCAGACAGTTGTTGTTGTAAGGTTTAATGCCATTTTTCAGCACAAGATAGGCTATACATGGCGGCCAGTATAATTGGTGGAGGAAGAACCCTGGAAAACCCCGGGAAGAACCACCGACCCACGAGAAACTACTGGCAGGCTTTCTCACGTACCCATGTAAGCCAAGCCTGAGACTCAAACTCACGTAGACATGGTGAGATGGCAGTGATCCGTAACGGTGAGCGCTTAAGACCACTCGGCCACTCGGGGCCCAGGTTCAGACAGAACATTATTTATAAAAACAGAGTCATTTCCAGCATGCATTCATCTGTCTGAAACAGCCACTGTTCTTCAGGCCCCTTAATCCAAATTGGTGCACAGACTGAACCTTTATTTTAAGCATCCACTTCCACATGTTACCATTAATTGTAACCAAAATAGCTATTTGCAAATATTTTTCCTTGCTGGCTTTTGGATACTGCTTTTTTTTCTTCTTCCTTCTGCATATTGTAAAACAAGAACTATGTTGTGATTACCAGCTAAATTCTTCTTGTTTGGGATTTTTGTTTGTTTAACAGGACTTTTAATAAAAATAATGGCTAAATCATGCAGATGAAATTAAAGTTAGGTGTCTTTTCCCAAGGACACAATAAGGCAGCTGATCAGGGCTCTCTTGGACAGGTATTCAACCCATGACCCTTAGATTACAAGTCTGACACTCTACCAATGGGGCTAACATGAATCCCAATTAAATTTAGACTGCTAAAGTAATTCTGCCTATTAATGGAAATTAATTTTGTATAAACCATTCTTCCATTGATCAGGTTGAAGTTGGTCTTATGTACATTTTTGGGGGGTTGATGATACAAGTCAGAAGAAATGATCTGTTCGTGGGTTTTGTTCATGGCAATCTTCTTGATTTAAAACCCTCCTCTACAGTACAAAGAAACCTGAAAAACTATATGCTCATAAAGACTTAGTCTCCAATCCAGGTTCACATTTAGCATTTTCTAGATAAAAAAGCAAATCCCAACATTTGAACAATATGACTGTGTTTATTGATGATACAAAAGACAACCAAAATATCATTGGATTTTTTTAAAGGAATCTGGTGCCAGAAGTGCAAGTATATGAGAGATATATATTAAGTTGGACAATTAGTATTTGGTACTAACAAGTTTCTGTTCATAAAAGTTCCAAACAATGCTGAAATTGAAACTATGGAAATGAGTTCTGAGTTTGTTTTGAATTGCTTAAAGATATATGGATGTTTCCAAATCTATGCAAACTCCAAGATATTAAAAATGTAATACCTTTAAATTTTTGAGTGCTAATGATATCAGTATAGATGCATCCTGGATAATGGCTTCTGTGTAGAGAAAATGATATGTACAATGGCATTTTCTGGACCTACATATGTCTGAAACGCGCTTTCAATTCTGCACCAAAGAGTCAGGTGCAAATTTCAGTTAAATGAGTGTTCAAAACTCAATACTGTTTAAGAACTGAAATTCCATCAATAAAACAATGTCTCTATTTTTTCAGTTACAACTAGGATAAGATCTCAAAAGATTCTTTTACTAAAATCTAACGTTCATTATCAACCAATCTTGGCCAGCCAAACCCATATATATTCTATTTTATCTTCACCTCTGGCTCGCATTTTTACATACAATTAATACCAGGTGTCCTATTTCCACCCTTGAATTTCTTGACAGAGCTAGGAATAGTAGATGAATGCATAGGTAAGCACTGTGCATAGTTTTGCTTGTCAAAGACTGCATTAGGGAATATTAAATTGTACTGCAAGTTCATGTTCAACAATAAAGCAACTGTGCATTTCAGGCAACATTTAAGTATTTGAGCTTTATTTAAGAAAATCAGAAAAATATGGAAGAGATACTTGAGTTGACTTAATACCATGAGGAGTATTATTCCAAATAAGTTCACATGAAATTGAAAACTATTTTTGAATGACTTCTTTTTCTGGCATGGGTACTCTGAAATTATAACCTGTTGATATCATAAATTGGGGTATTTTTTCATGCATTGTTAATGCTTTGGTAACATGCATTGCATTTTGAAAAATTATCAATTATTTTACATGCCTTTTCCTGGAGTCAGGAATTGTTTCTCATATTTGTAGCAGCTGGATTTCCCAAAAATTATATTACAGTGGTCAAGATGGGTTTGAATGCAATGTTTGTGAAATGTAACTCTACCATAATGGAATGTCAAGGCCATGCTTTTCTTTTTTGCTGTCTTGTTCTTTCAGCCATGTGGTTATAAGTTGGACTACTGTTTTATTTCTACTGAGGATCATGTTTTCTTGCACCATAATTCTGTTGAGAGCAGTTGGAAGGTTTCAGCCTGTTTATTCTGGGCAACAAACAAGGTATGCGTAGTTTCATCAGCATACATGCAAGTTGATGAGACTGCATCTCCTGTCTCCATGGGTAATATGTGAACAGAACAAGTAACAAGGATCCAAAGATAGAACCTTGTTGTACTCCATAACTTATGGTTTTATTTTCAGATATTTTCCATTTAATGTTACCGATTGGGATCTATTGCACAAGAATGATGTGAACCACTCAATAGTATCATTACAACATTGACAGAATTTTAACTTTGCAAGAAGAATTTCATTGACTTTATCAAAGGCTTCTTGAAAATACATCAGTATAATATCTTCTAACTTTCCTTCATCAGAGACATTCAACCATTTGCCAATCATCAAAACATGTGAAATTTTGCAATAATGATCTTTTCAAAGGCTTTTCTAGTTATTTAGGAAGAGATGGAAGAATTGATATTGGTCTGTATTTTATTTTACATCCTCTTTTGATTCAGCTTTGTATAGTGGTATTACTTTGGCAGTTTTCCAAGAACTGGGAATCTGACTTGCTTCCAGACTGTGGTTACATGGAAAGGTAGTACACTGTGGTAGTATACTGTACTATCAGCTTTAGGACACATGGTATTAACTGTATGGAAAAAAGGGAACCAATCTGAAAATCGCTAAAGATAAAACAGAGTATTTATGAGTTTGGCTGCAGATAAATACATGTATATGCAGTACCAGACACTGCAGATATATACATGTATATACAGTACCAGATGCTGCAGATAAATACAATGTATATACAGTACACACACTGCAGATAAAATACATGTATATACCAGACACAGCAGATAAATACATGTATATACAGTACCTGACACTGCAGGTATATACATGTATATACAGTACCAGATGCTGCAGATAAATACATGTATATACAGTACACACACTGCAGATAAATACATGTATATACAGTACACACAATGCAGATAAATACATGTATATACAGTACACACACTGCAGATAAATACATGATTATATAGTACCAGACGCTGCAGATAAATACATGATTATACAGTACCAGACACTGCAGATAAATACGTATAAACCAGACACAGCAGATAAATACATGTATATACAGTACACACACTGCAGATAAATACATGTATATACCAGACACTGCAGATACATTTCATGTATATACAGTACCAGACACTGCAGATAAATTCATGTATATACAGTACCGAGACACTGCAGATAAATATGTGTATATATACAGTACCAGACACTGCTGATAAATTCATGTATGTACAGTACCAGACACTGCAGATAAATACATGTATATACAGTACCAGACACTGCAGATAAATTCATGTATATACAGTACCAGACACTGCAGATAAATACATGTATATACAGTAGCAGACACTGCAGATAAATACATGTATATACCAGACATTGCAGATATCTAGAGCAGTAGTACTACTATTGGGTGTAAATTGCAATGATGCGCTCAGAGCGATTGCCTCGTTTTAAAAAGCAGATACATGTCTCAAATGTTTGAAATAAAATGTAAAACTTTTGATGGTAAGATTTTCTTGCAATCTGTTTTGAGAAAGGCAAATTAGGGAATGTAATTAAATGTTCTTATCAGTTTTTTTTAAGGACAATTTGTCAAGACAGGACCATGGCAAAATTACGGAATTGTGTCTAAGCTTTGTCTGTAAAAAGAAAGGCTGGATTAGAACTGGTGCAGAATTATTCTGACTTTTGATAAAACCATGATTAAAGCAAACATAGCATTTTGTTTTCAATCAAAAGAGATTTTATTTTTTTAAATCCCAGTATACATTGAGTTTTACCACAATGTGTGGAAAAGCAAAATTTTATGAGAACTGTTAAGCAAGACCTTCTTTTTTCTTTAATAAAATCTTTGATTTGTAAGTCCTCACTAACTAAGCAAGAAACTGAACTCTGGAAAGCTTAATCTGGTCATAAAGACTTCACAATATGCACACTGATGTATTTTTAAATAAAAAAAAAGAAGTGAGACCTGTGCCACAACATCATGCTTCATGGAAAAAACAACTAAGTGGGCAAATCAAAACTTGACATTCAATTAATGACATGATTAAATTACCTTGTGGTGTTGAAGCTTCGTTCTGTGGCTGCCTGTTTACATTTCTCGTCGGATCTTCCGAATAGCGATCTATGCTGTTAGGTTTGGTGGTAGCATTGCTTGTTACTTCTTTATTTGCAATATCAGAAAACTTCTGATCTACATCATTTTTCTGTCCAGATACACAACAATTTCCCATGTTTGTTAATCACTTGTTTTTCATCCAAACAAAAAGTCATTCATGTACACAAACAATCCTTTTACATAATGATGTAGTGGAGTGAGGTTCTTATCCAATGCTTCCAGACTGTAGGTAAATGAATAAAAAATAATAATAAATAAACAAATTCAGACTTATTTTCTTCATAGTATGTGCAATCATTAGACAGTAAGTGCAGTCAATTAACTTTTGCCTTGTGAATTGAGCTGAATATAGAATGACTAAGAAATACAAACATTTGTCAAGCTCACAGACTTAATAGAGACCTGACTGCTCACAGACTTAATAGAGACCTGACTGACATAATTCAGAACAAAACATTATTATACATTTTTACATTTTGTATGTTCTTAGAACTTAAAGAATCAACAAAGATGTCAGGATGGGATTTGAACTTAAGTTCCTTTGTTCCCTCCTCTTCTGTATCTGGACTTGTCGTATGACTTTTTTGTAACAGACAGTTCTAATTAAAACGAAATTGGTGTAATAATATAAATAAATATGTACCCTGAACTAATCAACTGGATACGGACATTTCATAACAAAAAAGAGGAGGAAGTAATGTATCAGTAATGACAGTCAATATTAGTCATGGGAATCAGTCAGAATTTCATAATCTATTATCAGCTACACTTAACCAACTAATAGTCCATTATAATTGGTTACGAAGAGTACATTTTAATTTTTGTTTGTTATACAATTATATCTTTGCTCAAGAGTTAAAAATGTTAATAAATGTGCAGGAGTAATCTATTTTAATGACACATATCCTTTAACCTAATAATAATATTACATTTTTTTATATAACAATAATAATAATAATAATAATAATAATAATAATAAGGACTTCTTTCTATAGCGCCTAATCTTTAGAAGCTCTAAGCACTTTACAACATTAAACAACACCTAAAACATAAAAAACATATATAATGATATGATTGAACAAAAACAAACACCATGAAATTAGAAAACATAAAACATGCTGAAAATATTTAAGGTAGGAAACATTATTAGGTCTTTAAGTTTGTTCTTCCAGTCGAAATAAGTGAGTTTTAAGAGCTCTCTTGAATGGATTCACTGTGTCTTTGTGTCTAAGTTCAGTGGACGATTCATTCCATGTTGCTGGGCCCTGGTATGCAAAAGAACATTGTCCAAATGACTTTGTTTTCATAGTGGGTCTCAGTTCAGAAGCTACATCTGTTGTCGCTCTTTTGTCAAACCAAACTTATTTCTGGTGGAATCAGCTCCACTTCAAACAAAAATTACATTCTTAAGATGTCAGATACTGATTATGCACTGAAAGAAACTTGTACACCATGTGATTTCACTCCTTTCAAACACTTACAAGAATTTTCTTCAAAAATGTAACTTTTTTTACTCCTGGCCATTACACCCAACATTCCACAAAAATTATTTGAAGGACTGAAGGTCAGTTAAGCTTACAGCTGCTGTTTATTGGTGCCACATCCATTAGTAATTCAAAACATTATGGTACAAAAAAGCTACAAGAAATTCTTAATTTAAATCCTTTTGCACTGAAAACATGTTTGGAGTTACTCGAGAATACATTCATTAGCAAATATTCAAGATGAGGGGAACAACAACAAAAATAGTTACTTCCAATAATCACTCCATTATTACAGACTTCAAAACTGATCTGCTCCCATTTCAGTCCTGTCAGAACCAAACACTGCCATGGCTAAATAATATGATACATCAGTCATATGTTGAAAATTTAAATTTTTTAAACAAATTAAGGTATGTACAATAGTTTGTGGATTTAATATCAATATATAAAAACACTTCCAATCACATAGCTGAGGACTAAATGGCAGAAGAAATCTCAAACGTAAACTCTTCAACTGCATTTAAAGCACCTGCAGTCTGGAAATATTTGGGGTTTCAAGGGTCAAATAATTACAAAGCCATTAGTAACAAAAATCACATGTAGATTCTGCACAATGGTCATTGTAACCTTACTGCATGATCAACACCAACACAGTGATAAAGTCACCACGTGCAAAAAACATATGAACAAGGTTGGAGTCAACATCATGATATGTATCATCACTCCCATACTCTAGTGAATCACCCAATAAATGTATGACAAATAAAGTCATCTGTACAATAGTGTATCACCCAAGTACAGTGATATGCATAAAATATCTTCCAAGCAGATGATACACAGCCTTACACCATAGGTAATGTATCAAAGATTCCATATATGCATAAATACAACTGATCAAAAACACATGTACAAACAATAAATATCATAGTGTATATTTAATGACTAAAGAGCCAACAGTTTCTACACTCCTGCCGAAAGTCATTCAATCATAAAATAATGGTCAAAGGAATCTTGTTAATAGGAACCAGGGACTTCCATTAAATTTAAACTTGGAGGTGAGTTGGTAAAGTAAGCAAGGATCGTGGTGGGACCTCCTCCAAAGGGGATAATATTTTTTTTAGAAGTGCCCAGTTGTAAATTAAAAGTAGCAAGGTAGACCACCTGGCTCCCGGCTGATAAGGAAAGCCCTGATAGTAGTTGAATACTTGTCTAAACACTCCTTTTTAATACAGCAGTGAAATACTAACTTGTCTAGATACTTTTTAATACAGTAGTGAAATACTAACTTGTCTAGATACTTTTTAATATGGTAGTGTAATACTACTTGTCTAGATACTTTTTAATATGGTAGTGTAATACTAACTTGTCTAGATACTTTTTAATACAATTGTGTAATACTAACTTGTCTAGATACTTTTTAATATGGTAGTGTAATACTAACTTGTCTAGATACTTTTTAATACAGTAGTGTAATACTAACTTGCCTAGATACTTTTAATACGGTAGTGTAATACTAACTTGTCTAGATACTTTTTAATACAGTAGTGTAATACTAACTTGCCTAGATACTTTTAATACGGTAGTGTAATACTAACTTGTCTGGATACTTTTTAATACGGTAGTGTAATACTAACTTGTCTAGATACTTTTTAATATAGTAGTGTAATACTAACTTGTCTAGACAGTTTTTAATTCAGTTGTGTAATACTAACATGTCTAGATGCTTTTTAATACAGTAGTGTAATAATAACTTGTCCAGGCAGTTTTTAATACAGTTGTGTAATACTAACTTGTCTAGATACTTTTTAATACGGTAGTGTAATACTAACTTGTCTAGATACTTTTTAATATGGTAGTGTAATACTAACTTGTCTAGATACTTTTTAATACAGTAGTGTAATACTAACTTGTCAAGACAGTTTTTAATACAGTTGTGTAATACTAACTTGTCTAGATACTTTTTAATATGGTAGTGTAATACTAACTTGTCTAGATACTTTTTAATACAGTAGTGTAATACTAACTTGTCCAGATACTTTTTAATACAGTAGTGTAATACTACCTTGTCTAGACAGTTTTTAAAACAGTTGTGTAATACTAACATGTCTAGATACTTTTTAATATGGTAGTGTAATACTAACTTGTCTAGATACCTTTTAATACAGTTGTGTAATACTAACTTGTCTAGATACCCTTTAATACGGTAGTGTAATATTAACTTGTCTAGACACTTTTTAATAATGTAGTGTAATACTAACTTGTCTAGATACTTTTTAATACGGTAGTGTAATACTAACTTGAAGAGATACTTTTTAAAATGGTAGTGTAATACTAACTTGTCTAGATACTTTTTAATACGGTAGTGTAATACTAACTTGAAGAGATACTTTTTAATACAGTTGTGTAATACTAACTTGTCTAGATACTTTTTAAAACGGTAGTGTAATACTAACTTGTCTAGATACCTTTTAATACAGTAGTGTAATACTAACTTGTCTAGAGAGTTTTTAATACAGTTGTGTAATACTAACTTGTCTAGATACTTTTTAAAACGGTAGTGTAATACTAACTTGTCTAGATACTTTTTAAAATGGTAGTGTAATACTTGTCTGAATACTTCCATGTATAGAGTTCAACGACCATGGGATGAATGGTCTTATAGGTGTAAATTAGAATTACCAGAAAACCAGCCTGAAACAGTCACTGTGAATGCATTTAAGACTCTAAACACACATTGGTTCAAAATGTGATACATTCTTGCGTAAAACATTGAAACAGTGTATACTGAGCAATATTCCTACCAAGAGCCACCCACCCACCCATGATATAAAAACATGAACTTGCCCCAAAAAATACTTTCAACATTGTGAGATGAAGATGTACATGCAAATGCCCTGATGACTGCATGAACTCACTTTACAGTGTGTAGCCCTTGTCTGCATGAACTCACTTTACAGTGTGTAGCCCTTGTCTGCATGAACTCACTTTACAGTGTGTAGCCCTTGTCTGCATGAACTCACTTTACAGTGTGTAGCCCTTGTCTGCATGAACTCACTTTACAGTGTGTAGCCTTTGTCTGCATGAACTCACTTTACAGTGTGTTGCCCTTGTGCAATGTCACAGATCATGACAAAATGATTATCATACATAGGCCAGTACCATTATTTAAATTATAAAATACTATACTTGGAGAAAAAGAATAAAGCCAAATTGCCTTCAGTAATGAAACAGTAATAACAATAAAAATTAACTGATACTTATGTAGTATATGCTCTTGTTAAAACAACAACATAGAATCTTATGAAATTGCTAGATGCAGTTATGAAACGTCTTGTGCTTTGGTATAAAAAAAAAACACTCTCTCGTGCAGTTGAAACAATGGTTAGAGTATAGAGATCTTAAAACAAATGGAACTCAACCAAAATGAAGCTGCAACATTGATTATACATAATGTCTACATAATACGGAACCCAACAACATCAACAGAAAAAGGAAATAAATTACCTCTTCTAAGTTTAGTAATAAATTTCCCTTCTATTGAAAATCAAAGGCAATGCTGGAAAAATGTCAGTTGTTTCGTTACCTGGTTGTTTCATAATGTGGATTCAAACCAGCAACTTCAAAAGATGTTTTTATACATATACATGTATTAATTTCACACATTCTTTGGTAATGTTTTAGTTTTTATTGAATCGCTTTGTAAATATCTTCCCTACACATAAGGCTGTTTCTGTTCTACTGGTACATGTCTTAAACACTATAAATTTATTCTTGTAATTTAACGCATTGTAATACTTGTCTGTCCAAACTGTTATTGTAAGATCTATTTTGACTCGTTATATATTTTTTTAAATTTATTATTTTATTGTACTTTCAATTTTTTTTTAAAATTTGACTTCATTTCATTTTTAATAATAAAACTGCAATAATTAAAGGTACACTCTGCTATTCAATGATTCGCTCAAAGTTGTTTCATTTTTATATCAAATAATCTAGACCACATATCACTACAAGCCATCTGAGATTCAATTCTAAGTGGTCACTCATGCCCATGCCCAGTCAGTCGTAAAAGATGCATACGGCTCTTAGGAGCTGCTAGCTAATACAAAATGGCAGCACTCGAGTCTTTCTTCTGCCATCATGGCATTCATATTGCATCTCAACAACTGTTATTTTCATCAAAATATCTTGTCAATCAACAGCCATCATGTTTCCCAAGTACTCTCCAAAGGATGCTGGTAACAAGACTGCTAATTGGCCAGATTACAAAGAAAGTATGGAAGAGTGAGTCTTTATAAGTTATGTCTTAAATGTACAATAGCATTTGCAGAAATACTTGGTACAAAGCATCCAAGTTGCAAAATGACGTGCACTGTTTTGACTTCCCCCACAAACAAATTCCAGTTCATTACATCATAACATAATGATCATTTTATTTTTCAAGTGCATAATTTAAAAAAATTATCATTGAATTGAGTCTTTTTTATCAGTCCAGGCTCCTCGAGTCCTTGTATCATTTCTGTAAAGTAATGAAAATTAAATGATGAAAGAGGCTTGTGCTTCAACATCGGGAAAGCAGTTTTTATTGTCAGCTTAAATCAGTGGATTTTTCCAAGGGGTGTGGGGGTTTTTAAGATCAAATTTGAAAGGGTTAGTTTTCATCTACTCTATCCAAATCATCACAGTAAAACAGTTTTTATTATTTACAACTAAATTACAGAAAGATCAAATTATTATTATTATTATTATTATTATTACTATCCTCATATATCTTTGCAGGGTCAAACAATGCATAGAGGCAAACACAGTCAGTCCAATGTCCCAAGTGGACAAAACACAAAAGTTATCACTTAAAAAAGATGAAAACAACAATAAGGTTTACTAAAAGCTACATCATCTATATGGCCAAAGGCAAAATACCTTGTGGGTCAATGGCTTCATATAATGTTTATAGCACTATTTTTCAGTCAGCTAAAAAATGTTTTATACAGTACTAAAAGGATGGATATTCAATCTCCAGGAATCAAAGCCAAGTTTCTTTTTTTCCAATCATCATACAAATCTTGTAGATTCTAATTAACAGAACCAATTTAAATGTGCCAGATATCAACCGTCCAGTGACAAGATTTGTTTAGAAAAATAGTTTCAAACAATTGATGTATTAGCATGACTATACAAATAAAACAACTGATGTATTAATATGATTGTGCATGACAAATGTTTCATGGTATTTGCATACCCTTCCGTTTGCTGGTACCCCCCTATTGATTTTAACAACAAAAAGCATTAAAAATATTTAAAAAATGCACAATACATAAGCCATTTCATTCACCGATTTATAATTTCTAACCTGACTGTTGCAGAGGGATCCCTAATACTATCAAATTATTGGTCTTTCAATGCAAATGGAAGCCCCTGATGTAATCAAGCAAACAGACTGCTCAAATGGAAGCCCCTGATGTAATCAAGCAAACAGACTGCTCAAATGGAAGCCCCTGATGTAATCAAGCAAACAGACTGCTCACTGTCCATTTCTTATTTCTGGAATAGTCTATTTCACAAACAACTTTGTTGTCCGTGTCCATTATTTGCAATGTCTAGTTTAAACTGATGCATTAGTATGACTGTACAAATATAACTGATATATTAGTATGCCTGTACAAATATAACAACTGATATATTAGTATGATTGTACAAATATAACTGATGTATTAGTATGATTACAAATATAACTGATGTATTAGTATAATTACAAATATAACTGATGTATTAGTATGATTGTACAAATATAACTGATGTATTAGCATGATTATAAATATAACAGCTGATGTATTAGTATGATTACAAATATAACTGATGTATTAGTATGATTGTACAAATATAACTGATGTATTAGTATGATTATAAATATAACAACTGATGTATTAGTATGATTACAAATATAACTGATGTATTAGTATGATTACAAATATAACTGATGTATTAGTATGATTGTACAAATATAACTGATGTATTAGTATGATTATAAATATAACAACTGATGATTGTACAAATATAACTGATGTATTAGTATGGTTATAACTATAACAACTGATGTATTAGTATGATTACAAATATAACTGATGTATTAGTATGATTGTACAAATATAACTGATGTATTAGTATGATTATAAATATAACAACTGATGTATTAGTATGATTACAAATATAACTAATGTATTAGTATGATTATAAATATAACTGATGTATTAGTATGATTGTACAAATATAACTAATGTATTAGTATGATTATAAATATAACAACTGATGTATTAGTATGATTACAAATATAACTGATGTATTAGTATGATTATAAATATAACTGATGTATTAGTATGATTACAAATATAACTGATGTATTAGTATGATTGTACAAATATAACTGATGTATTAGTATGATTATAAATATAACTGATGTATTAGTATGACTGTACAAATATAACTGATGTATTAGTATGATTATAAATATAACAACTGATGTATTAGTATGATTACAAATATAACTGATGTATTAGTATGATTATAAATATAACTGATGTATTAGTATGATTGTACAAATATAACTGATGTATTAGCATGATTATAAATATAACTGATGTATTAGTATGATTGTACAAATATCCTGAAAATAAAATGAATATGATACTTGATCATGTTACACAAATTATAAGTATGTGGCCCGAGGTGGCTGAGTGGTCTAAAGTACTTGCCTTTACCAACCACTGCCATCTGGGCCAATGTAGTTTTCTGAAAAAGCTTGCTAACAGCTTCCTATGGGTAGGTGGTTCTTACTGGGTTTCTTCCAGGTTTTTGCCCCACTAGCTAGCTATACTGGTTGACATGTATAGCCATGAATGACCTATTATACATTGAAAAATGGTATTAAACCAAAGACAACATTAACAAATTAAAGGTTTGCAAAAATTGACATTTACTGTGGTTTATTTACCAGAGTTTAGCAAATTTCAAAATCCCCAAGTAGCCCAGCAGGCTACTATGAAATAACCCTGGTAGCCCAGTTTAAATTAAGTAGCCCCAAGAGGGCACTTTTAATGTGAAGTCGTAAGGCCCCGACTTTCCTTGTGACTTCTGAAACAACAGTGATTATTCTCTTTGGTAAAACTTTTTTTGTTAAAATGGAAAATCATATCGGATTCGAACAGAGCTACCAGGATTCAACATATATAGTGTAGCCCAGACAAAATATACAGGTAGACCCTGGATTTCAAACACAAGACTGCAATGATAGACACTGTTTATATATGCTTCACTCTAATGGTCACCAATAATCATTTTGGCTCTGTTCCAATAGTTTCAGATTTACAATGTCTCAAGGAGGAAATTAATGTTTTTTCTTCAAGTTTGGTTAGGATCTTAATTACATTTTAAAAGCAACTTCCTTGTCCCTTCTTCATTCTTAATATTGAACACATCACCTACTTAGTCTGATACAGCATCTTAAAGCTTTATTCTCTTCGAGAACTAATTTTTAATTCATATTAAAATCATTAAAATAATGGTCTTACCACCAAAATCTACTCAGACCATCCAATCTGAATGATTTAATTTTTGGGAAACACTAAATCGTGTTCTGGTATTATCTCAAATTCAAACTTCTAGAAAACGAATGCTGCTTTAAAAAGAAATTATTTGTACAGAAAAGAACCAGTCACATACTTTACAGAATTAACTAGAATGAATGAAACTATCTTTCTAAATTTAAATGAGTGCATGAATGTTAGAACTGAGTGTTCAAATACCAAAAATGAAAAACTATTATTACTTATGTAATGTACATGCAACAACAGTGACAGGGTCTATGCAAATTGCTGCATGGAACCAGTTAATTCTTCATCGTATCTCCTCTCTGTGCAGTATGGTTTGAATTAAGTATCAGATTTAAACACTCGCTCAAGGTATATTTTGAGTCTGCAATACAAATACTTCATAAAACTAATAACAATTATGAATCATGTGGTAACTGGTTCAGTGCAGCAACTCCTGCAGTCCCTTGAATTATTTGTGCCACCCCCCACCCACACCAATTTTTTAAAAGTTAATGTACTGTATATATGTCAATTTGTAATGAAAAATATACAGACTATAAAGTTTAGTGTTGAATAAAATAATTTTTTGTAAAATCAAAGAAAATAAGATCTAACAATGAGTGATTATGGAATTACCACCCTGCAAGATATAATCTGTAAATAAAATTTAAAAAAATAAGGAGATAACTCTAAAATCTTAAAAAGCTGAATCTTGTCATAATACAAATGCATCCCAAGTTTCATGAAAATGTCTTAAATGACATCATTACAAGCCATGAAAGACAATCCACTATGCTCTTTTATCACCCATCACTGAGATTTTCTCATGAATATGCAAAAGCAGCTTAACCAATCACTGTTGAGTGTGGGTCAAAAAGTTTAACCAATTTGACTCAACATGACCTTTTACACTGTTTGCATGAGCCAATCAAGGTTCACTTCCTAAAAAGTCATTTGCTGATTGATAAAGCTGGCACTTTTTGTCAATATGACACAGATTCTTACTTTGTGTTGTTGATGACATATTCTTGTTTATGTGTACTCATGAAAAACAAGAAAATTTCAACACAGGCAGGCACAGGTGATAAAAGAGCATTGCAAATTTATGCACATGGCATGATGATGTTTAAGCAGTTCTGATGACATTACCCATAAAAGAGTGTGATAAATAGATGGATGGACACAATTTTAAAATAAATGGGGATAACTCTTAAAATGCAGATCAAACAATACTCCATCTTTTACAGGACACTATATATATTCAATCACGATGCAAACACATAAACAAGTTTCATTAACACATTAACCCCTGGAGGTTTTTGTTGTTTTCACCAAAATTTGAGTAGGAAACACATTTTAAAAACTATTTCTGAATACATCCTTATACATAACTTCCAGGTGTTCTTCCAATCACATAATGCCTAGTTGTGTTAGAAACTTCATTTTTCATTGGCTATTTGGCTCCCACATGAGCAGAAGGATAAAAGTTGAAGTTCTTTTTTTCTTTTCTTTTTTGCTTAATGAACCCATTATTTTCGTATCGAGACCACTCTTTATTCCAAATACCTATCTTATCCTACTTTTTGCAAAGGTTCATCTGTTTGCAGTTCATACCGGTCTGCCTTAGATACGAGACCAAAAAGTCTCAAATCCAGACACAAAATCGGATTCCGACCACGGGCAAATTTCGGGTGGAAAAAAATCAAGTAAAGAAATTAAGGTTTTTCCTCTTTATTTTGTAATGCAACTAGAACTTCCATATTATTTGGTAAAATTGTAGAGCTACATCTGTCTACCTTTCTATAATACCACCCACTTTAGTGTATCATACATGACCTTGATGCTACAGAGCTCAGCAGTAGGCTACTACCTCTTGCCACATAAACTCATCACCAGGGGTTAATGTGTCAAGATTAATCTTAGTTTCAGGAAATGTTAAGTAAAGAAAACATTCAAAGATGAATTTATTATGATTCCAGTACATGTATGTCTCTCTTCCACAACTTTGCTTGCATGGTGTATAATAGTCAATTAAGGGATGGGGAAAGGTTGCCTAGGACCAAGAAGTCATTTCACTTGTGAAAGCCTGAAGCCCAGCAGAATTCCAGGGCACATGCTAAAACATAATAAAAGCTTAGCCCAAATTAATATAAATTTTCCAGAAAATTCAAACCTTGGGGCAGTTTTTAGGTATCTAAAACAAGTACCATTTCTCATGCCCTTTTATTCTTTTTAACTGCAAAGTACTTAAAACCATTTCTCATATTCCCAAGAAACTCCAACTTACAAAAAGTTGGTAAAACAATTATTCTTTTTTCATCTTCAAATGCAGAAGAAGAAAAAAATTCCTTGTTAACTGACAACTGACCCTGAACCTGTTATCATAGATAAAATACCATGTGTCTTCAGACCCAATATCCAGCGATGCTAATTTGGGAATTTGGGTTAAATCTACACTAATTATATCTTTCTTGAAAAAATCTGAACTGGCATCATTTAAGGTATTCTTTTGTTATACCTGTACTGACCTCTGTACATAATAGGTTTCACAAGAATCCATTCATATGGATATCACGCCTACATGTGTGTGTGTGATTTGGATTTTTAATGTAGCTTTAAAAAAATTTCAGTCATATTGCTACGATGTCTGCAGTGTGGCAGTTTATAGTGGTGTCTAGCGCTTGGTCATCATGCCACAGACATGTAGCATGATGTCCCACCCAGTCACATTATCCTGACACCAGGCCAACTAGTCCTAACAGTAACCTCCTAATGCGGAGCAACAAGCGAGACAGCTGTTAGTACCATTTAAATAAGTCTTTGGTATAACTCTACTGGGGATCAAACCCATGACCTCCCACATTGGAGGCAGATGCTCTAACTACTAGGCCACCGGAGTGGTCTTGTGCCTACAAACAAGCACAGCTAAAACAAACAATGAGTCAAGACATCTAACTTTCAATTTCAGAGTGCTAACTATCAACAAGTTTACTGGATGCTGCCAATACAAAGTCTGGTCAAAATTCACTTGTACATGACCAGGGATTTTGTTAACATCTACTTGTGTGTATTAAATTCAAAGCCATGCAATTTTTCAGTTCAGAGAAAAGAATATTGTGTCAGAAAAGTAATCAGAGCATTCATTTCCTGGCATTTGTGACCAAATAAACCAAAAAGTTCACCCTATGAGCTAGCGATGGTACTGGCCAATATAAAATAGTCTACTGAAGCAATGACAATGTGTGCTGAATGCATGTAAGCAAACCCTCTAAAGGAAGTGGAGAAAAAGGAGTGGTTGTGTTAGAACTTGTAGAAACAGACTTTGTTAAGTATTTGTTACTGCTGATTTAATTTTGTAGTGGGGTGTGACTGTGCATGGTGTCATTATTAAAACCAATGATAACAATGAAGGAAGTCTACAGTTGAAGACTATCCTCCACATTTTAAGATTTCCCTGCAAGCTATCTATGTAAATGCCATTCAAAGTCCTGTGTTATTCACATGGTCTCTAAATGATAAACTTAACTCAACAAGGAAGTTTGATAAGAAGTTATTTACATGTTTCTTACCGTAACTATTCAGATTTATTGGACAGATCACAAAAATTCAGGGCAGACAAATGACACTTGATTAAACACCACTACGGGAGTCAGATATTTAAATGGTGGGCAGAAACACAAGACAACAGTGTTGATTACAGAAATAATTACTAGTTTTTCTTTCTTACAAATCAGTGATGACTATCATGTTTTCTAATTTCATGGTGTTTGTTTTGTAGTCATGTAATTATATGTTTTTTATCTTATAGGTGTTGTCTAATGTTGTAAAGTGCTTAGAGCTTCTAAAGATTAGGCGCCATACAAAGTCCTCATTATTATTATTATTATTATTATCAAATATTTTCATTATCTGCATAATTTTTAGCATCATTCATCATTGTTGTTTGTGTGCTGTTATTGACACAACATGAGGCACTGTGACAACATTGTTTGCAATTATGACTACTTTTATTAGATATTTAGGTATGTTGATAAAAATTTGGACTCCCAATATCAGCATAATCAAACTTTCAAAAGAAGACATCAATAAAATCCCATAAGGATCTTCATGCTTTAACAGCTACTAGAGTTGAGAATCGACTGAAATGTATTTAAGTCTGATGATTGGTCATCATAAACAATCAGCTATCGATTTTAATCAGTTTGTAGATATTTTCTTTATTTTTTCATGGATAATGTCATTCAGTAGCACACATGTCAAGGGCTAAAATGCTATATCTTGCATCCCATAAAGCTGAACAGTTTACCAGCACATCTGCTATTTTCTATGTTGTTGGTGCTTGTGTTGCATACACAACTGGAAGGCCTTATCAACTAAAAGCTATCATTCATATTTGTAAGTCTACTCATGAAAATGCTGAGTAATCAATTATTTGGATTAATTATCATACCTTAAAAGCTACTGTGTAATATCTTGCCACTTCCATGTAAGTTCATGTGGTTATTAGGCTATAAATCTCGAAGTGTCACCCTTTAAAGATACTAAATGGGTCAAGTTAAAAGACGATTTATCGCATGGTGGCTTTATATATGAAAATTCTATTTTGACCTAAATTACAAAGAACAGATTTTTGTTTGTGTTTGTAAAAAATGTATGCCCCAACCACAGCCAAAGGTATCTGCATCAAGCAAGTGTAATGTTTTTAAAAAAATCAATTAGGTAATTAGGTAATCTACATACGCATACAGGCATGCCTATCAAGTCAAGATGTTTGTGGGTTATCGTGCTTACAAGGTTTTCACTCAAGAAAAGAAGTCCAATAATGTCCACACATGAAAATAAAGGGGGGGGGGGAGTATCTCACTTTTGTAGTGTGAAACTCTAGTCAGGTCACATACATTTACATAGGCTTACAAATAAGGCCAGACAAACTGTACTTGAAATCACCTATATCAAGTAGTTTTTGCTCAACTGCACTAACAAGCTTCTTGGAGGATTTTTTATTGGATCCAAGGACCTGGATCCGGACACAGCACTCATCTGCCTAAAGCAAAACTTTGTTCGCTATCCTTTTCTTCTGACTTCTGTCTACTCTTCTCTTTAGCGTTGTTTTCAGCCATGTCACACAAAAAACTGAGGTGAAGAAAAACTATCTGGTGCACACATTTTGACACCTCATGTTTCCAGCATATTTATTATATAGGATTTCTTTGCTGGATTTATTTTAGCATCTAACATATAATATACTGCAAAAAAGGTTTTATATTATTTAAAGCACATGTGTCAAACTCAAGGCCCGCAGGCCATATCAGGCCCGGCGTACAATTATATCCGACCCGAGAGAGAATTTTAGGCAAAAATATTTTTTAATGGCCCTGTGATATAAAGTGCAAATCAAATTCCCTAATTAGCAGCCTTGCCAAACATCCAGCTCTGACAAATTGGCATAAGAGCGAAAATGGGTATGCCAATGATTTTTTATTATTAAAACTTTTTTCTGTTTTAAATGTTTAAAAAAGGTTTAATTTTCCGCTTATTGAATGTTTATCCTGTTCGGCCCGCAACCTTACGTGTGATTTGAGTTTTGGCCCGCTGAGCGATTGAGTTTGACACCCCTGATTTAAAGGAATTGTGAGAAGTAAATTATCTATCTTAAATGCTCTCTATCATATATGCTGAGAACTGATTTTTCAATGCCTGGAAATGTATGCCAATGAATTGCTAATTAGCAAAGTAACATTTTCATTTAGGACCAACTAGGTCTCATAAGAAGTCTACTGGTGAATACCACATGCTGATATAGCCATCCATTTCCAAAGTAGAAACAATATCTGAAAGAAATGACTTTCAATTCAGGAGTATAAAAAACAAGATTTTCAAGATGGCTGCTGTGGCAGATATAGATTTCATGTTGGCGCCGTTTTCATTTAAGACGAATTGGACATCACAAGAAGTCTTCTGGTGAAAATTGCACATCAGTATAACTTTCTGTTCAAATCTAGTTATGATAACAAGAATTTTAAGATGCCTGTAATGGTAGCCATATTGGATATCAGATTGGTATCATTTTTATTTGGGATCAACTAGACATCATAATGTCTTCCAATGTTGATATGACCATCCATTCTGGAGAAGTAATAATAGCACTTTTTTAAGATGGCTGCCCTGGCAACCAGAGTGGATGGTCAGATCAGCACAATTTTCATTTAAGACCAGATAAACATCATAAAGTCTTTTACAAAAACCCAGTGTTAAAGACAACAAGATTTCAAGATAACCACTGTGGTGACCATATTGGACATCATATAAGCACCATTCTTTTATGCTCAACTTAATATCATGAGAATCTGTCTTTAAAACCACATGATGATAAGACCATCCTTTCAGGAGATGTAGCTATAACAAAATTTTCAAAATGGACACTGGTGGTGATATTGGATGTCCAAGCTGCACCATTTATACTCAGAACCAAGCAGACCATGGGATGAATATGCAAATAAAGTTTCAAGGCAATCCTCCAAGTAGTTTAGGGGATGTAGTGATAACAAACTTGTGCTAACAGATGGAAAGGGAACACAATAGACAAGACCATCCCTTGCACAAAAATGTACAAAACAAAATGTGTTCAGTTGTTGTATTACTTAAAGTAAAGCTCTTAACATATTTAATTTACTCGGAACATCCTAGATATTCCATGGGACTCCCTATATTTCAAGCCATGAGACCTTGACTCAACTTCAAAATCAATGGAAATCCCTGTTTTGGGAATGGTTGTTGTTGTTGTTGTTGTGGGGTTTAACGCCATTTTTCAGCATGATAGGCTATACATGGCGGCCAGTATTAATGGTGGAGGAAGAACCCGGAAAACCCCGGAAAGAACCACCGACCCACAAGAAGCTACTGGCAAGCTTTCTCACATGCCCACATTGGCTGAATCTTAGACTCGAATGGAATGGAAAGGTGAATGAACAAGACAAGATCAAATCAAGATGCCCTTGCAGCAGTCAATGAGGCCATAAAAACAAAGCGTTAATCGAGTGATTCACAACCTTTACAAGTATGAGGACCCTTTCTTAACTTCAAAAAACATGTACAGACCCCTGCATGCTAATAGTTGTACTTTTAGGCTTCCTTGGAACAAACCCAAGGCTCCCTCACCCAAGGCCCACTGCCTACAGGTTGGGAACCACTGTGCTACTATAATGAGTGTGTGTGTGATTAGGATTTTTAACGTAGCTTTAACAATTTTTCAGTCATATCGCTACAATATCTGCAGTGTACCAGTTTATTATAAGTGATGTCAAGCACTGGGGCATCATGCTGCAGACATGTAGCATGATGTCCCACCCAGTCACATGATCCTGACACCAGGCTGACAAGTCCTAATACTAACCTCTTAATGCTGAGTGCCTAGCGAGGCAGCTGTTAGTATCATTTTTATAAGTCTTTGGTATGACTCAGCCGGGGTTCAAACCCATGACCTCCCGCTTCCGAGGCGGACGCTCTAACCACTAGGCGAACGGAGTAGTTTGCTACTATAATGATGTTAAAATGCTAATACATTTTTATTTTGCATTATTTCTCAACTTTGCAGTTACTGGCCCATTGGAAGGCAACGTCTCTGTGTTTTTGAGGTGTTAAGACAATGCCGAGAAAGCTTCTCTAATGAAAATCAACATGCATGCAGATTTAACAAGTTTTAAAGGTGACAAATTCTAAGTTTAAATAACTAGAGATGTATTTCATAACTAGACATGTATTTCATAACTAGACATGTATTTTATCAACATTCAACGCAAATACTAGGCATAGCACATACTTTTAGCCTGCATCAAACTGCAGAAAATTTTAAAAGCAAATTAAATTAGCAAAACTATGATTTATAATCAATTACAGAGAAACCTGATGATAAAGGTTTCTCATGGGATCAGAGACATGCATTTCTGCATCTGGCATTTCCACTACTTGTCATTTCCATGACAGACAAATGGGCGATAAATAATAAAAATCTATTAGAAATTTTAAAAAAGAATTAGATCTTAAAAAGGCAATAACAAGGGCAATAAGAACAACTCAGAACTGAAACCGAAAGAGAAATAACATAAAATTTGGACTTAATTAAAGATCAAACCTATATTCACAGAAACAGACTTTCTATTAGGATAGATACAAAACTGGCATGTGAAGTCAATCAAAAATGAGATTTCAAAAGCAATTACAAATAATGAAAGAAAGAAAATGATCATGTGACATAATAAACTGAGCAATTTTAAGTTATTGCATGTTAAATGCAAAGGATGTGAAACAGCACTAATCAAGGCTATGACATCAATATCTCGTCTCTGGTATCATTGGCAAAGAGTGGCCACTTAAAAATTTGGCTTCTTGTACTTCTTAACAGATCTTCTTCCTTGCTGACCAGCTGATATATGTTGCAGAGCTACTCCCACAGATGATTCCTCATCTTTAATGCACTGAAGAAGGTACCAGATATCCGGATGGTGTTTGTTGATGATTCTGTTCAAATGATCTTGAATTATTGGCAGTAATGCTGATATCACAGGCATTCCACATTTTAATGAGAGTATTCCCAATCTACTGTTATTCAAATTACTGGAATAGAGGTTGAAGAACCAAAGGTGAAGAGTTTCGGAGCCGCTCAAAGACAATGAATCAACAGGGTTGGAACAAAGCAAAGTGCCATCAATGTGTTTCTATTGTCAGAATCCAGCCACCATGTTTACTTTATATTGTAACAATTGGCATCAACACTTTGATCATTTGCACTGTACACTTTTTCCCTATCTAATTTTGTATCTCCATCAGATATACACAAAGATGATACATGTAGTTGTTATAATAATAATAATGACCTTATTTAAAGAGGATAAAACAATCAGCTAAGAACTAATCTACCTTGAAGCCCTCATACAAAGAATTTATTAATTTTAGCTGCATCTCTGAAGCCACTGGATATATTGGGTTTGGAAGAAGAAAATAGTGGGCATTTCTAATCTCAACTGGAATAATATTCCAGAGCAGAGTTCCAGAGTATTGGAAACTTTTTTTAAAAATAACTCCTTATTTGGTTTGGGAATTTTATACTGTTCAGTAGACATGGATCGCAGGTGGGGAGTATTACTAAGTAGCCTATACTGGAATAGTGATTGTAAATATTCAGAAGCACTATTATGGGATATCCTGTACATTAATTTGGCTTTTCTCCAACAGATTCGGTCTTTAATAGGTAATATTTTTAACCTACCAGCTAAATTTTCCTTGCGTTGTTTCTGGATTGATATTAGCCCAAATGCTCCCAATCCCCAATACACAATTAAATAGGGACACATAATTACAATATTTCCCCAATCCCCAATACACAATTAAATAGGGACACATAATTGACTGCATTAGATATAATGATCATACATGGATGCCCAGGGAGGTCATGATTTGCATAACATGTGGTCAAAAGCCGTCAGAAACTCAATCCTAAACTCAAGATGCAACACTGGACAAGTGTCCTCACACAGATTAAATATAAAAATGTAGGAGATGTTGGCCTTATGAATAGCTGCCCTTGATATGCAAATGTTCACCCACATGTGTCAGATTTTTTTTTATTATTCCTGATTAATTACAATCATGCCAATCAGCAAATTTTATTCATTACAATAATGACACTCAGCAAATTGTATTCATTGCAAAATCACCAAGCAGCAAATTTGATTCATTATAATAAAACAAATGTTTTATATATTTTATTCTTCCAATCATAAATATATACTTACCAAAGAAAATGTATCATTTTGGAAATCCTGCCAAAACTAATCTCTTCAAATAGTTTTCTATGCTAGAATGACCTGCTAGTTCTCCAAGGCAAAAAAGATCTTTCAGAAAAAATTGCAATTCACAATAAATTTTTGAAGCTATTAGATTTTTTAAAATAAGAAAATAAAAAGCATTAATTTAATGTTAAAAGACCAATGCCATTCATTACTTTCTGAGGGATGTTTTTTGTTGTTGAGGGGAGTATATTATGGTATACAATATACCAGTATAGATACAAAAGTAACAAATTGAATGTCCTACTCCAAAATTTAATTCAATAGGTTTTTCTTTTATACCCATTATTAAGTAAACCCCATCACCCACCCCACCCCAGAGGTTTATGCCATGCAAACCAGTCCCCCCACCCCACCCCACTACTGGGGTTTATCCCATGCAAAAACTGGCCACCATCTTAATCACACGATTACTACAGTAATTTCAGCGTGAATGTGTTGGAAGATGTACACGAAACTTGACTTACTGAATATTATAAATTGCATAAGATACACATGAAACTTGTGACTTACTGGATATTATAAATTGCATAAGATACACACGAAACCTGACTTACTGGATATTATAAATTGCATAATAACTTCCTATCATGCATGTAAACAGTGGTAAATTTGTCACATCCTTATAAGATACATGTAACAAACTAAAACTAATACATATCAAGTGAAAATTCAACCATAACTTAATATGGGGACTGAAAGGGAAAATATGGGACAATGTTTATAATGTAATCAATGGGGACTTGGAGGGAAAAACTTGGACAACGTATTCAGTCAAAACTAGTTTAGTGTGCAAAAATGTATTAAATGCAAAAATATGCATGAAGAGGCATTCTAAGGAACGTAGACTCAAATAAAAGCGTTGCAACCATCACCACCAGCAAGATGTGCCAGTGCAACAGCACTAGTAATGACCAAAATTACAACAATATTCCTAAATTTTTGTTTTGTAATCCAAATGTGTGTTAAGTTTTGTTTGTGCTTGACCTGACAAGAAAAGAGTAGAGAGTGTCCATTTTGGTTGCCTCTAATGGAGCCATTTAAAAGAATAAAATAAATGAACATAAACAATGTCAAGTTTAAATTTTTTATGGTCAAGATTTGTTTTGGGGATTTTCTTCTGATATATTTTATATGTATATACAAATAAATAAATAAATAAATATTATAATTTTATGCAATTTGCCAAAATCTTCTATTTCCAACTCTGCATCATCTTTTTAAAAAAGATACATACTTTCCATTCTAGAGTTCTCCTGTATATTTAAGGATGATGGCAACGATATGCATGTAATCAGCAGCGTCTTCCCAATCTAGCCCCATTTCTGAGATCAGTGGAGATTTTAAATTGTTCTAGGTTCCACAGACATTACCACTGCTTTTTTTTCATTTACTGTTTAGGTAGGTCCTTGGGGCCCAGGGTGGTTGAGTGGTCTATTGTTGTTGTTGTTGTAGGGTTTAACACCATTTTTCAGCACAAGATAGACTATACATGGCGGCCAGTATTAATGGTGGAGGAAGAACCCGGGAAATCCCCGGAAAGAATCACTGACCCTCAAGAAGCTACTGGCAAGCTTTCTCACATACCCAAATTGGCTGAATCCGAGACTCGAACCTACGCAGACAGAGGTGATATGGCAGTGATCCATAACGGAGAGCGCTTTAGACCACTCGGCTCCCGAGTGGTCTAAGAATTATTCTTAAAAATGTAGCTTTTAGGAATGTTGATTTTGTCTCATGGAGATAAAAGAAAAGAGACATGTATGAAATTACAGAATTCAAAACAAGGAACAGACAGAAGATTAACGCAGATTAAAATAATTAAAATGAAACTACTGAGCTAAAAGAGGAAATTAACTGACAAAATAAGATCCGAGTTGAAAAACCAGGCTAATTTTCCATACGGCAAAAAAAGATGTGTTTCAAGTCAGCAAATCATTCCTGTTTCTCACTCCTGACCCTAGAACTTTTTCCCCCCATGGCATAAAAAAATAAAATACAGTTTTAAAAAAATCACATTAAATATATGTTTTATTTTTAAAAAATGACCAGCCCACCCAAATTTTACAACCAGTACAATAGGAAAGACATTATATTTTGGCCTAAAACGATCTTGAATTGCTAGCTAGTGTGTTTGATTTCTAGCAGTGTATGGTTCACTTTCCGATTTTTTACACAGAACAAATTGCCCGTAACTTTAACAGGATGCTTTCAATGAACCACATTAACCCCAATAAAATGGCTGATGTGACAGATAGATTACTACATTTTATTTATAAATAAATGAATAGTCTAGATACAGCAAAAACATCAATTATCTGGAAGCAAATTATCTACTGTGTCCTTGAATTTTGTACATTTCACAATGTATATTTTGTAACAAAAACTAAGTTCCAGATAACAAAAACCCACATGAAAAGAATTAACAGAAATCAGAAGAAGAAAAAAACACAAATGGAAAGTATCTCATATAGTTATAATTATAATGATATTTTTCAAGTAGAAATTTGTGAAGAGTGGGAGGAAGAGAATATGATACAAAGAAAGAAAGTTTATTCTTTCTAAATATCTGACGTTGTGATGATATAAAAATACCAAGTTGATCAAGTATGATTAAAGACAACAAAGGTGACTGACCACTGATCAATAATAAAAGCTTACCTTGATCAAAGGCCTTTAATATCTGTATTCATAAGACAACATAAAATTAACACCTATGTTATCATTGTAGCATGGATAGAGATATCTCCGATAGGTGTTTAGTATTTACTTCACGTACAGTTGTTAAGACACCAACAAATCACTTTTTGAAAATACTGTCAATGATTGGAATGAAAAAGATCTCTAACCTTTTGATGTATTACTATATTGTAATTAAAAAGTATTAAGAAAGCAATATTGATTTTAATCAGTACTGTTTTTAACACAATAATGGAACACACTAGACCAACCAGATCACTGTGCACACTTGATGGTCATCTCAAAACTGTTAATTTTAGTTAAATGGAGTGTGTAGATAGAGTTCATTAAGTTCATTAAGCTAAAGGGATTGAGTGTGTTGAGATCATTTAAGCCAAAGGGGGCAAGTGGGTCGAGTTTTAGGCACGTCAGCAACAAAAAACAGCTTTACTTCACCACACAGGACTGAAAATGTTTGCTTCAATCAAATCTCATTTTCAACCAGGACTGGAAGTAAAGTAAAACAACTAAATAACACATTTCTTAAGTAAAAATACAGGCTGAGAAAATATTTTTCACAGCTGTTCAAATACTGGTATCTACATTGTCCTCCTTTGTACCATAGTTACCATTATTTAAAAGGTTGCCAGCAGAAAATAACTGACATTTCACTTTATTCATCAGCTGCTGTAACAAGACTATTCTACTGTCGTCTTAACTGTATGTCATGTGTCAATTTGTAGGCACTTTATCAGCTTTTTATATAAACAATGATGTACCTCAGTCCATGAATTGTTATTTATTTATTAAATAATACCTGATGGGCAAATATCTAGATTTTTCAGCAATCCATGTATTGTAAGTATGTTTCAGATCAATGCAAAAATTCCACTCCACTCACAACAATGCACTTTTGATCGAACAACCTACTTAGACTGAAGTGTCATCATGAGTCAAAGTTTTTTTTGAATTAGATAACTGATTCTGGTAAAGGACTGCATAATAAGTTTCCTGCTTAATTATGTAACTGTCAAGAAAAGTAGACAACAAACGTGAAAATGATCCGTTATTATCACATTCACTGTTGCTCAATATATTTATTGTTCCTTCTTTTTCTGCTCCTTTCAAATGAATACAAAACGTTACTGTTTATTTAAATATTACTCAATCCATATGCTTCCATTGATATGACTGTACTTCCAGATCATCCGGACGACCGATTACCCGGGCTAAATCTGTCCCCACTCCACCCCACCCCCACCCATAAAGCCAGATAATCTACAAGTTACTTAAGGCATGTAAAATAATAATAATAATAATAATAATACCACATATGAAAACAAAAACAAATAAAAGAAGAAACCAAAAGATATTGATCACGTCTATGTTTAGATATTTCATTGTTCTCCATTACAATACAACAGATTTTAAACAACAACAACAAAAAACAACAAAAAACCCAATGAATTGCTCTCACTGGTACTGCAGACTTACCAGGAAGTTAGATGCAAGGCCTATTTGATATCCCCGATAAAACCAAGGTAAGTACACTGAATGAAAAGGAGCGCTGTATTATTCACTGCTTCCCAAAATTCCGGGCAAAGATCAATGACAAATTCCAATGACAGCTGTAACAAGAAGTTTCAATGACAATCTGGAAAGTTTTGTACTTACTAAGTAACGCATCTCCTGCTTCGTCTTCTGGTTTAGGAAACTAACTTACTGATGGGCTTCGAGGAAGTAAATTTAACCCTCACAAGTTGAACCACTTGAACATTAACAGCGCCCTCCCTCTTGAAGGTAGATAACTTTGGACAAAATAGTTACTTAGGTCCCTTGTATTCAATATGCTTAAGTATGGCGAGCCTGATTAGTTAGATCTCACACAAAATATAACACAGATATCGTTGAAATTTACAGTACAGCTTATGCATTTTATAAGATACCTACATAATAATCTTGCATTATATAACACACCCTTAATGCTTAATAAGCTATCTCGTATACTTAATTAGATACCGTATAAACTGCGTAAAAAGATATATTGTATAATTAAGATAAGATAAGAATTCTTATTTCAGACTACAAGGTCCATAACTCTAAATTAAAATATAAGTATAAAGTAAAAACATTGTAACATAAAAAACATATATATCATACATACAAGGACACAGATACATCTACAACAATTAACTGTGCCATGCATTGTTAAGAATGAAATGAAATGGTACATTTAAAGGGTAATTTGTTCCATCTACTAATAATATGAGAATTTAAATGAATGTCATAGTTCCAAAGAGATTTGAATATACAGTGTTTACTATTAGATATTCTTGTCATTATTGAGAAAACATACTTTCTCATTACTTCATCAAAACTGAATACATTATAATTTACAAACATGCTGGAGGCACTGTTCCACCTAGGAAGACCTATTAGAAAACGAAGACTATTATTATAACCAATAACTAGTTTTCTTTTCATACATTCACTAAAGTTTGTCCACAGAGGAGCACAATACATAGTGCAGCAATAAGATTTGAATGATCTAATTTTGATATTCAATGAACAATTGTTAAATTTACGTAGAAGTATGTTTGTTCGAGTACACAAAAATCGGTAATATCTCATCATATCTTCATTATCCGACCGATTGGATTTCAAAATATGACCCAAATTCGTATAACTGTTGACATATGTAAGAGCATTGCCGTTGAGAGGTACGGGGGTGGGGGGGAGGAGATGGTAATTTGAAAGATGTTGGCTGAAAGACCATGCATACTGATTTTTTCGTATTATAGATGATATCGTTCTCAAATGCGTATTGTTCACGTATCTTTAATAATTTCCTTAAACCTGTGATACAAGGACTTATCAATGACATGTCATCAGCAAAACTAAAATTGTTAAGAAACAACGCATTTGGTGGTAGACTAACCCACATAACACTGACCGAGCTTACGATTTAACTCGTTTATTATATGTATTAAATAACAATGGGGAAAGAATACCATCCTGCCCTTCACCCCATTGATTACATGGGGTTAATTGCAACATACCATACAGTTAATGAGATAACTTTAAAATGTCTGAAATATAAACTCTGTTAACAGTATATATTATTTATTTTTAAAGACCGTAGTAGTAAGGTGGGCCACTATACGTACAATGGAAATTAGCATTACGGAGACCCCTGGGCCACTATACGTACAATGGAAATTTAACATGGCGAAAAATCGTGGGTCAATATACGTACAAGGGGATTTAACATGGCGAAAAATCGTGGGTTAATATACGTACAAGGGGAATTAACATGGGAAAAAAATTGTGGGCCGATATACGTACAAGGGGAATTTAACATGGGGGAATAGAGTTTGGGGATTGTTTAGGGACAAAGGGGAATTGAATATGGGATTTTTTTTTTTAATTTTTTTTTAAAAAAGGGGTAGGCAATGGAAAGGCTATCTCTTTTCGAGAAATATGGCTGGCCCTGAAAAGGGCCTTTGGGTTTTCTTCTGCTTCTAGTTTCTTCTTTTTCTCCACCAAGTTCTTATTTTATCTCCAACACTCTTTCTCTTCTTTTCTTTCTTTTTTTTCTCCTGCTCTTCTTTCTTCTTCTCTTCCTCATCTTCTTTCTTCCTCTTCTCATTTTCTTCTTCTTTTTCAATCTTTTCGTTCCATTTGCTTATTCTTATTCTTTCCTCTTCATCCTCCTTCTCCTCCTTTATCTCTTTCATGACACCACTAATCCTGTCCTTTACCTTTTTTAAGTTATTAATTTCCATCTTTACACGATGGGGACTATAGGAATAATGGTCTTCAACCAGTCTTATCAACATCTGCTCCATCATTCCTAAGTTGTCTAAAACGTCTTGTAATGTTTGTATTTTGTCCATTTGGTTAGAAGCCATCTTCTTTTTTTATTCTTTGCAGAATGGTTTGAACGACGAATACTGTGGGTTCTTATACTTAAGGCGCGTACGTGAAGGAAAACATCCCCCTAAAACGTAAAATTGATCTTACCTAGATCATGACCAAACAACGCGCGGACGTGAAGGAAAACATCCCCTACTTTTTCATTTCATATAATAAAACCCAAACTATACTCTCCACATACGCTAAGAAACAATAAACAAATCCATAATCTACTATCCACACAATCGTACGTGAGCGGGTACAAACACAAACACACAAACACATACGCTAAGAAACAATAAACAAAATCCATAATCTACTATCCTCGCAATCGTACGTGAGCGCTTACAAAACCCAAACTATACTCTCCACATACGCTAAGAAACAATAAACAAATCCATAATCTACTATCCACACAATCGTACGTGAGCGGGTACAAACACAAACACACAAACACAAACACACAAACACATACGCTAAGAAACAATAAACAAATCCATAATCTACTATCCACACAATCGTACGTGAGCGGGTACAAACACAAACACACAAACACAAACACACAAACACATACGCTAAGAAACAATAAACAAATCCATAATCTACTATCCACACAATCGTACGTGAGCGCTTACAAAACCCAAACTATACTCTTCACATACGCTAAGAACAATAAACAAATCCATAATCTACTATTCACACAATCGTACGTGAGCGGGTACAAACACAAACACACAAACACATACCCTCACACTATCTTAAAAAAGAGTTAGTGTTTATATTCACACTACTCTACCTACGCATTGGCAAATTGATGGTTATTTCTTTTCTAGAGTATTGGGTAGCCCTGAAAAGGGCTGTTTTTTTTTTTGAACTTCATGGACACCTGGTTAATGGTGGCACCTTCCAGGCCTGGCGCCACATACACATCTTATCCCCCAGTTACTTTTTACTTTTTGGGGGGAGAGAGCAGAGGCAGGATATGTCGCTTCAGAATCCCAATTTTCGCTCTCTGGGATTCTGAAATTTATTCTTCTTCTCTTCTTTTCCTTCTCCTCCTCCTCTTCTTTGTTTCTTCTCTCCTCCTCTTTGTATCTTCTTTCCTCTTCTTCTTCTTCTTTATATCTTCTCTCCTCCTCTTCTTTTTTTCTTCTTTCCTCCTCCTCTCTTATCCTTCCCTCCTCCACAATGGCTTCCGCGGCCAGTTCATTCAACAGGCGCCTGGCATATTCCAGATGCACATGAAGTTCCAACAGTTTAGACAGTCTCGTGTTCATTTTTGGTGTTGATCAATCAACAAGGGTAGCTAGACTTCCCAGCGAGTTTCAATTTATAGTGAAAGCGCGGACGTGAAGGAAAACATCCCCCTAAAAAACAAAATTGATGTTACCTACATCATGACCAAAAACAACAACGCGCGGACCTAAAAGAAACACTCACTCACTTTTTTATGCTACCCATCACTATTTTAAAATTTTTTATAAATCACTTCAATAGACTATCCACATACGCAAAGCAATCCAATCTAACCTCAAATCTACACCTCAAACACCAAATAAAGACATCATTTTAATCTACTATCCACACCAATGTACTTGATCACTTACAAACACACAAACTCACAAACACATACCCTCACATTTTTTAAAAAGAGTTAGTGTTTATTTTCACACTACTCTACCTACACACATTGGCAAATCGATCGTTATTTCTTTTCTAGAGTATTGGGGGGTAGCCCTGAAAAGGGCTGTTTTTTTGTTTGCTATGGCATTTTTTAGTTTCTAAGAATGCGATGTCCTCTGAGGATAGACTTTCTGGCGATAGGTCTGCTTCTTCGGAAAGAGAAGAAGAACTCTTTGGTGTCGATACGACAATCGACAAAGCCTCTGTCAGCTTCAGGTTGCTGATGCTGTTGTTGTTGTTGTTGTTGCTGCTGTTGCTGCTGTCTCTGAAGTCTGTACTTCTCTGTCCATTCTTCTTTTTCCCTGTTCATTTCTTCTCTGAAGAGCTCTTCTATCAGGTCTTCAGTGATTTTTAACATTCTCACATTCTCTATTTCTTCTGGCTTCGGTATCAGACTGTGTCTGACCCTATGCAAATTCACGTAGGCTTCGTTGAGTTTAGCTAGTTTGGAGCACATCTTCTTAGGAGGATGAGTCGACAATGGATGGTTAGACTGGAAACAACCCGGTTCTTAAAGTCAAAGCGCGGACATGAAGGAAAACATCCCCACACGGTTTTTGAGTCGCAACGTTTAGTGAGTGTCATGAGAGGGATAGTAAGAAATGAAAGAGCATCAATCCAACATTCTTATAGCTAAACAAAAGACAAAGGCATTTTTTTCAAAACACAACATTTTTTATTCAAAAACCACTTAACACTAAACAACAACTCTAACATTTTTAACAATAATCCAACAATATAACATCAAACAATTTTTTCAAAACACAACATTTTTTATTCAAAAATCACTTAACACTAAACAACAACGACTCTAACATTTTTTAACAACAATGCAACACTAAAAGTTTCTCCACTAGGTAAAGAGGGAAAACAGTCTTCCATGGTTTCTAGTAATCTAGGATGACTTCTCTCAAACTGTTGATTTCTATGGTATTATCGAATTCTGCATACAGGATGACGTTCACCGTTTCATCAGGGTCTCGGTCTTTAAACTGAATTTCCACACGAATCTGGCCGGATTTTATAGGGTGGAAATGTCCCTCGTCGCTGCCTTGGTCTGGAGTGAAATCGAAAGCCCACAAAGCGTAGCCTCCTGCATAATCCTCGTACGTAATACCGTGACTGGTATTGGTTCCTAACTGTCCCGTGGCTTCGTACAGGGACAAGTACGATCTCAAGTAATTCTTCTTGGTAAAGTCAGGTTCGAAAGGTCGGGTACACAAGGTCTTGCCATCGCGACTGACTTCGATTTTGGACACGCCAAAGTGTTGAAAGTAGAAAGGATTTTTTTCGGCAGCTCCGTTGAAGGCTGTATTCTCGACGATACCAACGATCAAACGTTTGGGTAACTGTCCTTGGAACAGATGATCTTCGATCATGGATCGCTGTCCCTTGGGAATGGTGAAGGTTTTCACTTCCACGCGTCGTATGGGATACTTGGCGGTCGTTCTGCTCAACGTCTGACTGATGTCGTTTCCCACTTTAGGTAACACTTCCACACGGCGTACGTAGAGTCTGGCTTCTAGGATTTTGGTTTTGTAACCGTCACTATCAGCCATCAAATGGAAAGCGGCACTGCTACGATTCAGTCTCAGACGGACATCCACCCCGTTCAGCAAATACTTTTCTTGCAACCACATGTCCAAATGCAAACGATCCATCAGTTCTAAACTTGTGTCGGCTCCCGTGATTCTCTTTCTTCGTTCTACAAATCCATCATTGTTGTCTTTCTTTTCATCAGTTTCCAATATTTCAAACTTGGTAGGTTCGTCAGCTTCCCATACCACACAGGCATTGAGATGAGTGTTCTTGGCATCTATTCCGTACGTCAAGAGATTTTCCAGGTAGGCACGATAAGGGTAAGTATCCATGCTGCTACTGACCAGTTTGTTATTCAAGTACAAGTCCACTCCACTGAACAAGGAATGCATGAAATTGTTGACGGGAGCTACTGCTTCATCGTCTATAGCACCTCCAGTCTTATCTAGAATTTTGACTTTCAGGTACAAGTAACTGCTATTCAGATCGATGTAATCTTCGGGCTGTCCTTTGATTTCAAACTCGATGGGAGCGGAATCGGTCAGTGAGGAGACGGGGTGAAATTCCACCCACTGGGATTCTTGCATCGTCATCATCGTGGGGGGCATGGCAAACAGGTCCAGTTCCGTCTTGGAACAAGCGCAAGATTCTCGGTGCATCATTTTTTTGTCTCTTTTCTCAATAATCGAAAACGTCTAAGTCTCGAACGGTTCTTCTTTTCTTGGCCTTTCTCGCTTGAAGTCTGGTGAAAGGGTGTTTTCTTCGTCGTCTCTTTCTGCCTTGTCCTTGCTGAATGCCTGACTCGGTAGCGTGCAGGGCATTTATAAGTGTTTCTCGTTGGCCTAAAATGTCTTTGCCCGTTTGCAGCAAGACATTTTTGCCTGCCCTCATGAAGGCTTCTTTAGGGTTTTGTTTGTCGATGATGACATTTTGGAGAAATTCTTTGCCTTGCGTCAGTGCCGCATCTTTCAAGGCGTGCAATCCACGTGTCACCATCGGTTTCAACACCGCGGCCACCGAACGAAAGGCCGATTTTAACATATCTCCTAAGCCGTGTCCTCGCTGTCGAGCAACCCCTCGGTACACTGGATACATGACTTACTTACGAGTCGTGAGAGAACCGTTTTCGAAAATGGAGTTTCACCGTGACTTTTCCTTTGGTGAATGGAATATTTTGTCCCAGATCTCCTTTTATAGCAATGTTGACCGTGTCCAAATACGACTTACTGACAGGCAAATAGTGAGGATGTACAAATTCGCGGTGGACGTGGTAAGTGTTTCCACCTTCCTCGTCAGCGCCCGTGGCAGAATCTACTTTGAAAGGAATGACACGCAGTAACGGTACGGAGGTGTGTCCCACCACGTTATACTCCACCACATCGGAGTACACAAACATCAAATTCAGTCCTTGGTTCAGTTCTACCGGGGCACGAAATAACTTGCTAAAAGACTCGTTGTCGTAAACGATGGGTAATTCGTTTTTCTTGATCATGGTCTTTCTCATGTCCATGTCTCCGCCCAACATGTCAAACAATTCAGGACAAAATAAAATGGACATGATTTTACTCCGTTCAAATTTCATCAAGAAGCGACGAGCTGCTTTGTGGTACTCCATGGTGACACTTTTGTTGACATGCTCCAAAGCTTTCAGAAACACGACATTAAACCTGGAGGTTATGGTGCTGACCAAATGTTGACCACTAAAATAATAGCCTGGTGGAATGAACAAGTGATAGGTGGTGTACTTTTGATTTTGTGTACGGGTTTTCTTGTCATATTTGACATTGCTATCCATCCACTGTTGCATTTGCTCGTCATGAACTTCCACATCAAAAAAATTTTGATTGGGAAGGACATTGAGGACTTGGGTCGGGTGAATCATTTCTACTAAAGCCACTTCCCAATGGGCTTCGTGATCTAACTGGATGGCTTGAGGTAATTTGGCCGTGTAACAGCACAACGTCTTCTTGGGAAACACCTCCATGGAACTGTCACTGGGTAAGGTTAAGTAAAATTGGTTTTGGTGACTCATAATTCCAGAGTTCTGTGGCTGTCCGAGGGGATATTACTGGACGTCAGAGGCGTGTCTCCGTCTAAAATGGGGTTCTGGTTGTGGTTGAAGTGGTGACTGGCACTGGCACTGGACACAAGGTTCCCGGGGTTCCCGTTCGAGGTGAATTTCAGGGAGGGATTAGGAAGCAGGTAACCGATGCAACTGCTCATTAAAATGGTCCACAATTGTTTGTCTCCTTGTTGCAAACTCAAATTGGCGATGGCTGCCCCGATGACACAATACACCACGAAGATTTGGCAGAAAAAGACGATTTGCGTTTTAGGCACACGTTCTCCACACCACACCCACAAGGGTTGTTTTTGTAAATCTTGCACAGAAGAACTAGGTGAAGGAGGAGTGGTGGACGTAGCTGCGTCTGCTGTGTGAAAGGGCATGATGGTCACTTCTTTTTATAGTCGATGACTTGCGAAGCGTCGATCCAAGAATCGAAACTGGGTGGATATCCTTTCCAACGTACTTTGACTTCTTTGACACGTCGTTTTCCCACTTTACGGGTTCTCCGTTCGAGAATGCTTTCGATGTCGTACACGTCGTCTTCTTTTTTGGTGACACGTTGTAACTCGGGCAAATAAAACGTTCCTTTGAGCACTTCTCCGTTCATGTCTTCCAATTTATAGACGGCAGGATGACGGCCATGCACTCGTCCAGTGACGTGAAACAATTCGGTCGTCCAGTTAGGTAAGTAACCTTTGTCGAAAGTGCGTTTGGTTTTGCCAATGCGCACCCAATCTCCTACGGCCAACATTCCACTTTTCTCGGGGACAGCCCTCGTCGGGGACGTACCAAACAGACGCTCAAACACCAACACTTCGTTGTCGGGAGTCAGGTCTTGCGGGGCACGTCCGATGCTTCGATGGTAAGATTGGTTGTACGCTTGCACCAGGTGCGGTAAGATGTCGATGTACTTCAGAGTGTGGTGATGCGTAAAATATTTCCACATGCGTTCTTTCAAAGTGCGTTGAAAACGTTCCACGATGTTGGCTTTGGTTTCGGGATTCTCGGTGGTAAAAAAATGAATGTCACGTTTCTTTAATTCTTTTTGGAAAGCTTGGTTCAGAAATTCGGTGCCTTTGTCCGTTTGCCATCGAAGAGGGTGACGACCGCTTTGTTTCAACACCCGTTGCAGGGCTCGCACTAACTCGCTGCTCGATTTGGAAGTCAAGGGCACGACCCAGGCAAATTTGGAAAAGACGTCGATGACACAAAACAAATATTTGTAGCCACGATTGTAGCTGGCCAAATGAGAGACATCGGCTAAATCGGCTTGCCATTGATGATCGATGCCTTCCACTCGGGTGCGACTTCTGGCAAACTTGCGTCGAATGGGTTTGTGTAAAGTGTAGGTAGCTTGTTCTTGTAACCATCGTTGCACTTGAGGTAAACGGAGACTTTTCAGTCGCGTTTTGGCAGCACGATACAATTTCTGAACTCCTGCGTAACCTGCAGGATGGGAGGGATCGTAGTAAATGCTGGCTAAGACTTTTTCCATTTTTTTTGTGTTGGTTGGTGTGTTAATAAGACACCCACTCTTGAAGGATGCTACTCTTTTTCTCTTGAGGTATTTTCTTGGATTGCAATGCTTTGCGTGTGCGGCCAGCAATAGGTGTCGAAGAGGAGAAGGATGTCTGAGCGGGGGATATCTGTTCTTGTTTCACTTCTGTCTTCACTTCTGTCTTCACTTTCTTTTTCTCTTGTGAGGAAGAAGGGGTGGCCATCATCTTTTTAATCCATCCAATTCTGGAGGTAGGTGGTGTTGTTAACTTGCGTACTTTTTCTGGTGGAGTTTGAAACCCTTCCTCTTCTTCTCCTTTTTCTGTCTTGGTCACGGGTACTGGTGGTACTGGTACTGGTACTGGTGATGGTGATGGTGCTGGACTTTTCATCAAGGTCTTAAAATCTTTCAGAGTGGGTAGAGGTGTTTCGTCTAAAGCTTTCTGGTGAAAGAGTTGCAGTCGTTGCAAGAGTTGACCGTACTTTTGCGATTTTTCTGTTTCGGACAAATCTTGGCGATCCATCAAGGACTGCAATTCGTGTTGTAACTGGGACATCTCGCTCAAATGGGGATTGGGAGGTAAATGCGGGGTGTGTTGTTCTTGCCACCGATGGTATTCCATCCATCGTTTGTAAGGTACTAAAGCTAGTTTTCGTCCTTCCATGGGGTTGTCAGGGGTCGATTCTGAGATCTTGGAACTTTCGAGGCCTTTTTATCTTGCTCCCACCAGTCCTCCCAACATGGTTCCCAAGACTCCTTTCAGTATGGGGCCTAACAAGAGAGGTAAAATACCTCCACGTTGCACTAACATCTTCTTTTTTTGACGAATGGGAATTTTCTTTTGAACCATTTGGCGAAGAACGTGACGATGTTTGCCTAAGCATTGTTTCTGGTGTTTGGACAAAGGGATCGTGCCTTTCAAAACGTTCAAACAACATTCGCACACGGTATCGATGACCTCTTTGGAGGCTGTTTGAATGAGTTTTTTTCGTAGGGGTGGAGAAGCTTTGGACAGGACAGATAACATGTCCCCATGTTTGGCTAAACGTGGTGGCAGTCCTTTCCTTTTCTTTCCTTGGGGTTTTCTGGAGGGTGACATCTTTGAGTCTTCAGGAGCACCAAAAAAACACTGATACCCGACTTGGTCACAGGCCTTTTTTATACTGGAACGCGTCGCCACTGATTGTCTTTACGTCGTATTAGTTTGAGCACAGGCATGACACGTCGTGCAGGGGTACGTAACGGACTAAATCGAGCCAGTTCTTGCTTGGACAAATCCAGCAAACTTTGTAACATGCCCGATCTTTCTTGAACTTTGATTTTGGGAGAAGGTACTTTGTGAGCAGCAGCCACTGCCACTAAATTGGAAGGTCCTGCCACTGGGGAAGTTCTTTTGGGGGTCATCAACGGAGAAGTTCTTGGTGTGATCAACGTCTCCAAGTACTCTTCAGTTCTGGGTGTCATTAACGGAGAAGTGGACAAACGTGAAGCTGCCGGAGACGCAGTCACCGCCGTGGCAGGTCGTGGTTTGCGAGTGTAAGGTTGCGTCCTGGCCGAAGTGCCTCTCTTGCGACTAGTTTTCTGTGGACTTTTCTTTTTCTGGGGGCTTCTTTTCTTTTTCCGGGGTGGTGGTGGTGTCTGGTCAGAGGAGGGTCCTGCCACTGGAGAAGTTCTCCTTGGGGACCTGGTCTTTTTCTTCTTGGGGCTTCCTTGGACTTTTGTCTTGGGGATAACTTTGGGGGCATTAGGATCCCATCTTAAGAGTGAGCGAATGATGACCCCTCCTAGAGTACCGCTCCCTCCAGGTTTCAAAATGATTTGTTTTTTGGTTTGAGTGTCGATGCGGGGATCGGTCAGTTGGACCAAAGCGACTTTGTTTCGATCGAAAAAGCGTTTGGTTTGATGAGGAATCTGAATGATTCCTTGGAATAATTGACGTGCTGTCACCGTGAACCATCGTAAGACTTCTTTGAGACTAGCTTCTAAGACACGAGCTCGTGTTTGTGGATCTTTATCTCGACTGATGCCATACAAGGCACGAATCAATTTGACGGGAAGATGCGACTGAAGGGACGTCATGTTCGCACTGAGAGTGAGACAGACGAAAAAGTGTCTGAGGTTTTTATAGATTTTTTATGGGGAGTGAGATGAAGTCGAGGACGGAGACGTGTACAGGACAGGCCCTCCGTCTTGGCACCAGTGGTGAAACAAGTGGGTACGAAATCGCAAATCCTCGGGAGTCGTAGGTTTCAAATCGACGAGTAAATAGGCGTGTGGCGTTTGAGTGGCATCGTCGTACGCCTGAGTCAGCCAAGGCGTTCCTAACTGTTTGGCTAAGACTTGCACTTGCGATTTATCTCGAGGGCTTTTAAACAAGACCACGTAATGCGCATTGAGACTGATGGTGCGATGGGCTTTACTTTGTTGAAACAAATTTTGGGTGATGTAAACGACACTGGCATTACGGTGATGCCCTTTGCGCGTGAACCACAGTTTAATTTCTTCTTCGTCTTCTCCTAACATGTCGTCAAAAATGACCAAATGGGTTAGACGGGAGTCAGAGACGATGCCGTCGTCTTCTTTAGGAATGCCTTCCACAAACACGATGGAATCGCCTTGACTTTCTCGCAAGATTGCCACTCTTTGTAACACCACACGATTCGTTGAGGGGGTCGATCGATCAAATGATGTTTATGTTCGATCAAACGTTTGACGAATTCGGTTTTGCCTGAACCGCTAGGTCCAGCAATGAGCATGTTAAAGGGATGGCGAAGATACAAAGCCTCCCAACTGGCACGATCTAAGTGTTCGTCGATGACTTTGACAGTAGAGGAAGAGGGAGCAGAGACAGCAGAGGTAGCCATGGTGTGAGAAATGTCACTTGTGACACGAAAAACAAACAAGACAAGAGTTTATATACTTTTTCAGAACACGTTTATTGAATGTTTTTTTCAAACATGAATACGAAAGACAAAAAATACATAAAAGCCAAAGGCTTAAGTACAAGAATAAAAGGCACATGATAACCATGAACGTGGAATAAACACAAGTGTCTGTACAACATGTTTTGGGTAAAGTTCTAACCAGTTCTATAGTAGGGGTAAGGTCACACAAGTGTCCTCCCGAAAGGGTCTTTCAGGGATGTCCACGACAGTCCTGTCCTGGGTGACGGGTTCTTCTGGCACCGTCACTAACACAGTTTGAAAAGTAACTTTTTTCCTTGAATAACTCTCGTGGATACTGGGCCACCTCTTGTGTCCAAGCCTCAAAACCCTGGTCTCGGTGATGTCCAACATTTGACTCCTAACCAATCTGGTTTCTTCTTCGTCAACGACATGGTAAGTTACTTCAATGAACAATGAACTATCGATCTTGCCTAGGGTTCCTTTTTATATACAGACCAATACCGACGTGACCGTACGGTAAGGTGAAGTGATTGGGAAGTCGCACTCGCTTCTGGTATACAATTTGATAGACTTTTTCAAAGGGTCGACTGACGATGTGGTGAGTGGGTAAACGTACAATCTTGTTCGGTTGATAGGTGGTCACTTTAAAGTTTCCATCCTCTCCCGATTGCAAGGCTTCTTTCAATACCCCAAAGTTGACCACTCGACTGGTACGATGATTCAGAGTCAGTCCTTTCACTTTGCACGTCGTGTGCACTTCTCCTTGTTTGTCCCGGTATTCGTAGCCGTAATTTTTGGGACCACCACTGACGAAACTTAGAATCTTGTCGTCGGGATGCTCGGCTGTCCAGGCTCCTAAACGGTCTCCTTCGATGTCAGGGTGCTGTTGAATCGGGTGATGGATGTAAATGCAACTGTCCGTGTCAAAGTACAGGACGCGTTCTTCTAACAGTTCTAAAGCTTCGTACAATTTTAAGCGAGCATGAGCTGTCACGTAAGCCGCAATGATGACATTTCCAAAAGGGTCGTCTTGTACAAAGTCCAGATCTTCTTCGTAATTGACCAAGATCAAATCCTCTCGAACGACGTCCACGTGTTTCATGTATTTGGTTTTGTCGTGAATCATCTGGAAGTAGCGGGAAGGTTCTGTCAAATATTCCGTCTTGGGTAAACACGGTCGTTGTGCCATTTTACCCCACAAGCAATTTAACATCACTTTGGCAAACGATCGCCTGCCTTCGTTTTTTTCGATGTGGTCTAAAGAGATGCCTTCTTGTGCATAGTATTTCTCTTTGAATTGTATTTGGTCTTCGGGAGTGTGACACCAGGAAGGATAGCCGCTGGCTTCTTGTTTCAGTTTCAAAAAGGCATCCACGTAGTCGGCGAAAATGCCTTTCTGAGTAGGGTCACCCTTGTGGTACTGTTGTGTCTTGGGAAAGTGGCAAATTTCGTACACTTCTAACAGTTGGTATCCCATGTCCAGAGCTTTGAACAATTCCACGCTGACCCAGGTTCCCGTCAAGGCACGTTCTTCCTGGCTGTGATGGCAAGGTTGGTCCTGGTTGCACGTTTCGGCACAAGTACGGCACAAGGGAAACATCAGTTTGCCTTGACAATGGTGAGGTAAGACGGGATGGTATAGGTTCGTGGGAGGCAAAACTTTACACTTGATCAAGCCTTCGTATTGTCGAATGTTTTTCAGGTCGATGTGTTCCGTGAACAATTGCGGGTGCCCTACAGGAAAGCGACAATATTTGCACACGTAATGATACAGCGAACACACGTCCAAGTATTTGATTTCTTCTCCTTTCTCTTCGTCGGCTTGGTACAGCAAACAGGTGGCATTGGTCCTTCCTCCGTACAAACTATCCCTCGGGTTCAGCGGGTCCATGAACTGGTAACTTTCCACGAGGCGTTTAAACTCGGGATCGGTTTTCATACGGTGATCGTACTCGTGTTCCCACATTTCCACCACTTGGTATCCTTGCTGTTCTAGCTTTAGGCGTCGCTGACAAGTGTCCTGGTACAGGTCTTCCATGGTCCGTTGTAAAAACTGATTTTTACTGTCACGGTCAGGGTAGCAGACGGGACATCCGTGAAATAAGCAACCGTTAAACTCGTACACGATCTTGGGGTTTTCTAAGTCCCAGCCATCTACCGAATACGTTCCGATGGTCTTTTCGCCTCCTCCGTTGCGGGCATGCTGAATCCATTTGTCTTCCTTGTCGCACAAGTAATGTAACCAACGTAGGGCTTTGACCGAGTATTGACGCTTGACATAGTGGGTCGTTTGAGGACTGATGACAGCCACGGTGTTTTCAGGCATGAATCGTTGGCGGTACACTAAGGAACACGCTTTGGCAATGGTGCAAGCTTCTTTCAAAGGATCGACCCCTCCGTGTTCCATGAACAGTTCTCGAAATTTTCCACAGCAACGTCGTAAAATGTCCACGTCGGAACGACAGTACTTTAGCATTTCTTCCTGAAAGTCGAAAGGGTCCGAGGCGTGAGCTTGGTACCAAGCGTAGAAAGCTTCTCGTTGTTCGGTACGCATGTTGTCCGGGTCGTAATAGTGAGCCTCAGGCAAATGGGGTAGAACAGCATGTGGATTGGCTTCCGTATTGAAAAAGTGTGGAAAGTACCCTTTAGCCATTTCTGTCATTCCAAACGTTGTAGGCATTCGGCTCAAAGGCATGGCCAAGTAACTCATCGAATCTTTAAACTGTACTTGTCCCACTTGCATGAAAATGATTTTGGCTCCGTTCAAAGTCACTTTAGGACGTTCGGTGCCTTGTTCCGCATAGTACCTCAAAAGAAACTGTCCATCGTATCCGGAGAAATTGTGAGCCATCACCGTGGCATGACGATGACAATCTCCGTAACGTTCGATGTCCTCTTGGCTCCACGTCTTGTCGACGGGGTCTAAGACCCATTGGGCAAAATCGGCTAACGTGTTTGGTCCCCGAAAGATTTTTTCACGTCCTCCAGGAATCTTGCTGCAGTGAGGGCAATGACTGAAGATAGGTTCTTGAATGCACTTCTCGCACGCTCGATGAGCCACGCAGAAATTAGGAATGTGAATGCCGGTCTCTTGCATGCATTCGAAATCGAAAAAGATGAAATTGCCTTTCTTCTTGTGACCGTCCTCTTTCTCTGGTGGGGGTTGGTATATTTGCACGTAACATTCGTGTTCCAAGTCCACGATATGGTGACAAATGTGACATTTTTTCTTTCCTCGACATACGTGTGCCTTGGCATTGTTGGTACGTATGCCTTGTCTACACGTAGGGCACAATCTCAGGAGTTGACAAGCACATTTCTTCTGTGAACCTTGTGTTTTCAAATGTTGTTGGTAACAGGTAGGGCTGACAAACGTGCGCAGACAAGTCGAACAAGGCACTGGTTCTTCGCTCAGACAGGGTGGAGAGGCCAAACATCCTGGGCATTTCCATCCACAATGCTTGTGTTACTCTCGATTATTATAACCATAGTCACATTTCTCACAGTAATATCTGTATCCCAGGAATCCAGTGATACTGGTAATGGTATCGAAATGGTCATCGTGATGATAAACATGAATGTATTTTCCGTCCTTAAAGTCTTGGCCTCGAAACAACAGAGACCCGCGCATTTCTTGAGGGTGCACTTTCAAGGTGTAGCGTGGAGCAAGGGCATCTTGCAATTTTTGCATCTCAGGAATGCCACAGGGTGTGTCTTTGGACAGGCCAGCTTGTTGCAACAGGAGTTCTGCTTCGTTTCGTTGTTTGGCTCGATCGGATCGTTGAATAGTGTTCCAGGTTCTTTTCCATTCTGTCGTGTCGTTCTTGTTGGCATAGGTTCGTCCCACCACGATGGCACGGGCTAAACACATCTGGTCATGAGGATTGTGAATTTGGACAAGACTACGCTTAATGCTGCGAAGCTCGTTCACCAATAACATCTTTTTGCGTCCTGTCCCTTGAGGAAGAGAGACGTGGGCCATTTTCAGTGTGGCTTTACCATCGGTGATGTCAAACTGGTCATTAGATTGTTGTACGTGTTGAATCTTGTCCATGATTTTGGAAGGGGTTAGTTCTGCAGGTCTGCTAAACTCGATCCAAACAGGGGATTTCAAACCGTCGTGATCTATGGATAGTGTCAAGCGATCGTCTTCTTTGGGTTGACATTGTCGCTTGAGAGCGGTGAGCAAAGAATCCCACATCTCGGTCATAAACCCTTCTGCTTTCTCCAAGGGTACGTCGGCCTTGAAATCTTTAAACTTCACCGTGTAGGTGTAAGCCGTGGTTCTAAATTTTCTAGAGGAGCGCTTTTCCGTCTCTCGAATGGAATAGTACTTTTCAGGGTTGACTAAGGGTGGTGAACTTGGTTTAGAGGGTTCGGATTCTGGTTCACTCATGTCCTCTTCAAAATCACTGGCATGAATTTGTGCCAAGATTTCAGCCCTGGTACGAGTCGATAGATCACGTTTCTGCCTCTTACTTTCTTCTTCTTCTTTCTTCTCGAATGAATGGGATCGTTTCATCTTGAGTGCAAAACGTCAAATGACTCAAGTTTAAACACCACAGACTAATTTATAGTCTTGGCAAACCAGCGTATATAAAAAGGGTGTGTGTCTTGTCCTTTCACTATTCATTTCACTCTCAAGCCGAGCACAACGATGGAAGAGACTACCCAGATGGAACGTTTCGTCAGAGTTTTGCGAGGGATCATTAGAAAATTCTCTTCAGACCAGCCGACGGACTACTCTCCTTCCTTTCGAGATAAAAGTCAAGATACTTGCTATATCTGTCAGGAGAAAGGGCATTGGTCTTCAGAGTGTCCAGACCGTCAAAAAAGAACAAAAACAGGGACTAAAAGAGACAAAAGTCAAGATAGCTGTTATTATTGTAAAGAAAAAGGACATTGGTCTCCAGATTGCCCAAAAAAGAAACAAGAGGAGTCAGAAGAAAAGAAGGATTCTTCAGAAGAAGAGAGGGATTCTTCGGAAGAAGAGAGGGATTCTTCAGAGGAAGAAGAGGAAGAAAGAAGACAATTCTATTTAAAAGAAGCAAAGAAACAGGAGAAGAAAAGAAGAAGGGAGGAAAATGAGGAAAAAACGGTGAAGAAATTCAAAAAACAGAGAGACTAAACAAGGAGAAAGAAGAAGTCAATGAACTTTTAATTAAAGTGTTCTGTGGTGAATTGTGAATTGGATTGTAAAAAAATGGATGAAAGAATACATGAATGATATAAGGTAAGTGTCTTTGAGTTTTGATTTTCAAATAAGAAGCTACACTCACGCACTCATACACAGACACGTACTATAAGGGTAAAATGGGTGGGGTTTATTTTTGAGTTATTGGCAAATTGAAATTGTATTTCTTTTCGAGAAATGTGGGTGGCCCTGAAAAGGGCCTTTTTATTTTGGTGTAGGGGTGAGTTTAACCAATCAACTTTAACTGCCCTAAGCCTTTGCCACGGCCAAGGCCTACTTCTGATGATTGGGTTGAAATCACTAAGGGTGGTACGACAGGCTTGGTCACAGGGTTGGCTTGTTTAGCTCGGGAAGGTCGTATTCTCTTCGGTCGTGATAAAGAAGTCTGATACATTTGTTTCAGACTTCTTAACTCCGCTAAAATGTCCAACAGTACCGTAGCCGTTTGATTTTCACCCTCTTGTTTCTTTGCTGCTACTTCTTCTTGCTGTTGTTGCTGTTGTTTTTTTCTTACCTCTTCTTGTTGCTGTTGCTGTTGCTGTAGGAGAAAAGCTTGTTCCGCTTCCTTTTGTCGTTGCATAAATTTCTCCAATTCTTCTTTCTGTCTCTGTCTAAAATTCTCCACTTGCGGTAATAAAGAAGGTAACGAAGGTTCCGGAACAAATTCTTGCGAGGTAAGAAAATCCACAAAATCCCAATGTACCTCTTCTGAAAGTAAGTCCGGGTTCCCTTGGGCAGTCTCCCCTGCTGGTGCACCCCAATGGATCGTTTTCTGAGTTTCCGTCATGTTGAATCACTGTCGCATAGATTGACTGCACACAAGCGCTAACGAATCTATATAGACCACGTGACGTCACAGACTGCTCTCTTCGGATTGGATGCGAGCTGACTGAATTTTGTAACGCGTGTTCGGATTGGTGAATGAATTCAATCCGTTTCAATCCTTCCTGTACCTATAAATAAGCGCAGTTCACTGCATTGATTCACTTGTTCTCGTCGCTTCAAGATGTGGACCGATGTGCAATCTTCTACGCTTGTGTCTTCCATGATGTTCCGGACGGACATGCTCATGTATGTCCGATCCAAGTGGACCGTTGTCCACAGGACAAACACCAGCCTGTGGATACGTAGGATCTACGTTGAAAGACAAGGATGCCTGAAAAGAGTGCTGATTTACGGACCAACAGTGAGACGTAGCCTAAGGACAAGAAGAAGACCAATGCGGTACCATTTATGTTAATGAATACATTAACATAAACCCAAAGGCCCTTTTCAGGGCCAGCCATATTTCTCGAAAAGAGATAGCCTTTCCATTGCCTACCCCTTTTTTTTTAAAAAAGTTTTAAAAAAAAAATCCCATATTCAATTCCCCTTTGTCCCTAAACAATCCCCAAACTCTATTCCCCCATGTTAAATTCCCCTTGTACGTATATCGGCCCACAATTTTTTTCCCATGTTAATTCCCCTTGTACGTATATTAACCCACGATTTTTCGCCATGTTAAATCCCCTTGTACGTATATTGACCCACGATTTTTCGCCATGTTAAATTTCCATTGTACGTATAGTGGCCCAGGGGTCTCCGTAATGCTAATTTCCATTGTACGTATAGTGGCCCACCTTACTACTGACCGTCTAAAACGTTTAAGATATTTTATGAACAAGATACGATAGCTGAACTACGTAAGAGAGCTTACAAACTGTATCAGCTATCGTGTAAAATTTATAAGCTATCTTGTAAAATTCTATAAAGTTTACGATGTGTCTTAAAAAAGCTTGCAAGAAACATTATATGGGTTAGGATACATCAAGTTTTTCGAATATTTAGTTTGCTGTATATAAGTGACAGATGTGCTACCTATTTGCAGTTCCTCCACCCTTCATCCCAACCTACCTACCTATTTATCTACCCAACCACCCATCTAACCGACTACCTACCTCTACCTTTCTACTAGAACAATGAATCGTTCTCCGCCACCTTTAATTATTTTCTGACATAACTTGCTGTTTCATGAAGTAGAGTCAGATTGAGCTTTTTTGTCTCTTTCCCCTTTGGGTCCTGAATCTCAGGCACAGCCTCAATCCCTCTTGATCTGGCAAGCAAGCGACATACAATACGCAACCAGTGGATGCTTAAGCATCCATGAAAGTGAAGATTGTTTCACTCGACTTTTCTTATCTGTAAATCCGCAACCACGCGATTGTTTATTTGTACTCTGAGTTGTCGGTGATTTTCCGTCTCCGCGAGCACAATCTCGAACTCGGTGAAGCTAATTATTTTATCTTCAATTGCTACTGAATACAGCTTACTGATCGTGGTGAGACTGCTTTGTGCCGCTGGAAGCAGTTCTGAATAGACACGTACTCCTGATTGCAATCGCATCGAAATTAATTTGCTAGTTACTATCAATATAGCCCCGACAATAATTCCGATTGGTACACTTACGATGGCTGTCGTAGCCATGATCCCATCCACACCTAGACCAATAGTTGTTACTGTGACAAGACTACAGATAGCGTTTACCACCAAATACGCGCGTTTGTATTTTGCTATTAACGCGGTTCTCTCGGTAAATTTATCTCTTAGCTATTTTTCCGCTTCAATTATTTTTACACTTTGGTAACATTGACGGTCTATCATATTTATTTTATTAATAATACAGTCGCGTAGTACAATTACAAGACATGCAGAACCCGTCACGTCCAGGCGCAAGGCCCCTTTTCACTGGTACAATTATCATACAATTATAGAAAACATGTTGGAGAACACTTACATATCCGGTGATTGTGCGTTCTGGTGGTTTACACCCTTTTCATTTAAAAACGAACTGATTACCCATGCATCTATTGCATCTAACGATCGTCTTTGTCCAATTACTGTTACCCGAACAAGTGCGTCCTTGTTGAATAACAGTTGAGGCATTTTTATCCTAATCGAGTCAGTTTTTATGCAACATATTTATTGGTTAACGTAACCGGGCTGTACACATCGGTGAATACCACTTCGCTATTGTTGAAACAAGCCGCAGTGATTTAGCACCTGGTGGCGCAGTCAGAGACCGGGTATTTTCACGAGCTAATGCGAATACTCCAAGCTGGCCTCGAGTTGGTAGTGGTACATATTAGTGGCCCAAACAGTCAATTTCTATTTGACCCCTAACAAGATTACATCTCAGTTTATACGAGGGTCTGGTAACACCGTTTTGAAGCAAATATTCATTGAAAAGTGTGGGGGCATCCTCTGTCATCGGATCAAACATCCCGTCAGAAAATTCTGCAAAGTTATCACCACAGTCAGAATCTATTACTTAAATAAAAGGATAATTTTATTTTAAATACAAACACCAAAGACGATTAAAAATCCTTCAGAATAGATGTTGAATGCTTCGAACTGAATTTCATCTCCTGGAACTGATGATGCTGATAATTTTCCGTCGTTTTGTTTTGTAATACGTGATATTGGTGGTACAAAATTCAAGCCAAGATGCCGCTTATCATTTATCAACACTGCCATTCGACCCCAAGAACCTTTTCTTCCAGTAATGATAAACAAATATGATCCAGACTCGCTCGCCTTTAAGAGGTGACTTTTCGCTTAAAGCCATCATCCGTAGAACCTAAAATAAGTCATCCATTTTCTTAGATCAAGGAGTCCGCTTTTTCCTCTCCTTCTTTGATTAATTTTCCCACAATTTAGGTCCACGAAGTTACTACACGTGGTGCTGCGGACACTTTAGCAATCTGTTCATCCAACTGTTGTCTTATTGCATTATTAGCTATATCTACACAGCTTTTTGATAAGCGCAACCGACAACCAGAGTCTCTGATTTCACCGTTGTCAGTGAGCTCAGCCAGGTTCTTTACTACGAAGTTGCCTTTGAGACTGGCAATAATATCTTGAATGTCAGTATTAGATATTTTAAGTTTTCTATTTTGATCTTCAAAAATCACAAGCTCACCTGCATCAACACCAGCACCAACACGACTGGTAAACTCAGACAAATCTGCTTTAGTGGCAAATCTGTTTAGATCCACATCAACACCACGTCGAACTGAGTAGCATCCGTGAACGTTGATAACATTTGCATGGTATTTAACATGCGTTGATGTGAAATCAATAATTGTTTGCGTTGTTGTTGAACGCTCAAGAACACGCAAAGCTTCAACAACAAGATAACCGCATATGAACCATCCAACAGAGCTTGTTTACCCTGCCTGGTTTGTAATTAATAACTTCATCTGTTGACTGATTTTGCCATTGCGAGTAAATCAAGATTGGTCAGTGGTCTTCTGCAACCGGGTAATCCAAAACCTCTGCCCGATGGTGTTCGAAGACCTTTTCCTGGTAATCGAAGGCCTCTTCCTTTTTATACGGCCTCCTCCCACCTTTTCGGCGCCATTACTGATACAGTTCCGATATCCCCTAACGCCACAGCTTTTTCAACTGATACAGACGCTGCTGCTAACAAAGCTTGAATCGCTGCAAGGAATGGAAATATTCCACCAGTCTTTTGCATCTATATCACCTCTAACACGAATAATTTTAATGTCACTGAGGTATTGTTTTGTCTGATCGCAATAAGCTGAATGAGTTGTGTTATGGTCAACCACACAGAGACGTATCCAGTCAGTTTTGGCGAAGAAAGTTTTAATGTGACCCCCACAATTTGTTTTAACTGAGTTTTTTATCTTCACAGGTTGACTTTCACTATTTAGATACGTACTATGTTTAATTATGAGTGTTATGTATTTCCTAAAGGTGCATCAATGACCCTCATTTGGCTACCAGCACCCTTCAGCAACAGACTTTTCAAAAAGTATCAAAGCATGTTAGAGTCTATTTGTTACGTGGTGGTAGTTTGGTTTGCTTATTGTTATTAGGCAGGACATGGCCGACCACGGTGTTATTTAACGGATCGAGTCAATAATAACATGAATATGAAATCAAGGGATGGAGTAACAGAGATCTGAGCTGAGATATGGAACAGAACAAAGTAAGCCCCCGTATGAAAAATATAACAATTAAAGCAATTACTTAAACAAAACGAAATTGAACATGACATCTGAATGATAAACGTTCTCTTAGAAATAAATCTGCAAAATATATAAGAAATGCAATCAACCGTTCTGTTAAACCGATAAAAAATTTCATCATGAAATCGAGTGAATGCGTGAGCTAGTTTGCTCAGAATGCCTGCACAACCTGGATGCTTCCGGTCCTTCCAAATTCAGCGTTGGTGACAGGTCAGAGTCGCAGTGTTCCTTTTCCTCTTCTCGCTATCTCTTCAGTATCATTGGGGTCATCAACCGTAACTTGGTTGTCTGCTCTCTTTTCCCACTGCATTGTGCACATATAATGAGCTATTTCCTCTTTAAATAAATACATAAATTCGCAACCTAAATATTTTTTGTCAGAATTTCTTACTTCTGGGATCGAACATTATTCCATCTGTTGTTACGTCTGACATAGTCTTATCGTAATTCAGCATAAACTAAGGCTAATAGTGTCCAGTTTGCAACCTGACAGCTGATACATACGACCCTATCATCATAAAATTAATATCTTTTTCTAGCAGCTGGTCACATTCCTAACGGGACTATGACATAACCTGGACACAATAAACCTTACTACGCCCTACTGTGGGGTACAAATCACTAACTGGAGTAAGTAGGTCGGCATGCATTGATTTCTCAATTAAAAACAATCACAGCTTAATTACACAGATTAATAAAATTCACTTCTTGTCTTAATTACAATATTTGCTAACCAGTAATTCACTGGCATAACATTTCCAGGCATAGTAATATCAGTTCCAGCCTACATGATTCACTTCACTGAAGACAGATGAATCCACACAATTTGCTCAGTTAGTATTAAAGTAACGTATGAAATTCCTAGAATAAGCGATTCGTATTACATATAAACAAGTGAATTCGCACAAATTCATGTCAAGGAAATATTGTATGTCATTTTTGGGATACCTGAGTCATATAACCTTCAAGACAAATGAATGCAAACAGTTAACTTCCGAACTCAAGGAAAATTGATGTATGAATTTAAAACGAGTAAATGCAACAAAACATAGCAACTTTATATCAATGCATTTTTAGTATATGCGACTGAGACAGTACCTTTTGTCGTCTGAGACTGGCTCCCTTTTCTATGAAGCTGACTCTCTCTTTGTAACTTTAAGGTCAGTGTCCCTCAATCATCCAGACACCCGTCCCTTGGAAAATTTATAACGAGACATACTTGTTATTTCCCGGAGTCTACTTCCTGGCTTCCCATAGAAACTTTGATTTCGAGAGGGAAATTATTTAAAACATTGAATTTCTTCTGGGAAACACACGTCCTTCGTTTAGCTTAGCCAATCGGGATTAACATTACTTAACCGCAAAATATGAACACGCCCATCGAAATTAGAATACTCTTGCCTATTCCGCTTTTATGAATAATTAGTTCTGGACAAACCTTTATTGTGACACTTATTTCAAATGGCAAAAATTATCTCTGGATTGTCTCCACGTTGTCGTTTCCCCGCTACTTACCCACGCCCCCAATTCACATCGCCTCTCCATCGGTCCGACCGTTATCCCAAAGGATTCTTATTAAAAATCAATTATGCCTGCCCCCTACAAGAGCATTACTCCCTTCGCAGGCTACCGACAATATGTCCTCAGTTATGGTGCAGAAATCATCTTTCAAAATTCTTTCTGTTACACAGCTTAACACCGATAACCACCACCAGCATCACCGACATGTATATGAAAATACATGTCAACAACGAATTGACTAAATAACTCCATGTATTCCTGTGAAAAGCAATATATCGGACAGAGTCAGAAATGTTGATAAATCTGCAAACCAGTGTCAATGTTTTGCTGCCGATCCATATACAAACATAAACTGTGATATACATGTTAATTTCTTCAAAAGGTTCCTGATGACCATCTAGCTGTAATGAAACCTCGGTCCTTTCTAAACTGTCAAATATCATTTTAATATGGGTTTGCCTATCACCTAGATTTCTCAGTTGAAACGCTACCAACACGTGTTTTGGTGCATTAAGACCATGGTGAATACTTATCTCCCATGTAAACTGCCCCTGTATAGTGGATGGTGGTTTAGCGTCTGCGGTATGAGCGGAAAACGACAGCGTTGACGTGGTTCCCGACTGCATAAACGATAACATAAGTGATTCTGTAGTCAGTAAAGGGGTTATCATAAGCATCCACAATGTTAATGGTTCTAATACAACTTTATCATCAGCGGCACCTCCATCAGACCAAACTGCACCGTCGGGGTAGTTCTTACGTATTAATGTGACTGTGCGTTTAGCTCCATAAATAACCTTGCAAACATCTCCATAAAACTCAGATATGTGAATGAGGGAAATTGCAAACGAAAGTCGTAATGATCTCCACCAAGCTATATGCCTGACACTGAGAAAAGCCATCATTAAGAGTGTCGTTAACGCCTACAAATACAGCTTGTACATCTGCATCAATTAGTAGGGTTGGTGTGTGATTTAGGTCGCCTAAATTGTACACCGTTGAGGATCCGCATTATCAGAGATATATTTGACAAACATCATTGTTTGGCCAGCTGTTCTCGAGTAATAATCGCTGTATCTGCGAGTCCATGAATAGTTATTTCTGCGTCGATGTTGTCAAGACTTGATTCGATTTCCTTTCCATTAATGGAATAACGTGCACTGTCAACAACATGATTCCGATGTGTACAACTGCAGCTGTGATATTGGCAGGATACTTGCTATCGTCAGTCTGTATAAGGTTTTCATCAATTTACAAGAATGCCTCACATTGAAGGAAAAACATAGACGTGTCCTGTACTTGTAATTCTTTTTTTAATTGATTGGAGTCTCTGACTGGGCATGAGTAATACTGAAAGTCTATTTTGCTTCGATTCACCAACATATGCGTGCCGATTAAAATTCAAGATATCTTTGAACTGTGACATTGTTTATGCATTATTCATCTTGGCTAATACCCTTGCGTGAAGGTTTGCCGTCCAAATCTACTTCTCATTGCCAAATAGCTTATAATTGTTACCTAGTGACATTATGAATAATGTTACCAATCACAGTTGGCTTTATCTCTGTTGATGGTAATGCAACTGGAGCCTTTGATGCTCGAGTCACTAATCGACGTAATCCATTTCGAATCGATTAAACCGCCTGCGATCCAAAATGTTTCATCCGATCCACAGCATCACTTTTTGATTATCGGCAACTCTCCTTGCAATTTGTTTAGCGAATAGTAAAGTGTGCGACGCAAAGCCCTGAGTACCTTTGGTGCGCCTGTAAATTATCCCCGAACAACATCACCTGGGCCAATTCCGTAATGTCGCGAAACGGGTTTCTCTCGCTAACAACACGCACAGGTCTTACATGCCTATTTGTGACTATCATGATATTAAATGTCAGATCGATCTCTATGTACAGTTGTAACGTTAAAGTGTTTCACCTCGAATATCAACATCGTCCCCTTCCTGGTCGACAAGGGTAAAACGAAAATCTCTCAAACAATTAATATGACACGAAAGATGCACCTGTTCCGCGGGCGCAATAGATATCAAATTACCTGATTCCAAGGTTAGTAAAAAACCAAACATCATATAACCCTGGACAACTCAACCTGTCGTCTCAGACCTGCTTTCATAACTAGCAGAGACAGCTTCACAGGTCAAACTGACCTGCGTTGTTGAGGTAATTTTTTACAATGTCAAGGGCGATATGATATCCCACATGTAAAAATTGTTTATCATCTTAAATGTTGTCACGCCAACCTAAAATTTATTTTATGGACGACCGCGCAATGTCAACCGCGTATGGTGCTAACTCGATTGAAATGACAAAGTTGAGTGTGGACTCATTTGCATGTGTAGAAGTTTACACGTATAGAAATTTTAGAGTGTTTGCCGGTCACCAATGTGATTCTTCAACAAATCTCTTTAATGATTGATTCTAAACTCGTACGCAACAGCAGAAAGTTCGAGAGTATTCAATCTGGAGCCATACTGAAACCACAAATGTATTCTTTGCAGCAGACCATCGGAAAGTTGTGGTCGGATATTAGGACACTTGTACTAGCAGCGTCGCAAGTCCGACCTAGAATGTGCGGGATTTACCAGCGGTAACGTGCTGTAAACGTCACACCGATTTCTGGTTTAATTGATGAGATTGTGATCATTGAGCTAACGCTCTGGGTTGTATTTACAAGAACCTGTTGCATCACATCATATATTTTGCGAAGCACACGCACCATCTCCATCATTTCAGAACTCATCATCGGTGTCGTAGTGATTGTTACGAATCTATGGTCATAAAGTAATTAACAGAAAGAAGAAAAATCTAACAGTTTTGTCAAACTTCACAAATAATGTAATTATCAAAGTTATTAAATGAAAATGTGACAGGAATTTACAGTATTATGAAGTGAATCCAAAATAATCAAGATAAAGTTCTATGAAACTCCAAATGAATGAAAAGTTCTGATAAATTTCAAAACCGGAAATGTACTGGTCCGCCAAGAATCGCGGCGTTGTCAAAAAAGCGTCGACCCAGTTTATCTCGAACTTGCCTATTCACGTGACCTAGCCCAACCAACTGTCCAAACCAAATCATCCAATAAAAAAATAAATAACCCAAGTTGTCATTAAATTTTATGATTAATATTATTGTTCGTATTTGTCAACACATTGATAAGCTTTTATTAATGGATCCAATGTAATTTCACGCTCTTAACAGACCGTCGCTGAGGAAAAATCTAACTAAAGATAATTTGAACAATCTACCGCCATAAATACAAATTACAAAAACTATATACAAATTATGTATTGGGAGTTACAAAAAATATAGATATACATTAAAGCAATATACGTTACTGATATCTTCAGTATGTTAATTCATCAACACGCGATATGTTTTCTTTCCATGATGTCAATGGTAACCAGTCGCTGACAAATCGATGTAGCCTCATTGGTGACTTCTGGTACGTTGTTGCCAGCACGAATTGATCCCATGAGAGTTTCCAATCGATCGGCGAGGTCGTTTGGGTCACAAATCTACCAAGGCCATCACCTTGTTTTATATTTCTTTAATCGTATTATATACTACAGCATGATATTCGCATGAGAGTGTATTTGGGCTATTTCTCTTCTGAATGCAACAGATATGCTTCCTCAGCTGGCACATCTATTTGTTTCAGGTTTTCGACCATAAATTTCGGTTATATCACTTCCAAATGTTTTGTAGAAACTTATTTACATATAGCTCAGTCTTTCCCTCGGAAATGATTCGATTGAGGTTAACAAGCTTTTTAAAATCAGGCCGCACAAGATCGCTGCTGTTTAATGTGTATTGTCCAGTCCACTCATTGTATACCCACATAGGGCAGTTCATTTAAATGTAAACACGATTCCTTATTCGCTGGTAGTTGATTTACCAACATATGCTCGGTTAGTTGATTTACCAACATATACTCGGTTAGATGATTTACCAAAATATACCCGGTTAATTGAGTTATCAACATTTACTCGGTTAGCTGATTTATCAATACATACTCGATTGGTTTATGTACCAATGTATACCCGGTTAGTTGATTTACCAACATACACTCGGTTGGTTAACTTACCAACATATACTACGCCTAGTGGTTAGAGTGTCCGCCTCAGATGCGGGGGTCGTGGGTTCGATTCCCGGCCGAGTCATGCCAAAAGACTTACAAAAATGGTACTAACAGCTGACTCGCTTGGCTCTCAGCATTAAGAGGTTAGTGTTAAGACTGGTCGGCCTGGTGTCAGGATAATGTGACTGTGTGGGACATCATGCTACATGTCTGCGGCATGATGCCCCGTGATAGACATCACTACAAGCTGCCACATTGCAGACATCATAGCCATGTGACCGAAAAATTGCTAAAGCTACGTTAAAAATCCAAAAACACAAAATCCAACATATACTCTGTTAGTTGATTTACTTATATATATTCGTTTTTTTTTAAATTTACCAACATATGCTAAGTTCGTTGCTTTTCGTTGGGTACCAAAGAAACAAACCGTTTTGGATCGTCAAACATTATCTGCTGTGTTGGTCCTTTAAAAAAAATTCTTTTGGTTCTTTTAACCTCGATTTTTATTTAGGTGGTTTTTCTTGTGGAAGATGCATAAGCGCCTCTACAGCATCTTCTTGGACTTTAGCTATCACCCTCTTCAACATCTTCTTGGACTTCATCTATCACCGTCTGCAACATCTTCTTGGACTTCAGCTATCACCATTGGAAAGTGCGTAATAGTCGCTGCAGTTGCTTCTTGGTGCGTCTAGCAAGCTGGACCTTTCTTTTGGTTCCCGTTTGCGCTGTTGTTGCCTTTTTAATATCTTCTATCATCTATTTCCTCATTAGATTAATTTGTCTTTCAACGGTTTGTTCAAAAACCCCTGGGGGGGGGGGTCATTTTGTGCAGTCTTTCAAGACTATAAAGTACGTTTGACACCTTTTCGACCTGCAATAACATTACGAATCAGTTCCTGTTGTGTTCTGAAGCGGCTTTACGGCGTACTTTCTCATACTCTTATACGACATCGCTGACAGATATTTCATATAAGATTTATGATCGTTAAATTGATGCATCAGTGTCCAAACCCGCACCATATTTACTCCTGCAAGTTCCATTAACCCAATGGTGTGAAAACTATATGTATCCTTAGTGATCCGTTCAAACATTTCACGAAATTCATCCCTCGCGTGGTCGGTGGCAACCAAGTCCAATGAATACTCTCAAGACCATGCGCGTCAATGACACAAAATCTTATCCGTACTTTACAGGTGACACGAATCAGTTTAGGTAGATATATTGTTGAGTCAAATAAATCACGTCTTTCTTTTGTACCGGACTCGTGAAAATATTTGTGTTGGACTGACTTGATACTCAAGCATCATATCGTCGTACACAACAAGATTGTAATCTTTTGCATCCAAATCGTCAATGGTAGGCACGTAATCGAAGGTGGAAAAGAAATCGATGGTGGAAGATGACGCTCTGTCGCTCAGTATTTTCTTAAAATCTTTTAAACATAACACGGCTGGTCATCAGGCGATGGCGCAATCACGTACAATCGATTTAACATCAGCCATCGTAAAATCATATTTTACAACAATTGATTTTTTCCTGATCCAGCAGGACCATTGATCAGTTAACGAACTGAGATTGGAAGTACGGGATATCCAATTCCATCAACATATTTTGAAGATTTGGGTTTTGCCTGAACGGAGAAGTCAATGACCGAAAAATTCTCTCGAAAGAGTCTGCGAATTTCATTTCGTGATGCCATCGAATAATACAGTATATAATACAATCATGTCTTCATATTGTGTGCAATCTTGCCCTAAAACATAAACGGCAAATCCAACTCGAGTTCAAACACTTTATGTAGAAGCATCGATTGCTGAAACTTGTGCTGGATGTGTGGCAAAGAAGTTCACGTTTATTAAACATTCCAGCTTTATCGGTGAAAGTTTCGGCAACAAAAAAAAAGTCGGCGGCGAAATCGTGGATGCATTATTAAAATTACCGGGACACCATGGAATAAATATATCGGTGAAAAACATATACCTGGATACAAGTACTGCTGGCTTCACATACGAATCGATTCTAACAACTAACCATGGAAACACCAGTTAATGATGTAGACGCTGCGTAATACTGACATAACGTTCCTTTAAAGGCATCACACGATATCCGTGCACGACAACGTGCCTACGTAGATCTAATTCGTGACTTGAATGTGATGCTTGATCTTGTGCTAGAGAACGAATCGCAAGGTGGGTCGTCAAAGGAGGCATGGAGGCCAGAATTGCACTCGGGGCTGTCACTAAAATTAAAAGTAAATTATATTGATAACAATAAATATGGATACATACTGTGTCAGGGATCAACAAGGGCTATTGCGCACCTACATATATGCATTAACCATTGTTGATGTTGCATGCAGATACAAATATCATGTGCAGCTAAAGTCAGGATTATAACAAGTCAATCCCGGTAAATAATATCTTGGATCTGTTCCTGCGTTGTTGACCAAACACTGTGTGACAGTTCGTGTTTGACATGTCAACATTCATCGTGACCAAGCTTTTCTGGAACGATGTAATCGCACACTCGCGGAATGGTTATTCGAGGTAAACGTAGGAATTGTTAATGAACCCTAAGCGATCTAGGATTGCAGATCGATCATATGAATGGGTACAGCATCTTCCATTAGTTGTTCTTTGTTGTTCTAGGGTTTAACGCCATTTTTCAGCACAAGATAGGCTATACATGGCGGCCAGTAAAACTGGTGGAGGAAGAAACCTGGAAAAGCCAGGGAAGAACCACCGACCCACGAGAAGCTACTGGCAGACTTTCCCACGTACCAACGTTAGCCGAGCCTTGAACTCGAACCCACGCAGACAGAAGTGAGATGGCAGTGATCCGTAACGGAGAGCGCTTTAGACCACTCGGCCACTCGGGGCCCCTCTTCCATTAGTCATAGCAGCACTAAACAATGAGGTCACATGCACGATTGGATTAAAACCAGCGAATGTGGTTTGACAAAGACTAGTACATTTACTCAGAAAATGATCACAGTGACAGCACCGTTACAACCACTCGGAGACAAGTTTGTCCGGTATTTGTACGCACCTGGAGAGTTAGAAGGTGGACAACGTCGTGTTACTGACAAGATAAGGTCCGTCGATGCCTTTACGATTTCTGAACTCAATGGTACTCCAGAATAACCAAAACGTTATCGATTGGGACCTATCAGTGAGCAAGCAGCAATGCTTCCCAGCCAAACATTTGTGTGAGAGGAATTGCAAGTTGTCTAGCAAATGCGGAACTGCCACCAAGATCTGTTTTATCACGTGGATGCACCAGTGGACATGGCAGCCGTAAGTTGATTCACAGCAGTATGATGGCCAAAAGCGTTAGTGGTAATTTCGTCGAGGAGTAACTATGGCTTGGTATCAACCTGGGACAAACTTTATTGCATCGGTAAGTAACCATGTGATGTTTGTGACATTTCATATTTGCCGTATGCAAGAATTCACGTCGGTCTCGAAGACATTCCAAGTACATTTCGTGTTTTAGATATTTCTGCACAATATCTCATGAGACTACTTTTGCGCTCCTTTTACTTCCAGATGCGTGTGGTTCTAGTACAATCGAGTATATTTTAGGCCACAGTATCACATACTCCTCGACTGGTTTACCCGAGCATTTGTTTTATTAATTTTCCAGCAATCTTTTATTGGCGTTACTAAACAACGGATGGTCTTTCGGATAATCGCTGGTATCAAATTCATTGACCAACCATAGTTATGCCATATCCGCATCTTTGATTGTGATGTACATCAGCAGTGAGTCAGTGTCTGTCTAAAACATCTTGACCCGATCCTGTTAAAACGGGTTGATCTTGTCATAGTACAGTTCGTACATGATTAGCTTCTAGAAGTTCAACACGGACGAACCAACACAGATTGGTTTTGTGATGGGTTTTTTCTTCTGTTAACAGCATCAAGCCCACCATAAAAGATCTTTTGAGATTCAAAGTCTGCTTCAGCAGTGAGCCTTCGCAGTTTGTCTTGTTAGCTATCACGGACGATTTTTTTTTACAGGTTCTCTGTGGTTTTCCAAATACAGAATTGTTTATGAGCTTGAAAAAGTAGTCCTCAGAATCGTTGGTAGCCTAAGTTCTCAGAATCATGTTCATCTGAATATAGGGTGCCATCCGAACGTACTGGCGAAATTCAAGCATTTGATGAATCTTCGTTCCACGCATACACAATCGCAGATACAGCTGGAAGCTTCGCACGTGTAATACGTAGGTGAGTTTGGTCCTACGACTTGGTTCTTGGCAGATAAAGTGTGATTACGTTCGGAGTCATCAGCGAGCACTTATACGAAGACAACTGCGTGCGAGGCACCGACATCGCTTCTGGGGTCAGCGAATAATTGTTGTGTGCGTTATGTAAATGTTCAGGGTGTTATAGATCAACTTCAAAGAAGTATCCATGATTAAAAACCATTATAATAACGAAATATAGTTATCGATCGTTTTGTACTGAGCGTAACAGCGACTGCTTCTGTTGAAGATGAAATTAACAAACCCATGAAACCTTCAACGCGTACATATAGGATATGACATGTTTTATGGTGAGTCTGATCTTAGAAAAAAATGTCAATATTTTTCCCACTGTAACGTAAATATTCATTTGAATACCATTAACGCCCGGGGCGTTCATGTTCTTTATATACTTTATGACATAGCCTATTGTTCGATAATTACATTTTGCTTAAAATGTTTATCAATACAAAACTCGTCAGTTTGTATATGATATACAAAAATGCCTCTAAAGTGAATGCACATATTTGACAAATGTCTAGCAAATACATGATATATCTCATCCGCAGTTGACATTTCACGGCCATATTATACTGTAATGGATCAAGTAAATTACTGTCACACAATGCAAAGGACATGATTCCTCTGATATTCCACGTAAGAATGGGAAAACTATTTTATACTCCACTAATATTCCAACAGTCATCAGTAAACAAGTAAACGTATACTCCAGTAATATTGAAATAGTCATAAGTAATCAAGCACATATATACTCCAGTAATATTGAAATAGTCATAAGTAAGCAAGTAAACGTATACTCCAGTAATATTGCAACAGTCATCAGTAAGTAAGTGAACATATACTCCAGTACCATCGAAAAAGTCATAAGTAATCAAGCACATATATACTCCAGTAATATTGAAATAGTCATCAGTAAGTGAACGTATACACCACTAATATTTCAACAGTCATCAGCAAGCAAGTGAACGTATAATCCAGTACCATCGAAATAGTCATAAGTAATCAAGCACATATATACTCCAGTAATATTTATATAGGCATCAGTAAGCAAGCAAACGTATACTCCACTAATATTTCAATAGTCATCAGTGATATTTGACCTAGCATAATTTCTAATCAGTATGCACTACCCGTACAATGGTTACAGCTGATTACCATTCTCTGTGATTTCTTTTTGAGTCACAGATGCCAAAGCTATCATGCCTATCATCTTAATTATGATCATCGTGGTTGCAGTCTTGGCCGTGATCATCCTGGTTGTAGTCTTGGCCATGACATCGTGGTTGCATTCGTGGCCATGATCATCCTGGTTGTAGTCTTGGCCATGACATCGTGGTTGCAGTCTTGGCCATTACATCGTGGTTGCATTCTTGGCCATGACATCGTGGTTGTAGTCTTGGCCATGATCATCGTGGTTGCATTCTTGACCATGATCATCCTGGTTGCAGTCTTGGCCATGATCATCCTGGTTGCAGTCCTAGCCATGATCATCGTTGTTGCAGTCTTGGTCATGACATCGTGGTTGCATTCTTGGCCATGACATCGTGGTTGCATTCTTGGCCATGACATCGTGGTTGTAGTCTTGGCCATGATCATCGTGGTTGCAGTCTTGACCATGATCATCCTGGTTGCAGTCTTGGCCATGATCATCCTGGTTGCAGTCCTAGCCATGATCATCGTTGTTGCAGTCTTGGTCATGACATCGTGGTTGCATTCTTGGCCATGACATCGTGGTTGCATTCTTGGCCATGACATCGTGGTTGTAGTCTTGGCCATGATCATCGTGGTTGCAGTCTTGACCATGATCATCCTGGTTGCAGTCTTGGCCATGATCATCCTGGTTGCAGTCCTAGCCATGATCATCGTTGTTGCAGTCTTGGTCATGACATCGTGGTTGCATTCTTGGCCATGACATCGTGGTTGCAGTCTTGACCATGATCATCGTTGTTGCAGTCTTGGTCATGACATCGTGGTTGCAGTCTTGCCCATGATCATCATGGTTGCAGTTTTGACCATGCATGATCATCATGGTTGCAGTCTTGGCCATGATTATCCTGGTTGCAGTCTTGGTCATGATCATCCTGGTTGTGGTCTTGGCCATGATCATCCTGGTTGCAGTTTTGAGCATGCATGATCATCATGGTTGCAGTCTTGGCCATGATCATCGTGATTATAGTCCTAACTACGAGCACCGTAGTTTTTCAAGAGAAGATTTGAAGGTAGTGCTTTTCATTTCTAGTTTATAGTTTTTCTCATTTCTCAACTGAAATAAGTCTGTAAGCTTCATCTATTTTCATTGTTATGTATGTTTAATTTGTATTATTGGTTGGCTAGTATTTATGATAATATGTTATGAATATTTCTAATTTGTAATTGACCTTAGTCCAAAATTAAGTTTACTCTGTACTGGAATAGGGACATTGATTTTATAAACAACATGATACAAGCTAAACTTTCCTCTATGAGTGCTGACTAAATATTCAGATCATTACTAATGTAAACATGTTTATCTTAAATCTAAGTCTAGGATATTGGAATTCCCCCATGAAAAACCTGGCCTACCCGATGTTAACCATTTTTTATTATACTTTTAGCAACAAATTTTATCTGTTGACAACTTAGAATCTTCTAGAAATGATTTTTAGACCATCATCCTGATTCTACTTTTGTGTTTCAGATTTTATATGATGCTGTTTACTTGAGAAACTACTCATTCTTGCATCAGCATCTTTATCAGAATCAGTATTATTGTTGTGTTTAGTATTTCATTTGGGTGGAAATATTTATTCAAATTATTATTCACTGGAAATTCAGAGTGCTCAGATAAAATTATTTTACAGAAACATTGATTTGGAATTATAGTGAATTCAGATTTGGATTATATTATTGTGATACATCAAAAGATTCTTAGCACATCGTCACAATCCAGGCTACTTGCGCATTAGAACATTTGAGACTATAGGCACACCCACACTTTCAAATATTGGAACTTATTTGGAATACCACAGGAATTCAATTGGAACTTGTAATAAAACTTTGAGTACTATTTTGGATTTAGTTCACAATAATGTGAGTTCTTTAAAATTTTCACATTGTATTCTAAGAAAATCAGTTATTTATTGAATTTTACGAAACTTGTTGCTTTTTGCTCTTATCTATTCCTTAGCTTAAGGCCATAGAGTTGTAATAGCTCCTTTTAATTCATTGTGATTATGTTATTCTTGTCAGTTTTACATTCTGCAAATTTAAGTTAGTTTGAAGTGGACTCCCCAATATCTTTACACGTCGGAGTCACTGGTGTTCTTACTAATGCAAATCTATATAATAACAAAATGTCTTCTATTTCAAAATATCTCCGTTCACAAATAAATATAGGGCATAACAATGTTTGACGCATGTTTTAGCACTTTTACCTTGTTTTGTAGATTTCTTTACGACAAGTCTTTTATTTGGGTTGGATGAGACTGCTAACTCTGACGGGTAAAACAGATTCGTACAAGGACACTAAGTTCTCCTTTTCATTTGAGAGATTTGTAAATTTATCAATTTATAACTGTTTTACATGACGTTAGGTTTATTATTAATCTGCGAATTTGTATCTTGGCTGGGGATCTGCGAGTAATACTGTTTTTAAAATCATCGCATTGACTATAACTGTGATCGTCCAGACATTGATATGACCTTGATAGGATACATATCTGCTACAGTCGATGGTAGGGTTAATTAATTCTTGCTTTGGGCGAGGAGAGCTGTTTGGTGTGATTGCCCTGGTTTGATGATACTTTCTCGTCTGAGGGATACCCATAAATGCACTCATTGTCAGTTCAATGACAGGCAGCAATTATGCCTGGACGTACATTGACGTGTTTTCTTCATTTTATTTGGACATGTATATTGTATACACGTGGAGTCGTTATATTCATTTATATCATTTGCATATGAAAAAACATGTGTCTTCTTTTCGTGATAAAAAGATGGAAAACTCATAATTATTTCCTGTATGTTATATTACCAGTATGACCTAGGTCCGTTCAGTTTTTATATTCGCATTAGACATTACTCCAAATGTACCTAATAATTGTAAATGTGTCCATAATAAGCCCCACAGTTGAACAGCTTGTTAAAACAACCGTTATTTTTCTTCTAAAATGATTTGGTATTTAGCTTTGTATCACATATGTTATAATAAAATCACATAGATGCATGCCATGAATACATCTATTCAATAGTATCATTTTTGGGATCATTACAAATGGGAAACAGAAGCGATTTTAATACATTCACTACGAGTCCCTGGTAATGTTAATTTTCTACAAAACAAGTATATGAAACAATCCCCATGCTAAACAGGCAAACAATGGACTAATACGGTCATCTTCTTTTAACTGCACGTGAATAATTTAAATCAAGACAGTAATTTTGTTGTTATAATAATAATAATAATAATAATAATAACAACAACAATAACAACAACAACAAATAATAGTTGTTGTTATTGTTGTTGTTTCTTTCATAAAATGTTTTATTTGTGTTTCTGTTAACCTCAATATATCACTGCCATCTAATTATGGCACCTCAAGTCTAAGAACAACTTGCTGATGTTTTGTTTGGGGGGGGGGGGTTTACAGACTTTCTTTGTGATGTTGTGTAAATCTCGATCTAAGTTAAATGTATGGCGTCTTATATTTGTATATTAAATATAATTATTTGTAATCCATATATCGTTTCTACTTAATATCATACATACATACATACATACATACACTGTAAATAACTTGTTTTTGATTTCAACAAATACTTAAAATGCAACAAAGATATGAATTGGAAGCCAATTTGCTCGGTCACATTTGTTATGACTCTACACGTTGTTGTTGTTGTTGTGGGGTTTAACGCCATTTTTCCGCACAATATATGCTTTACATAGCGACCAGGGTAAATGGTGGAGGAAGAACCCCAAACCCCAGAAAAGAACCACCGACCCACGTGAAGCTACTGGCAAACTTTCTCACATACCCACACTGGCCGAACCTGAGAATGGAACCCACGCAGACAGAGGTGAGATGGCAATGAACCGTAACGGTGAGCACTCTAGGCCACTCGGGGCCCCTGATTCTCCATGTTAGTGAGATCTCGTTTGCAGTAAGGTGTTGTCGGTACACGTGCATTTGATCCTAGTATAATGGTTTTGCATAGCCAACTTGTTTATCAGCTTTTATTTTTATATTGGGTTTAACTTGTGGCAACTATATAATAAACCTAAATATGATTAAATAATTTCTCATTGTGGATATTTTAATATTTAATATAAAAATATATAATTTTGATCCCACTTCCATCAGTTGAATTTGATAGTATTTGTTTTGATTTTTGTTTCAATAGCTGTTCTTGAAGTTATCTTCCAAACATTTATTTTATCTTATTGTTGCAATCAAACATTTCTTTATAGTTTCTTTTATCTCATTTTGTTTTGGTTTTGAAACCGTTTCTGTAATTTGCCCCAAAATTGTACCGCATGTGTTTTTCTTATTACTCAACTTGAATCGCATCTCGCAATGTGTTAATTTGTGTTGCTTCCTTGTATCTATTTAATAAAGCATTGTTGTCAATATCACCAAAACAATGCTTGTCGGAAATATGGCGTATGTCTTTGTTACCCAATCCAGTCAAAAGTACAAAACATCGAGTTTCAGCCAATCATACTAAGACTGAGATAGTTAAATATATGTAATTACAAAATGTATTGTCACTCAGATAAAGTATTCTTTAATGCTATTCACATTAGTATTGTCCATTTTTATATTAACAAACTTGATTTTTTTTGTTTGCTTTGCCATCAAATACTTCTATAGAAATAACATCTTCTTTGCGATAATTATAGGAGGAGTTCTTGATCTGTTTCCTCTTCTATACTATGAAATAGTTCTTACAACATGGCATGTCTCGCTTGATTATCATTAATCGTCTAACATCAAAATTGATTACTTGCATTATAATACCATGATATATAAAAGTCTTCCATTATAATAACATGATATATATAACACTTCCATTATAATACCATAATATATAAAACACTTCCATTATAATACCATGATATATATAACACTTCCATTATAATACCATGATATATATAACACTTCCATTATAATACCATGATACATAAAACACTTCCATTCTAATACCATGATACATAAAACAGTTCCATTATAATACCATGATACATAAAACACTTCCATTATAATACCATGATATATATAACACTTCCATTATAATGCCATGATATATAAAACACTTCCATTATAATACCATGATATATAAAACAAAGTCCGATTTTACTCATAGCCATTAAGCTTGTACAAAATTGCTAAGGTTCTATATAGCTGTATCATATCTTGAATCTTTTTGTTTCTTCAAACAATTTTATGTTGTTGTTTTTTATTCACTATCGAACCTGCATTTTACATATATCAATAATCCCTTCAAAGTTGGTGATTGAAAATTATTTTTTATTATTTATCCTTCACTTTTACGGCACTATTTATTGATGTTGATATTACAGTTATACTACTCATTATAATGGTACTGATATTACAATAATACTACTCATTATAATGACATTGATATTACAGTAATACTACTCATTATAATGACATTGTTATTACAGTAATACTACTCATTATAATGACATTGCTATTACAGTAATACTACTGATTATAATGACATTGATATTACAGTTATACTACTCATTACTACTGGTATTGATATTACAGTAATACTACTCATTATAATGACATTGATATTACAGTTATACTGCTCGTTATAATGGTACTGATATTACAGTAATACTACTCATTATAATGGTATTGATATTACAGTAATACTACTCATTATAATGATACTGATATTACAGTAATACTACTCATTATAATGGTATTGATATTACAGTAATACTACTCATTCTAACGGTACTGATATTACAGTAATACAACTCATTATAATGGTACTGATATTAGAGTAATGCTACTCATTATAATGGTACTGATATTACAGTAATACTGCTCATTATAATGGTACTGATGTTACAGTAATACTACTCAGTGTAATGGTACTGATATAACAGTAATACTACTCATTATAATGGTACTGATAATACAGTAATACTGCTCATTGTAATGGTATTGATATTACAGTAATACTACTCATTGTAATGGTACTGATATAAAAGTAATACTACTCATTATAATGGTACTGATGTTACAGTAATACTACTCAGTGTAATGGTACTGATATAACAGTAATACTACTCATTATAATGGTACTGATATTACAGTAATACTACTCATCATAATGGTACCGATATTACAGTAATACTACTCATCATAATGACATTGTTATTACAGTAATACTACTCATTATAATGACATTGCTATTACAGTAATACTACTGATTATAATGACATTGATATTACAGTTATACTACTCATTACTACTGGTATTGATATTACAGTAATACTACTCATTATAATGACATTGATATTACAGTTATACTGCTCGTTATAATGGTACTGATATTACAGTAATACTACTCATTATAATGGTATTGATATTACAGTAATACTACTCATTATAATGGTACTGATATTACAGTAATACTACTCATTATAATGGTATTGATATTACAGTAATACTACTCATTATAATGGTATTGATATTACAGTAATACTACTCATTATAATGGTATTGATATTACAGTAATACTACTCATTATAATGGTATTGATATTACAGTAATACTACTCATTATAATGGTATTGATATTACAGTAATACTACTCATTCTAATGGTACTGATATTACAGTAATACAACTCATTATAATGGTACTGATCTTACAGTAATACTACTCATCATAATGGTACTGATATTACAGTAATACTACTCATTATAATGGTATTGATATTACAGTATTAATACTCGTTATAATGGTACTGATATTACAGTAATACTACTCATTATAATGGTATTGATATTACAGTTATACTACTCGTTAATACTGCAATTGACATTACAGTTATACTACTCAATATAATGGTACTGATATTACAGTAATACTACTGATTATAATGGTATTGATATTACAGTAATACTACTAATTACTACTGGTATTGATATTACAGTTATACAACTCATTAATACTGCAATTGATATTACAGTTATACTACTCATTATAATGGTACTGATAATACAGTAATACTGCTCATTGTAATGGTATTGATATTACAGTAATACTACTCATTGTAATGGTACTGATATTACAGTAATACTACTCATTATAATGGTACTGATATTACAGTAATACTACTCATTATAATGACATTGTTATTACAGTAATACTACTCATTATAATGACATTGCTATTACAGTAATACTACTGATTATAATGACATTGATATTACAGTTATACTACTCATTATAATGGTACTGATATTACAGTAATACTACTCATTATAATGACATTGTTATTACAGTAATACTACTCATTATAATGACATTGTTATTACAGTAATACTACTCATTATAATGACATTGCTATTACAGTAATACTACTCATTATAATGGTATTGATATTACAGTAATACTACTCATTATAATGGTACTGATATTACAGTAATACTACTCATTGTAATGGTATTGATATTACAGTAATACTACTCATTATAATGGTACTGATGTTACAGTAATACTACTCAGTGTAATGGTACTGATATAACAGTAATACTACTCATTATAATGGTACTGATATTACAGTAATACTACTCATCATAATGGTACTGATATTACAGTAATACTACTCATCATAATGACATTGTTATTACAGTAATACTACTCATTATAATGACATTGCTATTACAGTAATACTACTGATTATAATGACATTGATATTACAGTTATACTACTCATTACTACTGGTATTGATATTACAGTAATACTACTCATTATAATGACATTGATATTACAGTTATACTGCTCGTTATAATGGTACTGATATTACAGTAATACTACTCATTATAATGGTATTGATATTACAGTAATACTACTCATTATAATGGTACTGATATTACAGTAATACTACTCATTATAATGGTATTGATATTACAGTAATACTACTCATTATAATGGTATTGATATTACAGTAATACTACTCATTATAATGGTATTGATATTACAGTAATACTACTCATTCTAATGGTACTGATATTACAGTAATACAACTCATTATAATGGTACTGATATTACAGTAATACTACTCATTATAATGGTATTGATATTACAGTAATACTACTCATTATAATGGTATTGATATTACAGTAATACTACTCATTCTAATGGTACTGATATTACAGTAATACAACTCATTATAATGGTACTGATATTACAGTAATACTACTCATTATAATGGTATTGATATTACAGTAATACTACTCATTATAATGGTATTGATATTACAGTAATACTTCTCATTATAATGGTATTGATATTACAGTAATACTACTCATTATAATGGTACTGATATTACAGTAATACCACTCATTATAATGGTACTGATATTACAGTAATACTACTCATCATAATGGTACTGATATTACAGTAATACTACTCATCATAATGGTATTGATATTACAGTAATACTACTCATCATAATGGTACTGATATTACAGTAATACTACTCATTATATACTACTAATTACTACTGGCATTGATATTACAGTAATACTACTCATTATAATGGTTTTGATATTACAGTAATACTACTCATTATAATGGTATTGATATTACAGTATTACTACTCGTTATAATGGTATTGATATTACAGTAATACTACTCATTATAATGGTATTGATATTACAGTAATACTACTCATTATAATGGTATTGATATTACAGTAATACTACTCATTATAATGGTATTGATATTACAGTAATACTACTCATTCTAATGGTACTGATATTACAGTAATACAACTCATTATAATGGTACTGATATTACAGTAATACTACTCATTATAATGGTATTGATATTACAGTAATACTACTCATTATAATGGTATTGATATTACAGTAATACTACTCATTCTAATGGTACTGATATTACAGTAATACAACTCATTATAATGGTACTGATATTACAGTAATACTACTCATTATAATGGTATTGATATTACAGTAATACTACTCATTATAATGGTATTGATATTACAGTAATACTTCTCATTATAATGGTATTGATATTACAGTAATACTACTCATTATAATGGTACTGATATTACAGTAATACCACTCATTATAATGGTACTGATATTACAGTAATACTACTCATCATAATGGTACTGATATTACAGTAATACTACTCATCATAATGGTATTGATATTACAGTAATACTACTCATCATAATGGTACTGATATTACAGTAATACTACTCATTATATACTACTAATTACTACTGGCATTGATATTACAGTAATACTACTCATTATAATGGTTTTGATATTACAGTAATACTACTCATTATAATGGTATTGATATTACAGTATTACTACTCGTTATAATGGTACTGATATTACAGTAATACTACTCATTATAATGGTATTGATATTACAGTTATACTACTCGTTAATACTGCAATTGACATTACAGTTATACTACTCAATATAATGGTACTGATATTACAGTAATACTACTGATTATAATGGTATTGATATTACAGTAATACTACTAATTACTACTGGTATTGATATTACAGTTATACTACTCATTAATACTGCAATTGATTTTACAGTTATACTACTCGTTATAATGGTATTGATATTACAGTAATACTACTAATTACTACTGGTATTGATATTACAGTAATACTACTCATTATAATGGTACTGATATTACAGTAGTGCTACTCATTATAATGGTATTGATATTACAGTAATACTACTCATTATAATGGTACTGATATTACAGTAATACTACTCATTATAATGGTATTGATATTACAGTAATACTACTAATTACTACTGGTATTGATATTACAGTTATACTACTCAATATACTGGTATTCATATTACAGTTATACTACTCAATATAATGGTACTGATATTACAGTAATACTATTCATTATAATGGCATTGATATTACAGTAATACTACTCATTATATACTACTAATTACTACTGGAATTGATATTACAGTAATACTACTCAATATACTGGTATTGATATTACAGTAATACTACTCATTATAATGGTACTGATATTGCAGTAGTGCTACTCATTATAATGGTATTGATATTACAGTAATACTACTCATTATAATGGTATTGATATTACAGTAATACTACTCATTATAATGGTATTGATATTACAGTAATACTACTCATTATAATGGTATTGATATTACAGTAATACTACTAATTACTACTGGTATTGATATTACAGTAATACTACTCATTATAATGGTACTGATATTACAGTAGTGCTACTCATTATAATGGTATTGATATTACAGTAATACTACTCATTATAATGGTATTGATATTACAGTAATACTACTCATTATAATGGTATTGATATTACAGTAATACTACTAATTACTACTGGTATTGATATTACAGTAATACTACTCGTTATAATGGTATTGATATTACAGTAATACTACTAATTACTACTGGTATTGATATTACAGTAATACTACTCATTATAATGGTACTGATATTACAGTAGTGCTACTCATTATAATGGTATTGATATTACAGTAATACTACTCATTATAATGGTACTGATATTACAGTAATACTACTCATTATAATGGTATTGATATTACAGTAATACTACACATTATAATGACATCGATATTACAGTAATACTACTGATTATAATGACATTGATATTACAGTTATACTACTCATTATTACTGGTATTTATATTACAGTTATACTACTCAATATAATGGTACTGATATTACAGTAATACTATTCATTATAATGGCATTGATATTACAGTAATACTACTCATTATATACTACTAATTACTACTGGAATTGATATTACAGTTATACTGCTCATTAATACTGCAATTGATATTACAGTAATACTACTCAATATACTGGTATTGATATTACAGTAATACTACTCATTATAATGGTACTGATATTACAGTAGTGCTACTCATTATAATGGTATTGATATTACAGTAATACTACTCATTATAATGGTATTGATATTACAGTAATACTACTCATTATAATGGTATTGATATTACAGTAATACTACTAATTACTACTGGTATTGATATTACAGTAATACTACTCATTATAATGGTATTGATATTACAGTAATACTACTAATTACTACTGGTATTGATATTACAGTTATACTACTCATTAATACTGCACTTGATATTACAGTTATACTACTCAATATTACCCAAAACATTGGAATTGCTGATATTACTACTCTATGGTCTTAAAATAAGTAATAAAAATGAGTGAGAAGCAGCAAGCTTTGTAGAATTGAACATATAAATATTTCCCTGGAATACAAAGTGAAAAATTAAAACAAAAAACTTACAGTATTGCAAAATAAATCCCATATAATCCTAGAATTACTAGTACAAGTCCTAATGAATAAAGTTCTGAATAAATATTAGTGGTTTTCCAAATAATTTCTAACGCTAAAGGTGTTGATGTGCCTGTAGTGGCATGTCATTCTCTAATGTATTAATCTACCAATGACCTGATTTGTACCGATGTGCCAACAGTCTTTTGTTGAATCACAGTAATATAATTCAAGGTTTCCTTGTTTGATTTCATCATAATTCCCAGTTGAAATCTCTTTCCAAGAATTTTATTGAGCACTTTGTATCTTAAGAAAATAATAAATAATTTCACCCAAAATCAAAATCTGAATACAACAGTATAAACAATTTCTGTCCAGATGTTATCACAGGAATAAATAATGTTCCAGTGAACAACATTACATAAAAAACTAAGAAAAAAATAACCCGGATGAGGGCCAAAAGTTAATTTCTATAAATATCTTTGCCATAATCAGAAGGTCTGTTGCTAAAATTTTAATAAAGAACGTAGTAAATACAATGTCTTTGACTCAAGCCAAAATAAATATATTTACTTCTATTGATAATGATACTAATAATAAACCCAATTCACAGAGAAATTGTTAGCTACATATTACTTGTTTTTAGAAGAAAAAAAGATTCTGGTCAGGTGGACAATGAACTTGATTTTCGACAAGGTCTGCTACAAATTACATTCTTACATAACCCAATGCATATAATAAATATAACAAACTAACAAACAGTGCAAATCATATATATATATATATATATATATATATATATATATATGAATGCAATAAACTGACAACGAACAGCGCGAAACTAGTATCTAGCTAGTCTGAGCGCTTTAATGCTTCTTTATCAAAGGCAAATAACAAACATAGACAAGACAAACATATACAACAGTAAAACGGTTATGTTTGCGAAACTTTACATGGCTGTTTCTAAAGAAACTCAACCCTTTAACTTTATTATGTTTCAACTAGTTTATTTCAGCTTGTTGATGATACTGAAAGATATTTGTATTGACCTAGAAAATGATGAGCCGTAACGACATCTGTTATATTATGTAAATCTGTGTAAGAGAAAATCATATCCCGGATATTTCATTGTTATCGTAGTCATATGCTTTAAATAAATTTAGAGAATTTAAAAGCAAATGTGTCGGCTGCAAGAGATAATTGTGTTTGTGCATGGTTGTCTTTTTCTAGTCTTACATGTATATGAGCCAACCAGGGTAAAGCAAATTAAGCCAGCTATTCCATCTGAGCCAGCTAGAGTAAAGCCAGCTAACCCACCCAGAGCAAGCCAGCCGAGCCAGAAAAAAAACAAACAACGAAGCCAGCTAGAGTAAAGCCAGCAAACCCACCCAGAGCAAGCCAGCCAAGCCAGAAGAAAGCAAACAATGAAGCCAGCTTGAGGAAAGCCAGCTAACCCACAAAAAGCAAGCCAGCCAAGCCAGAAAAAAAAACAACCAATAAAGCCAGCTAGAGTAAAGCCAGCTAACCCACCCAGAGCAAGCCAGCTAAGTCAGAAAAAAATCAACAATGAAGCCAGCTTGAGTAAAACCAGCTAACCCACCCAGAGCAAGCCAACCAAGCCAGAAAAAAACAAACAAACAATGAAGCCAGCTTGAGGAAACCCAGCTAACCCACTCAGAGCAAGAAAGCCGAGCCAGAAAAAAAAACAATGAAGCCAGCTTGAGGAAAGCCAGCTAACCCACCCAGAGCAAGCCAGCCGAGCCAGAAAGAAGAAAAAAACAATGAAGCCAGCTTGAGGAAAGCCAGCTAACCCACCCAGAGCAAGCAAGCCGAGCCAGAAAAAAAACCCAATGAAGCCAGCTTGAGGAAAGCCAGTTAATACAAGAATAGAAGTATTCAACATTATACAGATATGATGTAGGGATATATTAATAATAATCTCAGATGACACTGCGCACGGACGACGGGCACTGTGGTTCTAATGCCGAGATAAATTGCGATTCGTTTTGAGGAAATGAATCTAACATATATTCCCAAAATATACCCTGAAGATATAGAGTCTTCAAAATCTCTTTCATACCCTACGTGGAACTGCTTACCCCGTCGTAGAGACGCTTCGCCTAAAATAAGCTCCTAATTTAGTAAAACAGTTCGCAACAAGAATGAAAGGGTTGATGAGAAATATATGACGTTAATGAAGAAATACAAAATTTCTGCCATAATAGTACAATCATATATGTTTTCAAATTGAAAAGGGATGAACATTAAAATAGCCCAATTTTATTTATCTCCCCGATATGGTGAGACTAGTTCAAGAACGTTTGCACGGTTAAGATGGTTTGGGGAAAATCAACTATAATGGTAAAACACAGAAATAAACATCAACTAATAATTATATCTTCCATTACTTACCTTGCCAGCAGCGATGACCTAAAATTAATTTTGATAATTTGACTATAATTTTATTTAAAATATTTTGTATTATTGGTTTTAAAGGTTTCCTAATACCGACAGTATGCTACAAACATCTAACTAGCAACCAAGGTACGAATGTTACGTTGAGAATTTCATTGAGATTGCTGATCTATGCATAAGCATCTTATATGAAGGAAATAAATTAAATTAATTGATTTATCTTCAGCAATTTTCACAAACTATTACCAACACACGCACACACACATGATATCAGGTTTTGAACAAGAAACTCCTACGCAAGCTAAATTCAGCAACAAAAAAGTACCCCAAAAAATCACAGGAAAACAAACATAATTTAAATTTAACTTTAATACACTAGTGACCACGAGCTGGATGATTCTGTGATTTTATGGTTACTTTCATCAAACTTAAAGTAGGTCGATGTTTTGAGCTGGAGTTTTTGAGGTCAAAAACATTCACATTTACGGGGAATTAGATGAGAATAGAACTTTAACTGATGCTCGTTTTGACGAATGATTTAAGAATCAGCACAACATCTTTGCTGTTGTTGTTGTTGTTGTTTTGTTTGGCGTTTAACGATAGGCTATATATGGCTGCCTGTATAGCTGGTGGAGAAAGAACCCGGGAAAATCCCCCAAAAAAACTAGCAACCCACGGGAAACTACTGGCAAGCTCTCACATACCCACACTGACCAAGCCTGATACTCGAACCCACGTGGACAGAAGTGAGATGGCAATGATTGGTAGAGGCAAGCCCTTTAGAAGACCACTCGGCCACCCCTGGCCTCGCAAAAGCTTGCTCGTAATTTGTATTTCTTTTAACACTAATACATAGAGCGTTTCTTGCTGTTTTAATTTTGCGGTATTTTGAGGATTTGCTTTCTTGGAGTTGAAAACAGTATTTCAGTAATCGCGGTTGTTACTATCATCTCGACCATGTTCCTTCCTGTGTTGTTGTTGCATATCAGTACAACATGTACAGCCGCTTTAGATGAAGAACATGGTGGGGGTGTGTGTGGTGCTTTGGCGTACTAGTTCATATGCTGTAGAAAGTTCAGTTTCACTTGGAATTTCATTAGAAGAAAAAATAATAAAACAAAATGCACCTCTCTTTTAACAAGACGTACTATCAGTTACTGGAAATACTTGTCACAGTAAGAAAACAATGTTAAATGTAGTTTAGAACTGGATAAGCTTCCTGCGGTACTAAAACAATAGGAACAATACAATAACTTAATTTATATAACATGGAGAACTAAATCACCCGGTCACATGACTGGTGATCTCGATGTGTAAGTAGTGGGCAGAAAAACAGATAATTACATTACGGTTATTTGTCGAATGCATGATGATGGTTATTTGTGGAATGCATGATGATTGTTATTTGTCTAATGCATGGTGATGGATAGTCGAATGCATGATGATGGTTATTTGTCGAATGCATGATGATGGATAGTCGAATGCATGATGATGGTTATTTGTCGAATGCATGATGATGGTTATTTGTCGAATGCATGATGACGGTTATTTGTCGAATGCATGATGATGGTTATTTGTCGAATGCATGGTGATGGATAGTCGAATGCATGATGATGGTTATTTGTCGAATGCATGATGATGGATAGTCGAATGCATGGTGATGGTTATTTGTCGAATGCATGATGATGGTTATTTGTCGAATGCATGATGATGGTTCTTTGGCTGATGAAAACATTAATTAAAGCTTCATTTTAATGCATTCTGCAATTTTTATATTGAAAATCTGCATTACACCGTAAAGTTCTGTATTCTTTATCAATTACCTTGTAACTATGACTTTCTGACCACGTGTTTAGTTGTACTGTGACGTCACTTGTTCTATAAGCACTTGAACGACTACGCAAGGAACGTTTTGACTTATGTATATTTATATAGTTTTGTAACTCCTGGTACATGATTTTATCTAACTTTTATAATTGTTATTCATGGCTGTAATGTGTACAGAATATCTTTAGTTCAGTCTGGGCTACGTGACTTGAGTATATTATGACACAGGATTAATAAATATAGGACCTCAAATGCGTAATGATTTAATATTGAATTGATGAAACGAGTTGTATAATGTCCAGCTTTTGCTAGCCTGGACATTATTCAACGAGTTTCATAAATTTAATATTAAATCCTTTCTCATTTGAGATTCTTTTTATCACATAGTTTTTATTTCAGTGGAAATTATTTAGATAGAAAGAACGAATAATTTCGTTCATTCTGACCGACGTTGCACCTTTCATTTCTTGTGAGTAAAAAATAGTCCCAAACAAAGTTGAAAGAGTATTAACGTTTATAAGTAGATCATATTTTTTCTTACAATGTATAAAAGTCAAAGAACAAGCGTCCTTCCGAATAAACATGACATTTTACACAGACAAAATAATTTTCAACACTGCTCGTGATGTCACATATTTGTATTCAGTACCTGTTAGAATGCAGTAGACGGTCAATGTTTACGTAACCTGTCACTTTCACAACCAAACATTATATTGTTGCAATATTCATTTGAAAGAAGGTTTCCTGGATGCAGAAGTCCCCATTGTTACTGTAATGTATTTGTGACCAGATATTTGCAGTATTTGACTTTGGAACAGCAGACTACAGAATATGTAAACAAATTTAATTTTGAGTCGGAACTGCATCACATATTTACCGCGTAAATATGCAGTGTTTGGACAAATTTCTATCAGTTTGGGGATCAGTTTATGTCCACGTTTTTCTGTGAATAGACGTCAGTTTATTTACTTCCGTTTATTAACATTTAATCCAATCTTGTACATAGGGTGGATTCTGTTTCAGGTTTACCCACCCACCCACCCCCCACCTCCAACCCCAAGTTATACGTTCGCTATGAGCTGAGCAATACCCTTAGTTTTACTTGTCGTTGGTGTTGTTGTCTTGGAGTTTTAGCCATTTTTCATGTTATGATTTGTTATACATGACATACAAACCCTGCGGTGGTAATTTGGCCATATTAAGACAGATGAGACCATGTTTTCCCCAATTCCTTTTGCGAATCGAACAAAAAAAAAACAACTGGCAGCCCAAATGTTCATTGACTCATTCCAGAAGGTGGGGTTTAAAAAAATTCGCACGATCACAGCCAATCAGTAAAGAAAATACTGCACAATAATGTCATGGGCTTGTTTGGACCAAATAGAATCACATAAAGTGATATGTTCACATGTTATAATATCAAAAATATGAAACTGCACACACTATATGCAAAGTGTACCGACTATGTGATAAATATATGTTTACGTATGTGTTGACAATTAGTAATAGTAATCATAATGATAAGACTTAAAATGCGCCGAAGGCGTACTTTCTTAGTGACTGATAGGATTTCTACGTTTCACACATTTGTACATAATAGCTGAACACCTAACCAGTGTATTCATTAAGAAAAGAATGCTGCATTGGTCTGAACATTTTTAACGCGCTTGTGATAAGTTAAAGGCCATACTTAAGAGTGTCATCAGTTCATTCAGCTAAAGACTTCGACCAATCATTTAAATTATCTGTTGATGCAAGTGATTTGAGAGTTGGTAGCGTAGATCATCCAGTGTGCTATTTTTCTAAAAATAAAATATAAGAAATTATTCCACAATCGAGAAGGAATGTTTAGATTTGACATTGGCTATGCAACATTTCGCAGTGTATTCATTTCAGCTGAATCGCCAATTATTGTATTCAGTGATCGAACCCCGTTTATTTTCATCAACAAAATGGAAAGCAAAAATCAGAGATTGCTAAGACAGAGCTTTATCTTGCAGACACATAAAGGGAAAAGATAGCATGAATGCAGATGCACTTTCACGTACTGTATTGCTATAATATGTTGTATATATTTTGCTTCATTCATAAGACATCTTCCTGAATAAGTTTGTATTATATATGCATATGTATGTTCTACTAATATGTAAAGAAAGCTTTATTGTATACATATTTATTTTTCTTTACACGGGGAGGTGTTATGTATATCTATAATGAGTCTTTAACGTTTGCTGCATGAGTGTAGATTGCAATGAGTTATAAATAGGTGTTTATAAGTCTTAATTTCAGTCTTAATAATGAATTTGTGTACAAGCTTGGGGTAATTTCTCACTGGACGATTAAGTCAGATGGGTTCTGTTGCCATGTCGGGACGTATTGTGATATATGTCACATGGGAGGTAGTGCGACATACATCGAGTAGGAAAATATTTCACCGTACAGTCGTAGGGTGTGTATAAGGACAGAGATGTGGACAATTAATTCACATTTCCAATGTTCATGTTTAAAATCGTTCTGCAGATGCATTTAATGTTATCTTTTGATATAATTTGAGAGGATTCGTTTCATTGCATTATTCATTGGAATAACAAAGCAAAGTGCTCATAAGACTGGACTAAAGTAACATTTCGAGACTATTGTGAATTTATTCGAAGGAGTTCTGGTCAATACCGATGTGATACCTCGAGGATGTTGGTACATCAGCACAGACAGGACCCTGAATTCTTTTGGAACACTCTATTCTTTTGGATTTGTGATAAAACTTTTAGACTTATTTCGGATTTAATTTATAATCACGTAAGTTCCTCTTAAATTTTAATTTTATAACTTAGAGAATTAAATTTTTTGCTAAATTTTATAAAAGTTCTTGGTTTTGCTTCTTTGTATTACTTAGCTTAGGACCATAAAGTATTCAGAATATAACGTAAAATAAGTTGCGAACTATAAATTAAGTTTTGTACAACACGTATGCCACCCGCTCAACCCATCCATGACTGTTGGCCCTCAGTAGGCCGATCTACTGATCCTAAAGATCCCAGTCCCAAAAAATAAAAAGTGCTAACTGTCTACCATAACATCCATATAAATATGCATATCAATAATTTTTCATTTTTTCAGTAAGTAGTTCTTGTTTTATCGTGCTAACAACGTTTTTGTCATAGACGAAGGCTATGTCAAGAAATACCAAAAAATATATAACAAAATAAAGTTTGTGCGTGACGTGAGGGGTTGTTATGCCGCCACTGTGGTAGGTTTGTTATTGTTGGAGTGGGTTGCTCCCAATATTATATTTAAATTATTATAGAAGTCACACCCAGGCTCGAATTTGGTTGGAAGTTAAATTAATGAAAGACAGATATAAAGCTCAGAGCCCCCAGTCAGCAATGCGGACGAATAAATGATTGAATATACAAAAACGTGAAATTCAATGAATAACAATTTAATGAGAATTCAATAGTCAAAATGATTAAAATTTCCCCAGTACTCTCCTTCTGCTCAACCCTCTGACAGCCTATTGTTTCATTTGATTAGTAGTGTGAGATAGCTTTCCACCGGTCCTTGTATTCTACTCATCTATGTATTCTTCTCTCCTAATCCTCCAATTCCTTCACCTCTTCCTCCACACTTTCTCCAAATTCTTTCTTTTCCTCGACTTCTCTATACTCTTCCTTCCCTACTTTCTTCTCCTCGACTCCTTTCCTCCTCCTCCTCGACTCTCTCCACCGAATAGACTTGTCGACTCCGACTGCTCTGCTAGTCTGACTTCCGTATCTACCCTATTAGAGACATGAAACTTAAATGAACCGGAAGTTCTGTCTCCCAAAAAGATTCCTTGACGAAGTTTTGTCTTTCCTTGAATCTCCTCTCTAAGTTTTACCGCCAAATTACGAGTGGCTTCTTCGGACTAAGCTGTAAAACATAGGTGGGAAGTAGCGCGATCCAACGCCTGTGCCGAGAGGTGCATTTCTGATGTGAAATCATGGATGACATGTAACATACTGCAGATGAATGATGATAAAACTGAGGCCATTCTGATCACAACATAAAGACTTTCCCATTCATATCCTTTACCTCAAACAATAAATATCAGCAACACCAACATTAAATTCACACAATCAGTACGAAACCTAGGTGTTACTCTGGACAGTACTCTCACATTGCACCAACATGTCATGAACATATGCAAGGTTGCATATCTTGAGCTGAGACGCATCAGCTCAGTTCGCAAATATCTTTCAGTTGATGCCACTAAAACACTTGTGTGTTCATTAGTACTTTCAAGACTGGACTATTGTAACTCAATTCTGTCTGGTTCATCTCAATATCTACTCCAGAAACTTCAAAAAGTTCAAAACACAGCTGCTCGGATCATACTTAGAGTACCACGATCAGAGCACACCTCCCCGCTGCTCTGTACCATACACTGTCTATCCATTCGATCCAGAATCAAACACATTTGTTCTCTGTGCTACGTTTCACTGACGGACTCCAGTCCAACATACCTATCCGACCTCACCCATGTGTACACACCAGCAAGATACTTACGCTCCTCTTCTGACAATCGTATACTCATTATTCCCACTATGAAACGAAGTCATATGGACAACGTTCTTTTGCATATTAGGGCCCAACAACGTGGAATGAATTGCCCACTGAACTTAGACACAAAGACACAGTGATCCTATTCATGAGTTCTCTTAAAACTCACTTATTTCGACTGCAAGAACAAACTTAAAGACCTAATAACGTCTCCTACGTTAAATATTTTCAGCATGTTTTTGTATGTTTTCTAATTTCATGGTGTTTGTTTCTTGTAATCATATCATTATATATGTTTTTTATGTTTTAGGTGTTGTCTAATGTTGTAAAGCGCTAAGAGCTTCTAAAGATTAGGCGCTATACAAAGTCCTCTTTATTATTATTATTATTATTATTATTCAAGATGTCGGGTATTCTCTTTCTCTCTGGTCACGGTAGCCTTTGCGTAAGAGAATAACTCTAGCCTGCGGCTGTGTTTAGACATCAAAACATGGTTTGTAATAATACCTTAGTTTATGCACGACTTACGAACTGGAGCTGAGCAACGTGACAGTGTGTGTGTGTGTGTGTGTGTGTGTGTGTGTGTGTGTGTGTGTGTGTGAGTGAGTGCATGTATATTAAATGTTTCAAATAATTCAAATTCCAAAACGTTTCAAATGAATACATTTGAAAAACTATGTATGTAATAGCATTATATCTATCCTGGTCATATGCATAAATATTTGCTTACCTAGTTTCATATATCTCAGTTGAGTTTTCTTTAATCGTGCGAACAAGATTTTCGTCAAAAGAAGTAAAATAATGTTTTAACAAAATTATGAAGAAATAAAACATGAAAAAATGATATAATAATGGCGGTAAAAGTGATTCATCTCCTTTCCACATGAATACAAGTAACCCGATACAATTGTCTTCGTCTACCTTAAATGCAGTACTGAAACGGACACTTTATTGGTGGACACATTACAGCCCCGACCGACATGGTGACACATTACAGCCCGACCGACATGATGGGCACATTACAACCCATGCCGACATGGTGGACACGTTACAGCCCGACCGACATGGTGGACACATTACAGCCCCAACCGATGTAGTGGACACATTACATCCCCGACCGACATGGTGAACACATTTCAGCCCCGACTGACATGGTGGACACATTACAGCCCGACCATGGTGGGAACATGACAGCCCCAACCGACATGGTGGACACATTACAGCCCTGACCAAGCACACTGAGACTAGTTAGAGCTAAATGACGATACTAAGAGCTTGGAAGACCAATTATATAAACTGTATGCACAATATCGACGAAACAATCTAGTTTTATTGCCTCCAAGGCCATTCCAATGAACGCTGAGAGTTTGTGCAAGGTCAGGTCAAGTGTCCAGGACACACTAGATCAACCGCATGCTGACTGACACATTTGATAAAGAGTGTGGCCACATAGTGCTGTCTGATAGTTAAATTTAATCACTGCAAGGTCAAGTGGAATGTGCTCGAGGAAATATCTGATTAGACCTATAAATCTGTCCCGATAACATTATGTTTATACTGATAATTAGACCTATAAATCTGTCCCGATAACAATATGTTTATACTGATGATTAGACAGATAAATATACCCCCATAACAATTTGTTTGTACTGGTGATTAGCCCGACAAATCTGTCCCGACAACAATATTTTTGTTCAGATGGTCGTTCATCACATTAAAAGTATCGTTATCAGAACAGATTTATGGGTACAGTCCATAAAGTGCTTAATCATAAGTCAAAAACAGGGGCTTCGGGGGACTTTACACAAGGAACAAGAAAGAAAATTAATTACTTCGATTCTCACTTAATGAGAATCAAGAGAATCTCGTTGAATTATGTAGCGTACGTCCGTGGTGAGGACACGACGTATAGTCTACCCCTTGGCAGGCACTGAACGCGTGGCTTTGCACAGGGTTTTATCCGCGATAGAGATTAAGGATGACGTTGTCTGTATGGCAGCGACAATCCAAAGCAATCTGATTTTATGCAAGCGCCTTTGGTAAACTGGATGATTCTGATTAAGTCAGGTCTGGTAACGGTGGACAGAGCGGAAACGAGAGTGAGTTAGCGCTATAAACAGGAGGATGTTCGAAGCACATCGGTCACTCAAAACGAAACAATTATTTGAAAAATATAAACATTCTATGATCGACTGGAGAATTCAAAGTTTGAAGAAAAAAATAAACATTTCATTGCTTGTCTTTAGAATTGTTTTAAATTTGACATTATTGGTTGCTAAACATGAAGAGTATTGACGTGAAATTGTGTTATGTATTAAATGGATAAATACATTTTAATAGCGTAAGAACAAAACTTTTGAGAAGAAGTAAATATAGCTGAAGTATCAGTTTCTTTTTCTTTTAATACATTATGTTTAACTTGAATGCGGCAAGGCACATATTTTATGAGTTTAAGAACTGTGCTGCTTTGTATTTTGAGGGAAATGTTTTTAAAAGATCAAAATATTATATGTTTTGCATACATTTCACTTCAGTTTTTTCCTATAAACTACAGAGAGAAAAAAATCCCGGCGTTAAAATGTAGAATCATACCTACTGGGTATTCGATCACTGAAGGGAATGGACTTTCTTTCTGTCAGGTGATTTCAAAACAAGGGTTAAAGGTTCTATCGAGTGTATCCTTTAGATTATTGTGGATCTTTTAATAGATGGTATAGACTTTGGTGAATCATATTCATTACCTAAACCCAGTAAAAACTGGAAATATAATAAGGGTAAATCATATGCAGACGTGTATTGTGAGTTTGGTGCTTATGTGTTAAATGGTAGGCTTTATGATGACCTCGACGGTGCGGTATTGTGGACTATATGGATATTCGACAGATGGTTTGCAGTACGTGCCATGTTTTAAGTGTGTGTGTGTGTGTGTGTGTGTGTTTGTGTGTGTGTGAGAGAGAGAGAGAGAGATTTCTGATGTACGTTCTCTCTCAAATCTAATATCTTTGAGTAGTGTTTGATCAATTATGGCACATTTATATGCATCACTTTATTTGTGGATATAGACACTGTCTAGAGCTTTAAGGATGCCACCACTCCCCCGCCCTATCAATACAAAAGGCTTTTGATGTTATTCCCTGTCCGTTACTTATTGATGTCTTTGGTATTTTCCAAATGTAAAAAACAAAAGCTAAAATTTAAAAAAATAACAGAATCTAAACGTTCTTTTTTCTAAATTTAATTTTGATGATGTACTTACACGGATTTAATTCCCTAATTTTATGTTGAATGCGATCCAAACATTTTGCAAATTATTGTGGTTTCTGGGCTCGCTTAGAGTGTCAAGATCTTTTTAAAAATTGAATTGAGTCATGAGGAATTATTACACATCTGCATGAATGCTAACTATCTTCAATTATAAATGGATACTATATGTAACGTTGTCAGCTATGTCAGTAATTTTAAGTAAGAACAATTATAGGCCCAGGACTGTACCCTATGGGACACTACAAATAACCATCTCAGTTTTAGATGTTTCTCCATGAACTAAGACTGGACTAGGACCATGTATTGATCCAAATTATTGTCAGAAAGTTTAAAGTACACAAATCTGTAAAATAAAATACAGAAGTCATATAATGGCTGAAAAATGTACCCGGTAATTTACATATAACATGTCCACCAAACTGTATATATATCTATGTCAATTAGTTCTCCTTTCATCCTGATAACAACGTTTTCGTTCGAAACTGTATAAATTCAAACAGTTAAAAAAAATGTGTAGAATATAGAAAACTCAGTTAATGGTCCAAATATGTATCCGGATTTTCTACATATGGACAGAAATACGCTAACGAAATTCCATTCCTCTTCACTGATTGGTTTGTGTAAAATATTGCTAACAGGTTTCTCGGGACGAACGGACGTACACAGCCAAGAGACGTAGCAAGCAATTTGAGCATGTATTCCTATCTTTAACATACATAAAATAAATATAAGAAAATAATTTGCATATGTTAATTTTTTTGAAATTATTTTTTACATATGAGGAATAAAATAATTATCTAATGTTGGTGTAACTAGTATGTTGGTTTGTTTGGATTAACATCAAACGTAGTAAATGGTCGTGTTATGGCCCTATTGTTTTTTAGGCTAATTCACTGAATAATTTTTTTTAAATCTTAAAATCTTCTGAATGCAACTATTATCATGTTTTCATAGCCGCCATGAAATTTGGTAAATGCTGTGATTATCGTCTGAATTCCTACATCTCGACAAATGGAGTTGCTCCTGCATTTTTTTAAAGAGTTATTGCCCTTTTATCGTAACCTAATTAAGTCCGTGCTCAACTAGTCCTGCAGCAAGGGTTGCTACAAAACTTGGTCAGTTTCATGATCTCCACCTGAAGAGAGGTATATTATCAAATCACTTTGATATAATACTTTTTGTAAGAGTTATTACCCTTTTTATTTGTAGCTCAGTGCAGTGTCTGACACAATCTTATAAACGCACATATTTAATGGATCAACGTGAAATTTGGTAAATGTTAGGGTCATCACCTGAAAGTGGGTGTATTGCCGAATAAATCTGATACAACATTTTCGTAAGAGTCATTCTCCTTCTTACTTGCATCTCAGTGTGGAGTATAACAGAATGCTTTAGCTACCAAACACTGTCCTCCTGTGATTTTTGTTGGAGTTATTGCTCTTTTATGACTTAAAGACTGGTGTAGTAAAATCGTGTGATTGTAACCATCGTCGCAAGCAACTAGCGAATATCAGCAAAGTTACTTTTCAGCCATGTCTGCCTGCAATACGAATTTATTGTTTCTACAAAACATGTAAAAACATGCTTAACGAATCGTTGCTAACCCGAGTAAAAGTTTCTCATAAAAACTGACCCTGCATCAATTGCCATGCTTCTTGAATAAGCCAGTCAAAGTTTCTTTCCATAAGCTCAACTGATAAAAAAGCACTTTCGTCGGTGTATCAGAGTTTATTTCACAGTGTTGCTGATGACGTATTTTTGATTATGCATTATGCATGTCCATGAAAAACGAGGAAATGTTTTAACATGTATACATGGATAAGAACAACGTATGCGAAACGGATTTTGTGTAGGTGTCATGGTCATCATTTGTAAATTTGAATACCGGCATACTGTTGCCGGACGGTAATGATGCAAACGTTTGAAGAGTAATCTGTCTGTAGTATGTAGTCAAATTGCTTTCATTCACGGTATGCGTGACACATAAACATTAAAACTGATGTATTGACTGGTTCCGCAACAAGTTGTTGACTGGGGTAGAATCTGTTCTGCTTGGGGCATGAATTGAGTTTTAATTAGGATTCATTCGTTAACAGTTAGGAACAGACAAGGGTATAATGTTAATATAAGGTCATTTAGAGGTAGATGACGGGACTGATATAAACCAGAGAATATGTTTGGAAATTATGGTCCATTTGAAACATGTCATAAAATAACATATGTCACAATAATCACAAAATAATAAACAATAAATGTCATTGAGACACATGCAACTGTATATATCAGTAACGTGCAACTATATTCGAAGAACTGAACAATAATTTAAACTTTGCATCACTTTGTGTCTTAGAGCCGATGTCTACCAGATGTATGCAAAATGCAGTGACCTGCTAATGTTTATTGTTAAGCTTAAAAACGGTGATTGAAAACTTAAAGATATTGAAAATTTCAAATTTGTAAACGGTGATTGAAAACTTGAAAATTTTATTGTTAAAATGATTCATTGAAGTAAAAGGCAGATTTGTTGGAGAAAAATATTAGATAAGCCTGAAGCGGAATCTCGACGAAACACTATTGTTCTTGTGGCCTTAAAAGCCCTTCCAATAAACATTGGGAAGCGAGAAAAAGAGAGCACATTATCAGGTCATTCGTCAATGAGACACTCATACTTCCGCATACCAACACAATAGATATAGGGCGTGCCAATAGATTTCCATCTGATGACAAGCAATCTTGTCTAGATATAATTGTTAAAGTCAGTCGCTATAAGGATACTAACTGTATGCCCACTAAACATGTGAATAAACCAACAAATATGTCCCGATAACGATCTGTTTATTCTGATGGTGTTTATCACAATAAAAGTATCTTTGCGACAGATTTATCGGTCTAGCCAGTGAAGCAATTGATCATCCGTCATTTATAGGGGGTTTCCGAAGACTTAACAGATAGTGTGCAAGAAAAGAAATATCTTGATTTTCTTTCCTAATGAGGTTACGGAGGGCACTCACACTTAATTCCTGAAAACAAATGACAAACTTATTATTGATCGTACAATGTACGCCAACGATTAGGACACTTACCATATTGTACATCTTGATAAACAAAGTACACTTGGTTTTCCCGTGGCAGAGGTCATTGGCACGACAATGGTAACGCCAGACAATCTGATTATGCAATGGCGGTAGGTTGTTGTTGTTGTTGTTGTTGTTGTAGGGTTTAACGCCATTTTTCAGCACACGATAGGCTATACATGGCGGCCAGTATTAATGGTGGAGGAAGAACCCGGGAAAACCCTAGAAAGAACCACCGACCCACGAGACAATGGCGGTAGGTAAACTAAATGATCATGATCGATCTGGAGAAAGTTAAACATGAAGTATTGAAGGTTTGAAGAAATAAAAACATTACTTTACTTTTATGCAGTACTGTCATAAATTTGACTAAATTTGTTTACGCGAAGCACTAGGTAATAGTAAGGTTAATCTTTTTCGTTTGTGAAATGGATACACACATTTTGATGGTATTTGATCAAAGCAGAGTTATCCCAGTCTTTGTAAAAAAAAATTAATTCGAATGCGGAAACGTATATATTTCATGAGACTGTAAACTGTGTTAATTTGCATTGCAAAAGGATTTTTAAAAATACTATTAGTTATAAATGTTGTGTATTGTATATATTGACGCTAAGAATTTCAGCAGCAGAGAGGGTGTACCCACCTCATTTTAGAAGGTCCATTTTGGAAAACTAAGGCTTTTACGAAAATGAAAAAATTACGCCGATAACGTGAAACCGAAGCCTCTAACTTTCCGAGAGTTTATCCAAGAGTGTAGTTCTGGGGGTTACTTTTTCGCGTTAGTGTTTTTTAAAAGTATACGCGCGCGTTTTACTGCCTTGACGCTTATCTGAGGTCGCACCCCCTCTGCTGCTATAATTAAATCAAATTATATCAAATAATGGCCCCAGCGTTGGAATCTCATACTGCTATAATTAAATCAAATTATATCAAATAATGGCCCCAACGTTGGAATCTCATACAGCTAGATTAGCTCGAGAGCGACTAGAAGCAATTAAAAAAATATATTCCAGTCCGTGATTCTGTCAGAGAAAAGCTACAAGCTCCTCGGGAGTCACAAGTTGAATTTGTAGAAGGTACAGAACAGTTATTTAAGACTGTTACAGCGGCTACTGAAAGAGTCGCAAAAATTACTGAAAAGAATCTTCTTCCAGTATTAAAACAAACCGCTGAGCAAACTGGAAACAAAGAAGAAAGAACTAAAAAAAAAGTGGATTTTACGAAATCTTCCAGCTGATATATCTGCAGCTCAACCTCCTCCTGACCCTGTCAGGGGTGAAGAAATACTTGAGAATATTCGTACTGAAATCGCCGGCGTAAAACAAGAACTTGCTCCTAAACCCATAGTAAAAAATGAAAATGTTGAATTGATTGAAAAAATTAAAAAAAGATTTTATTAAAGATAATAAAAATATTAAAGAACGTGAATCGCCTAAAAAATACTACTTAGTATGTTTTATAAATCTACAATATTAAAACCTGGTTATGAAACTGTAACAGATGAAAATCTTGCTAAATGGATATATCGTATATACTGCAACAAAAAACAAGTCAGAAATGATGATTTTGTATACAAAGCCCTTGTTAAAGAAATAAAAAGACGATGAAGAGTTGAATGAAGAATATTCGCAGCAACCTTCTACAACCTCTTCTCCGCCACCACCATATCAACTTCCTTCACCGCAGCAAAAGACAGAACGACAACAACAAAAACAATCACAGCGAAGCATAGAAGGTAAACGACATAGAGTTATGTTTACTGATGATGCTCTTGAGGAATTTAAAAATCTGGATGATTTAATTGATATTGCTGCAAGTGGATGTGACCCACGTCAAAATTATTTAAAACCTACAGTTAACATATCACCTGGTAATTGGATTCCTGTGGTATATTTTGCTGCTAAAGATTTGCCGATTGAATCACAAGATTCGAATTATATTAATTTTAAACAGCAATTAAAAGAAAGAATAAAATAACTTGAACAACAACAACCTTTTCGACCACAATCTCCGGAACAATTTTACGATGCATCTACAGGAAGTGGTTTGTTTTTACTCAAGGAAGTGGTCTTACTTCATGTCCTAACAACATTCCCGATGACATGCAACGACTAGTAGTTCTCATGGGGGGGGGGGGGAACGTGCTGATAATAATTCGCCGGAAATAATCAATGAAGCAGTTGATATTTATTTCAAGGTGATATCATGGATATTAATGTTTATCGATCTCTCGTTGATGAAATCGTTGATGATTACTACAGTGATTAGATAAATCAATAATAAATAATATGATCATACACGATTCTCAACGCAGACCCGTAATGGTCAGAGTAGTAAACTCACGATTACCCATTTATAAAACGTTTTACGGAGACGGACTCGGTAATGTCATTCAGGGATTATTTACAAGGATGGCTCCAAAGGCAGCACCAATCGCAAAACAATTATCAATAAAAGCCATTGACGTTATTCGAGGAAAAGCTACTGGTAAAATTAGCGACTTTGCCGGTAAAGCGTTCACGGCAATCAAATACAGAATAGCACGATTAATACGACGAAAACCAGTAAAATTACCCCAAACGATTTTACCATCCACTGAAACCATGCCTGCAAATGTCAGTAAAAGAATAAATCAAGTCGCAAATCAATAACTAACAGCGTTGATGGATCAAGGAGTTGGTGAAGCAGAAAAAATATTGCTTCAAGCTTGATAGCAGGAGATGGAGTTTCTCAAAGTGGTACTCATGCCAGACGACCATGATTTAGATCAACGCGGTTATTATAAAATGTTCAAACTTACATCCAATTCCGTATTTGACATGGACGCACCAGTTCTCAAGGATGAATCGGTACGTGATTACCTAGTCTTATTCTTATGACGCACGAGAACCAGATCGACAAGGAAATATTGAATTGCAGGTCCACGATACAAGTACATACTTTTTACCCGCTGAGGCTTTTATTGAGGTAGGAGGTGAAATTATAAAAATAGACAATATCGTGTAAGCAGATGATGTTATAATTAGTTTTGTCAATAACGGCATAATGGCGTTGTTTGTCAGCGCTACATACTCGATTGATGGAAAAATCATCGAAACAATTCAAAATGACGTCGACGTTGCCACAAAAATAATAGGTTTAGCAAGATACTCTGATGACTTTACAAGATCAGCCGGTCCATCAATGATGTTCGCTAAAGACACTTCCAACAGTCCTAGCGATGTACAGTATATTATAAGACGGACAAAGAAAATCACCGCCGCTGCCGATGATGCAGACGTGGAGCCTGTGGTTCATGGTGGGTGTAATTCCAAATTTCAACCTAGGATTTTTAACGCGCCGAGCAATGTTGGTAGGAAACCGTTGAGCTTTTTCATGCACGATTCCACTGTCACACATCTTTGGATTTTGCAGAGATGTCAGAAAAGTTATCTTTGGAGCTAAACACTTAATTTCTCTTGTGAGAAAAGCCACTAGCAAGAACGCGCTCTGGATATCTGCTGGTGATGCTGGTGAAGTAGTACTGACAAAACTTTCGTAGTGGATGCCGGTGACGACTCCAACGATCGACGACGATCAGCGACTACTGTCTTTTATGGATCAAGGTGGTAAATCATTGATGTCATGGTTGACAGTAACCACGGATAGTGCGCAAACTGACGTTAACGGAAAATTTACATGGCATTTAGCATCACAGAAGGGCGTTTCTGCACCGCAATACATATTTTTTGCGTTTCAGCGTCATGATCCATTAGGCTCACAAGAACGTAGCCATATGATATTTGACAACATTCGCAAAGCGTACAAAGGGGGAGTCTAGGCCCAAAACCGTGCTTACGGTGTGGTATTGGAGTTAGAGGGAAAACACAGTTGTGTGTGCAATGTAGTGGTAAAAAATACAGAGAGCTGAAGCGATATTATGATATATATAAAAACAACGACAACACTGAAAAAGTTATAAGAAACGCTGAAGATTACTTAGCAATATTTGTAAATAATTTAGATAAATAATGTTATATATAATGGAGCAAAACGAATTTGTGAGACATCCTATCGTCAAGAATTATGAAGCATCTCGTGATGGTGTAATCAACCACTGTCGACTAAAACATCAGTTAGTTTTGTTAATAATGATGGTTATCTAGTGTTCGGCGCAGAGAGGGGGAAGAATTATTACTGTCAAAGATTCATATACGAATGTTTATTTGCGGTACTCAAAGACGGTATTGTGATCGATAATATAGACTCAGATCCCAAAAATAACTTTTTGCACCACCTTCGAGCTATTACACAGAGCGAAAATTACTCATTCGGAAATACTGAAAAGCATAAAAATACTCCAAGGCTTGTTAAATACGTGAATACAGAGCCTGGTGAAGAAATAATATTTCAATCAATGAATGAATGCGGCTGGCAAGTATTTTTATATTTGCACACCTTCAATACAATCAGTTGCAAATAAACTATACAAATCAGCGTACTCAAGAAAGTATGAACAGAAAATTTTGCAAACAATGCAGAGAGATGTAGCGGATACGTAACGTGGTTAATAGAGTTATCGCTATCCCACAGTGGATAGATTTAACAATAGTATCATGTGGTTAAAATAATATATCCGCCAGTTGGCATTTTGTGGTTAATTCTCTCTCCTTCGGTACACGGCGTTACCCAAAACGGTATTTTCTAAAATATACAAACAAAAGTATCTTATCAGAATAATTTAATGTTTTATGAACCCGACGATGACAAGCCCCCCCCCCCCCACGCAAAATCCAAAAATACAAGACAGTGGAATTAAGGATGAAAACTCTTCATCGTCGCTCAACATTGATCGACGTGCGGCAAATCCTAAATTGAAATTTTCATTCATTGATGCAACTGCATTTCCAGCCGCATTCATTGTTACGTTTCTGTTTTCTGGGTGATCAATTGTGTCTTTTGCAAACATCATTGTTGGACTGGCCGATCTCGTATAATCGTCGGAGTATCTCGCAAGACCAAGTATCACATTTTTGAGACACGATTCAATATATTTATCCATCAATCATGTAAATAGCGCTGTTAAAAATGCCATAATGCCATTGTTAAGAAAACCAACTCGATCACAAATTCCGTATACTGTATCATCTTCTTTTAAAATTCTGCCTTCGACCTCAGTAAATGCCCTGACGGGCAAGAAATATCTACTTGTATCATGAACCTGTAATTCGATTCTTCCACGTGCGTTGGGTACACGTGCCTCATAGAAATAATACTGATAATCACGCACAGACTCACCCTTGAGAACTGGTGCGTCCATGTCAAATGCTGGGTCGGATATACGTTAAACATTTGTTATAACTGCCCAGTTTCCAAATGGTTTACCGTCTGCGTCTAACACGAAGACCACTTCCTGCTATCAGACTTGCAGTTATATATTTTTTCTTTTTCTTTTTCTGCCTTGACGGATGTCAAGGGTGGCGTTCCAGCCAATTCTGCTAGCTTTTGATTTGCGGCTTGATTTATTATTTTACTGACATTTGCGGGCATAACTTCGGTGCTGGCCAGTTTCACTGTGACCTGTTTTACCGGTTGCTGTGATTTTTGTCGTATTAATCGTGTTACTTTGTCTTTGATTGCCGAAAATGCTTTATCGACAATATCACCAATGCCTTAATCACGAACAGTTTCATTATCTTTCATTGATTTTTTTTTTTTTGCAATTGGTGCTACTTTAGGGGCCATTCTTCTGAATAGGCCCTGAACAACATCACAGAGTCCATCTCCACAAATCGCTCTATAAGTAGGTAATCGTGAGTTTACTACCCTGACCATTGTCGTTCCGCGTTGTGCATTGTGTATGATCCTCTTATTTACTACTTATTTATCTAATGACTTAGTAATGAGTTCATCAATAATTTTTCGATAGATTTCAATATTCATGATACCACCTGTACATAATCTTCGACAAATATCAGCTGCCTCATTAATAATTTCTGGAGAATTATTTCCGGCACATTTTCCTCCTGTGATGACTTCTAGTCGTTCTACGTCAGAAAGACCGTTTTTAGGACAGGCAGGCAGTAAGACCACTTTCTCTTGACATAGTCAAGGTTGACATAGTTGGGGTAGAAACACCGCTTTCCCTTGACCAAGTCAAGGTTGACATAGTTGGGGTAGAAAGACCGCTTCCAGTAGCGCCGGAAGAACCATAAGTATGTTGTTGTTGTTTTTTTCTCATTTCTTATATTCTTCTACAACATTTTGAAATTGCGCTAGTTTTCGGTCATTCCAATTAATTTTACCTAAATCACATGCAGCTGCATATACCTCACCAGCAAACCTTTCTGGTTTTCGTTTTTGAAGATTTTGAGGTATCACATATTTTTCTTTTGCATCATATCCATATGCAGCTATATCAATCAATTGATTGGGGTCTTTAAGTTTTTCAATAGTTTCAGGGTTAAATATTTTCCTATAAGGAGAGAGGGCGCGACCGCAGTGATGCGCCATGGTAGTAAACGCGCGTGCATACGCGAAGAAAAAGTAACAAAAAACACTAACGCGAAAAAAAGTAACAAAACAAACTAACACCCAAGAGTCTCTCTATGGCAGCTCATTTGATAAATATTGTTTTTTTACATTTAAAGCAAAATCTAATGACCAGACACAAGCAAATGAGTAATGTGTAAATGTGGGAAAACTCACACATGTTATCAATTACAGTAGCTATTTAAGTTCTGAGACGATGAATGAAAATATTGAAAGATTAACCAAATTGCAATAAGTTTAGGTTGAAAATTTTAAATAATTTTAAAGAAATAAAATATATATCATTTTTCACAAATCTACCCCAAAAGTACCAAATAGCCAAACACTGAACATGCCCAAGCATTTCAAAATTATCAAAGGCTGTCTATGACCGGCGGCAGCTTGTCATTAATGAATTTTAAAAAATGATCAAAAAGAGTATGATGTAATCATGACATGTTTTGTGCAGAAACCGTGTTTCTTCCTTCGGTCAATTAACCTGACTCTGAACCCCAACACCAATAGGTTTCTTCCCTATCCAAAAGGCAATCAATTTATCCAAAAGGCAATCAATCCACAGGTTTGGTCGAGGTACATGATATGGAACTAAATACTGGAGAAAAACGATTTCGATGTTTTATCAGCCACAGTGACCCTGACCTTCTTACTACAAGATCAATACGTTTCAGTGAGTGAGTTTGAACTTTGACATTTGGGCCCGAAATCATAAGGTTCTCACCAATCTGATTAAAATCGTATCTCCACCATCCTACCTGAAGATCTCACATCGACCGCTTAGGGGTCATGTTCTGGTGGCATTATAATTAGCCAGTGGAAATTGTTACGTGTTTAGGCTTCAATAAACAGTAACACAAGAAAGAGTAGAAATCTTATTTACAAAAGGAACTTCATGAGTTAAAAAATACTCGTCAGCAGCTCCAGCAGCATTTTCCAAGGTTTCAATCTGATGCTCGTCAAGATAAGACTTAATGTCACTATGGACACAGTTTTTGAAATCTTCAAGTAATGCAAGTTGTTTGAGACTTTCATAATCTCGTTCAACTTTCTTGGCTAAACACCATATATCAAATAAATGCCCTTTTTCTCTAGAAATTTCGACACGAGTTAGTCCAGCTTATTTTCTATAGTTTCTGAATTTGTGCCGATAAGCCTCAGGGACTAACTCATAACCCCTTAGGATGCATTCTTTAACCACATCATAGCCATAACTGTGGTGAACTGACAGTGAATTGTAAATATCACCAGCCTTACCAGTGGGTACACATTGTAATAACTGAGTCCAATGCTTCCTTGGCCATTTAAAATTTTCAGCAACGTTTTCAAAACGAGTGAAATATTTGTCTACTTCTTTTTATCGGAAAGGGGGCACTAATCTATTATTATTTGCAAGATCAAAACTTACATTTGGATTTGAAGTATGAATGTGCTTTTCACTTGCCAGTTCCATTTCTTTCATTCTACATTGATATTCCCTCTCTTGCTTCTCTTTCTCCAACTGTAAATGCATTTGCCCTTTCAGTAACTGTATTTGCATTTGATTTTCTTTCTCTCTTTCTTCCGCTTGTAAATGCATTTGTTCTTTTTGTAACTGCAATTGTCTTTCTTTCTCTTTTTCTTACGCTTGTAAATGCACTTGTTTTTCTTGTAACTGCATTTATATCTCTCTTTCTTCTTTCTGAAGTTCCAGCTTCCTTAACTCCAGTTCAATCTTGTATTTTAATTCTAATTCCTTTACTTTTGTGTCAGAGTCTGATACAGAATTACTGATCGAAACCAAAGCACTTTTATCAAAAACATTCCTTTTTCACCAAGTACTGAACCAAAATATTTCTTATTTTCTGTTTCGTTAAGGAAGCCTTTACCTCAGAATGATCGTATTTTCTGGCAAGTTGAATCAATTCATCATTTTTACAAGATCTAATTGTTTCTGGGTATGATTTGAAAGAAAGATTTCCACTTTTGGTGACTATTTAGAAAAAGCTTGCCGATCTCACTAAAGATTTCAAAAACATGGGGAATTCAAATTTCAAAAACACTAAGTTTTCTGAAATATTCTAGCCAAAATTCAAAATTATCCAGGACGGGCCCCCAATTGTTATGGTACGTGTTTAGGATAGAATGAACAGTAACACAAGAAAGAGTGAAAACAACAAGCTTTGAAAAAATATAATAATTTATTTCCCTGGATAAATACTGTAAAAATGAGAAGAAAAAATATGAACTTACGGTTTTATGAATTAAATCCAAAAATAATCCAAAAATAACCCACAAATAAAATTTTAGAAGTCCTAATAATAAAATGTTCCAATGATTTCAAGTTCGAGTCCCGACGAAGAATCCAGATGGAAGAAGATGACGTATGCTGTAACCTGTAGTGTGTTGAAGTCTACGGTTCCTTGTATAAACAAGAAATATCACTCCGGTTTTGGAAATCCGAATAATTGTTATAAGAGCTATGAGCACGCGTATTTTTCTAAGAAATAGAAATTTTAACAAATGTTTACTCTTAAATGACGTAGTCCCATCATTACCTCGACAACAACCAAACATTTTAAAATAAAAATAGACGTCATTTAAGTGGCTGCTACTAATTTTGAATAACGGTCAGAATCTAGGTCAACATTTGGTTGTTTACGAAAGAATGATTTGAGGTCAACTGATTTTCTGGACAAATATCTCCAGTGAATAAATTTACATTACAATAGCATGTAATGAAAAATATAAAAAAAATTTAAAACTGACAAACAAACAATTAAATTATTGTTGTTGTTGTTGTAGTGTTTAACGCCATTTTTCAGCACACGATAGGCTATACATGGCGGCCAGTATTAATGGTGGAGGAAGAACCCTGAAAAACCCAGGGAAGAACCACCGACCCACGAGAAGCTACTGGCAGGCTTTCCCACGTACCCACGCTAGCCGAGCCTTGGACTCGAACCCACGCAGACAGAGGTGAGATGGCAGTGATCCGAAACGGAGAGCGCTTTAGACCACTCGGCCACTCGGGGCCCCCAACAATTAAATTAAAAGAAATGTATATTAAATCAGATTTAATTAAATCAAATATACATAACGAAATGCAGCTGTCAAAATTCTGAAAGTTAATCTTTCCCATATGAGAAAATATAAGATTTCATCTCATTGGCTGACAAAATTAGTTATCATGGTAATAACATAGGTCACCAGAACATAATCCCAAATCCATCGCTGTCAGATATTCACGAAGGACATTGGAGATGTGATTTTAATCAGAATGATGGTTTTTCATTGTCCTAAGTGCAAGCCATTCACCATGTTTGGCAGCTGTAGATAGTGGGAAACTAGAGTTATTATTCAGAGATCATTTTTCTTCTCAGTCACACTTGGCCTTGATCTTTTGACATCGAAATCGACCCCGAGTTCCACATGTAAGCCATCTCCAAAGTTTAGTAACTGTTTATGGTGGCCGATAGTGTGCATAAACGAAATTAATAATAGACTAAAAACATCATATCATAATATGTCTCTATGGCATGCATATAAAAATAAATAAGTAGAATAGGGTCACTGGCTATTAATAACAGAGCAAATGGGTAAACCTCTAGATGGCATGAATTAGCTAATGAAGTATTACATGATTTTAAAGTTAAAATTTACCAGGGGTATTATTTTAGCAAATTATGAATATTGCTGTGATGTACAACAAAGCTCTTTATTGGTTAACAGTCTCTCAAAGTACTCCTGTGCTCCTCTGCCGCTTTTCTGATTATCCAAAATATCATCTTGTATTTTTTGGTATCTTGTTCATACACTGGAAATCTGCACTTCCAATCCCACTGCGGCTTTCATTTCGTCTGACCTTCAGCGAATCTTTGATAGCGGTTTTCACCTAAATTTTATTTGGGGCTTCAGGACTGTGTGGAGGCTGTTGCTTTTATTTTGGGCTGAATCAGGACTGTATAGAGGATGTGGCTTTTATTTGGAGCTGAATCAGGACTGTATGGAGGATGTGGCTTTTATTTGGAGCTGAATCAGGACTGTATGGAGGATGTGGCTTTTATTTGGGGCTGAATCAGGACTGTATGGAGGATGTGGCTTTTATTTGGAGCTGAATCAGGAATGTATGGAGGATGTGGCTTTTATTTGGGGCTGAATCAGGACTGTATGGAGGATGTGGCTTATTTTGGATGCTGTTCTCCTTCATGAAGTTTGTCACGATGACGGAACGAAACCCGTGATACGTTGTAATGGAGTAGATAGGTACCTCGGGGTACAGGTGTGCGGACGGCTGGATCCATAATGCTCCAACATTTTTAGTAAAAGCACTCCGAACACGTCGAGCGATTTGTGGTCTCTGCTCGTTTTCTTCGATCTAAAAATTGTTCTCTCTCGATGGTTTAAAAAAGTAAATCTATGTTTCGTTACGTGTTACATTCTCATTAAAATATCACTAGTCACTTTTTCATATTTTGCACAAAATTTCTGAGCTTCAAATGATTCTGCAAGATATTGAAAACAGCTGAGGAATTAATGCCTGTGAGAATAACAATATTTTCCACTGTGTATGGAACTGTTTCATTAATTGCTCGCTTCACAGCAGCCACTATCTCTCACCGATCGCACAGAACGGTTTTCCAGAACGTGTGTCATCCTCATGGTTTCTCATCATAAAAATAACGAAACCACTTCATAATTGTTGGATATGATAAAGAATTTTCTCCGTAAATTTACCAAAGCTAACCATGATATCAGTCGGAGTACGCTAGACGCACCTGGATTTAACAGTATGTTCTTTGGTCAGGAACATAATTGTTCTTCCTTGACATTTTTAAGTCACTATCATTTACCAATGCTATCTTAAATCTCTGCAGTTGTCCAAAGTGATAACCGTGAAGCGGCAAATCGTTTTATAGAACGCTATTCTTTCAATCGATGGACATTAAATTTGACAGGTTCACCGAAAACAAGGTTAAAAAGAGAATTCAGAATTTATTACGAATCCCTCATTACAGTCATGCATTATGAACATTACAATGAATTATTTATTGAACATATTTTAATTAAAATATTGTTTGCCCAAAATCTGCCCCCAAAGCAACCATATGTCACGTGCCTATTTACTCTCCTTTAATTCGTCAAACATTAAAAATTCCAAAAACATTTTTCAGAATTACCTGGGATAAGACTGACAGCAGATAGGTTTGCTTTTAGCAAAAGGTCCAGGCGATGAATTTAATATGTATAGTCTAATGACACAACACAGTAGCTGCTCTAGTTTGGTATGCGAATCAAAGCCGGTACTCCTGCATACGATTCCAACAGGTTAACTACTGGCATTGCTAAAACAAAAGTAAACATTTAACATGAAATATGTTGGACAAACACTTCAAGTTCCTAAGAGAATGAATATAAAAAATTGTATGGACCCTCCATTCTATTCTAATGTGTCAATACATTTTAAAACAAATAATCACACTTTCGTTTAGGAGATTATTTATTCATGCCAATTGATACTGTGCATAGAAAGAAAGTTACTTTATTCAACTGTCAGATACTTTGCATCGTAATGGTTTGAATATTAACACATCATATAAAATTGTAAGATACTCTCTAAATTTACTTATATTATATGAATAATCAATTTAGAGCGTTGCTTGTTTTATTGTTATAAGTCATCCATAATAATCCCTCACGTTCATTACTTTCTAATATTTTAATATTTTACTCTAATGAAATTTATGCATCTTGAATTCTAAATTATTTTTTTTATCTGTTCTGCATAACCAATAGCCTACGATGCTAAGTAGTCGAGCAGAGGCGTAGCTATGATATTTTGCGCCCGGGGACGAACTATAAAATTGGCGCCCCAGCCCCCTCCCCGTTTAATCACATTTTTGAATATTACCCTTGTTTACTTATTATAATGTAACGTTGTAAGCCTCATTTTGGCGCCCCTGTACCTTGGCGCCCGGGGACATATGTACCCCCTCTGTTACATCTGGTCAAATTTTGAAAATGACTTTGGTAAAGAAGTTTGTTTTTATAAGCATTTTACTTTTTTAGGAATGGCAGCCATAGCTGAAATCAAATTGGGATCATTTATAAAGAACTGAAGGCTCTTTTATCGTCAAATTTGGTCAAATTCTGTTGGGCGGTTTCTGAAATGTAATTTTAAAATTTTTGTATCTTCAGTAATGGCTATCATACTTGAAGGTGGATGTGTATCGCTGTTAACAAATTGAAAGGCAATCATGATGTTATGCCTTATAGTCAAATTCTGGTGAGCGGTTTTTGAGAAGTCATTTTCAGGATTTGTTACTTTTAATAACAGTGGTCAAATTCTACTTAACATTTTTTGAAGTGATGTCCTTCAAAGGATTTTTTTTCTCCATTTTTAATAATAGTGGCCAAACGTTTAAAAGTGGTCTGCATCATTTGTACAATTTTAAAGTCTTTCATGCCAGAATGTTTTTACCCCAAATGTTGCATAATTCTGTTAAGCCATTTTTGAGAAGGTTCTATTTTAGTAATGGCTGTCATATCTGTCGGTGGATGATCATCACTTGTAAAAAGTTGTAATCCTTTTATGTCAACTGTCATTTGTCAAATTTGATATAAATTCTGTTCACCGAGATTTTCAGAAGTCAATTTAAAGTTGTTGTGTCTTTACTCTTTAACAACAGTGGACGTATTGTGGTGCATGGGCACTGTTCTTACACACACACACAATGGATGCTCCTGCCAAACTGGATCTAACTGGTCATGTGAGTTTCAACTTGCAAATATCAGCTGTGATGGATGCACTCAGCAAAACAGACGATGATATAGCACCATGTCATAAGCTCGCTTAGCCCTATGAGCTAAATTAAGAATGCTGCAATTAACATTAATTCAGATATCTATGTTCAGCCAATTCATATTCAATATTTTTTTAAATAGAAACATATTTCGTAGCAAACACATATTTTAACAAGATAAAGCCACTTCCTAGCAACGAACGAATACTGAATCTCTGCTTATACTTTGCACAGAATATAAAGCATTTACACCACTAGAATATGTACCAATTATGTTGTTTACCATGCCCTAAATTAAATGGTATAAAAACGACAATATTTTCATCTAATTGTGAAAATGAGGTCATAGTACCTAACCCCCCAAAGCAACCAACAAAAACCCAGAAAGATAAAATGCCTTTTTGTATTCATGTGGTTTTGTCAAACGTTAACAAGTTATCTTAAGATTCCCGTTGACCATACGTTACATGTTACCATTTGGTTCATGTTTAACCATGCATTAACAGTTGTATTTAACTTCACTTTCACCATATATTAACCGGTTGTCATTAGGTGCATTGTTACTATACATTAACCAGTTTAAGATTTTGTTGAATATACACTAATCAATGGCAATGCTTGTCCTATACCTTACTTCCAGCTATGAATCAAAGGAGACGCATATCCCATCCATTACTTCCAGCTATGAATCAATGGAGACACTTGTGATATACACTACTTCCAGCTATAAATCAATGGACATGCTTGTCGTATACATTACTTCAAGTTATGTATCAATGGAGACGCTTATCCTATACTTTACTTCTAGCTACGAGTCATTAGAGACGTTTGTAATATACATTACTTCCAGCTATGGACCAATGGAGACATTTGTCCTATACATTACTTACAGCTATGGACCAATGGAGATGCTTGTCCTATACATTACTTCCAGCTATGGACCAATGGAGACGCTCGTCCTATACATTACTTCCAGCTATGGACCAATGGAGACGTTTGTCCTATACATTACTTACAGCTATGGACCAATGAAGATGCTTGACCTATACACCAGTACAGCTACGGACCAATGGAGACATTTGTCCTATACATTACTTCCAGCTATGGACCAATGGAGATGCCTGTCCTATACATTACTTCCAGCTATGGACCAATGGAGACGCTCTTCCTATACATTACTTCCAGCTATGGACCAATGGAGATGCTTATCCTATACATTATTTCCAACTATGGAGACGCTTGTCCTATACATTACTTCTAACTATGAATCACTAGATATACTTCTCTTATATGTTACTTTCTGTTATGAATAAAAATGAATGTAATGGATAGAATCAAATCAGTTTGTGTATACACAAATGTGAGGAATGGGCATCAACTGCTGAACCACTCAAAAATGTGTTTCCATTATAAATAATAAGCAGGACTTCCTTTTGTATTTACCTACATCTGCATACTTTAGAATGGACAGAGGTATTTTGATCAAGTATCTTTACCATTACACATTTTTTTGGGATTATTTATTCAGTTAATTCAGTTAATCATAAGAGTTACATGTAACTAAAAGTCTAACTGTGCAGAGCCTGCCTTCATATGTGTAAGATTGAACTAATTTGCAGGAATAATGCTTTCCAAGTGCACAAATTCATAAAATTTTGCATTATTTATACATCCTGGCAACCTCAATGTAGTTATACATGCATTTGTCCAAATTTGTGAATTGTGAAATGAAATGAAAGTTACAGTTAACTATTTTTTATGATGCAAGTGTAATACTCATCAACATGCATTCTCTCGCTATGTTTAATGATGCCTCTTACAACAATATGTAAACAGGGTGCAAAAAATCTATGTGGTCATTAGTTCAACACAAAAACTTAACCAAGAATGTATAAATAATGTAGCACCTGGGGGTCTGGATTAAAGTGGGTGGGGTGAGATGCTAACATATCCATTCCAAACTGTTGCCTAGGACCTACAAAGAATTGAGGTGCACTGTGTCTTTTTTCATGTGTTGATGTACCTGATACAGCTCACTTACACTGGTCTTGAATACATCATGAATGTAAAACATATGTAAGATAATTAACAAAATCAAGTTCGTACAAAATACTTTATTTTATACATAATTTATTGAAGCCAATTTGCAGTTTATATATTAATGTATTTACAAATCCATTCATTAAGAGTGAAAAAGAGTGACAAAACATGTCAACTGGTTATACTTTATCTTACATAGGTATTCAGTATATAAAAGTTATTGAAGTTATACTGAACAGCATTCACTTACATGAAATGTTCTGAAATGTCAGATAACCTGCGAGTTGGCCTACCGAAGCAATGAAGCCATGTTAATACTTTTTCAGCACAAATTTAATAACCTATTTTTATATACTTTAAATCAAATAACGACATTAAACAATTTTGTGGTGTATACCATCATTGAAACAAAAACCAAAGCATAATATTAAAACTTAAAAATTCCATTTTTTATCTTCATGTGAATGAAATAAAAAATGTCACCAGTCATAATTTGTCTGCAAGTGATCATTGGTGATTAATTTTTACTGACATCACATAAAAGCAGATAAATAAATGGAATTGTTATGCTGCATTTCCAGACTCATTTTCAAGGCACTGGCAATATTGATAATCTTTCTATACCTGCTAGATCATGACCAGTCCTAGCTGATGGAATTTGACTTCGCAGTACTCAAGGGGTGCATTAAGTATTCTACATGTACTGCAAACTCCATACTGACCTAGTCCTTCTGAAGCAGGCAACATCTGTTGTCATAGCAACACTACTCTGTATCAAGGCAGATGCATAAAGAGCATTTTCAATGCTCATAAAAATTCAACACTATCTCCAGTGACGTTTAAACGGCAGTATGATGAGTAGTAATGATACCTGAACCACCTTTAATCATTAAGAACAGCAATGTCAGCTAAATTCCGCAGCCTAGTGAATATTAAAGACAAAAGTCTGTGTGGATGATAAATGACATGATATGGCTACCATCCATATTTTGTTTATAAGTGTAATAAATGCTTTAAAGAAAACATTCTTTCATTTAAACGTGAATTTCCAGTTATTTTCTATAGTAGTAGAATGCCACTTATTTTGATCACATGTACTGACGGTCTCGCCTGGGATCCCAAACTTACTTCCTGACTCCCCAACACAGTTCAGAAGGGTGGCTATAATGTCTTTTTCATTTTGTCAATACATTTCTGTTCATAATCATGCATCACCATTATCAGAACATATAATTTTGCTTTCAAGTAAGTAACCTGTTGGTTTTGGTACAAAATCAACTCATGATTGTACAAAATATACAACTCCATAGTTTTAAGCATCACTTTCACATATTTTTGGCAATTTCAGTTTCCTGTCAGCAACTCTGCAACTGAGACATTTAACAACTTAACATACTCTTTTGGCTGCTATACCAGTGACATCTGCATGTCATTTATAATTGCATTTAAAACCTAAAATATCATTAAGTTGTTACCATCAGCATCTCCACACACTATAATTTCTGTAAGCAACAGTGATCCTATGTAACATGGTTGGCAACAATGCATGCAAATGTCTGGTTATGAAACAACATTATCTAAATTCAATATGGGAAAATACAGACTAGTTCTCGTAATGAAAAATAAATTGCACTCAGTTTATAAAGGTCTAATGTAATATTGCTGGCAACAATGCATGCAAATGTTTAATTGGTTTAAAGTATATTATAAGACTGAATTAGATTATAGACTGAGGCTGCATACTTTCTCTTCTTCTTTATCTTTTAAGTATGGTAAACTGTAATATTTATTAAACACAAAAACAGTACAAATTTTAACAACAGATACTATTTTCTAGGCTGTATTAGCAAATACACTTAAGATTTTACCATTCTGAGTCATGTACAATATTCCTTCATTATAATGCTGTCCATGTTATACCACCTAAGATTGAGACTACCTTTGTTATACCACCTTATAGTGAGACTACCTTTGTTATACCACCTTAGAGTGAGACTACCTTGAAATAAAACTGTTGTGATCTTTTGGATTTAATGCCAATTTACAGCACATGATCAGCTCTATATATGTTGGTCAGTATATCTGGTGCATTTAGAACCGGGAAAATCCTGGGAAGAATCAATGACCTAAGGGAAGCCACTGGCAAGCTTTCTCGTGTTACCATGTTAACCATGCCTGAGACTCAAAGCCATGCAAACAAGGTGATATGTCGGTTATCTGTAATAGCAAGAGCCTCAAGAGTATCTGTCCACCTGGGACCCCTTACAATAATATAAATTATAAATAGAAATGCCTGTCTTATAATAAGAACCACAATATGATGAAGGATCTTGTAGAGAGGGAGTTTTGTACACTTAAATGCAAATGGTAGATCTGCCACTGCATGTTCTAGGAGTTAAAGCAAAGTGATGATGAATGAAATCCTTAGAGATTGACAAAAATTTTCTTTACTAGAATGATTGCTGAAAGTATGTGTCAATATATTCTGACACAAAAAGAGATATGTCTTTGTAGTTTCATTTCTACATTGTTTGATTGGAGCACCTTCGTAGGTAACACTGATCACTGAAACATTTTACCAGACACCTGTATGGTGAGGTCTGAATAAGTCTTGTGCATTATGTGGAATCTGATCTGGGTCTATGACGTTTCTTGTGGCTGGGTCTGCACTGTATAGATGCAAATATTGTACTTTATTATCTAACCTGCATTAACACATGACATTGTAATCAACCGTCCAACTCCGACAAAAATGATAACAAACAGCATGTTAAAAATAACGACATTATACATTAAGTACTGAAACATATTTCTCACTCATTCTTCTCCTGCATACATACTGGTTTGAAAATGATGATACAAGGGAGAGAAATCCTCTAAATTAAGGGCATGATCATTATGAAGACAAAATATCCATCAACACACTTGGTCCTTACAATGAGTGTGTACTGTTTTTTATTATACATTAAAAACTGTCTCGAAAGACCACTGGTATGAGTAACCACCTGTCTTGAAACACCACTGCTATGAGTAACCACCTGTCTTGAGAAGGAAAGATACTCGATGCTTGTCATAATCTATTATATAGTGAAATTACTTGTCATGAGAAGCCACCTGTCTTGAGAAACCATTTTTTTGGCAGATACCCCATCCCCTAAAACAGGTTTTACTGCATAGAAAGATCTAACTAGTCATTTCCTTATAATCTTCTCTAGTTTTCTGATTCTGTGTCACCAGTCTGAAAAAGCTGAACTACCCAATGATGTCACATGAATGAACTCCACCTAACCCGATTCTTAAGTAAACATTAGGTACAGGATCAACGTAAGTGGGTTATTCAACTAAATAATGTCAAAAATGTGTAAAGCAGAAAAAGTCCAACAGGCTTTTAGGCCCAATTCTTAAGATGGCAATGTTTAAAATCATTTTGAACTAATTACTACATCAAGATTGCAGACCATATTGGAGTTTTACAACCTCTGCATCCAGTCTGAATATTAAAACTGGTTAATGCCTTGGTGTGCAAAAGTAATTACTGCAATACCACTGTCAAGCACTTATGACAACAGAATTCTCCTAAAATGACAGAGGATTCACATTACTATTACTGACACAAAGTAAATCCAATGTAAACAAGTAAAAAATACATGTGTACATGTTGTGTATCCATAATCACGATAGCATCTTCACACTCATCATGTGATACTTCATCACCTATTATCAACCTTCTTAAGCTACAAAAAGGAGTTCCAATAATTTATTAAAATAAATGTCCATTTAATAAAAGAATAATTAGCATTGTATGTTAATAAAGAAATCTGTTAAGTATGTGAAATCACCAGATCACACTCCATGCTTCATGTTTCCCGAGACAATTGGGGTCGTATGCATACAAAAGGTGATGCAAGTCCTCCAATCAATGTAGTATCCAAGTGCATATTTTGCAAGCTTTTAGTCTTGTAGTTTTCTCTTTTTGAAGAAGTCCTTAAAGTGTCACTAAAAATTATTTTAAAATTTTAATGCTATTTACTGTATATACTAGGTCCAAACTGCCAAAGATCTGCCACTGCATTATATGCTGGTATATCCGATCTATGCAGTTTGTTAGCTAATCAGTAGAAATAACACCAAACACCCTCATATACTGGCATATGATGTAATGGCAGAATAGGGTCTATGTTCTTAGCATTTCTCTTAACTTATAAGTGAGAAAATAGAGTATTTCACAGACAGTCTTTTTCAATGAACAAAACAATGCTTAAAAGTACCAGTAAATATTGCACATGCACTAGCTGTAACCCATATTTTTTAGACATGCACCTGAAGTAGATAAAATATATGATTTTTCCATGGAAAAAAGAACTTTCAATTAATGCCTCAAAACAGGAAATACTGTTAACCCATTTGCCCATAACAAAAGCACCTGTGTAATTTTCACACCTACATGATAACACAATCTATGAAGAGATTTAAAAAAGATGTGATTAAGTTACCACATGTTCTAAACTCTGATTTCTATTTTCATCAAAATTTTTGAGAAAACTGCACAAATATTTTGTCTGATGATGTCATGTAAACAGTATAATTGTTTGGAATGATTTTGCTCTTTTTGCAACTATCAGCCAAACAGCTTTTTGCAATTTTAACCAAGATTGCAATTGGAAAACTCTGAAGGGTATGTAATTAGAGTTTTGTACCAGACCAAACACAAGAACAAGAAGTGCCATGTGTAAAAAATTAAGTTAAAACAGCAACATATAATTCCTCCTCTTTTTCCCACTTTGTCAAGAAACTGTTTATTAAGATAGGCATGACTTTTCTAAAGGTATTTTGCTTATATCAACCTAGAAAGAACAAATTTGTCCTTGAAATGCATACATTTCTTCAATCTGCTGCAAATACCAACTTTTTTTTAAAACTTTTCTCTTCAACCCTGTTCTAACAAAACAAATTTACATATTACTGTGCTTCCAATACTCCCAAGAAAATGTAAATACAGTAGCCTATACAATACACTGATTTATGTTTGATATACCCAAGCAGATAAGGTTTGAAAATCTGTTACTATGATTTTGTTAACTTGTATATCTGATTACACAAGGAAATACAGTTTTTTAATTAATGCAATTTAGTATGCTATGAGGAACCAATTCCTTATATCTTCCATGAGGCACAGAGGATTCTCATTCACAGAAATTGCCATGTCACTGTTTGATATATTCATCCTTTCTTCTTTCACTCAGAGGAAAGCCTGGAATCTCATTCTTTTTTTCTTTTAGCCATTTAAAACTGCAACAGTCCACCTTGCAGATTACCTTAATCAAGCAGACAACAGTAATCTTACAGACGACATCGGTCTTGCAGACAACAGTAATCTTACAGATGACATCGGTCTTGCAGACCAGTATGATCATGAAGGGGAGATTGATCTTGCCGACTACACCGTACAGTATTGCTTTACCGCACAGTATTACTTTACCACACAGTATTGCTTTACTGCACGAGATGGATTTTCACAAATGAAAGACAATACAAAAATTGAATGAACACCTGCTTTATGTTCTCATTTTGTATGGACAATCTGGAACGAAGTTCCTACATGAAGAAAGAATTTCCTGAGAATGGACCTAAGTTCAATTTTCAGGTCAAAGTTCAAGCACTCACACAGCAATGGGTAGTAGTGAGATGCATGTATCTGGAACTAAAAAGAAAAGAATTCAAATTAGATCAACTCTGCATTTCCATACAATATTTAACATGAAACAATATTTTAGCATATATTTTTAAATAATTTCATCTTTAGTGACAAATATTTGTGCTTTGCTAGAAACAATATAAAACTGCATATTATGTCAAACTGTAATAGGGGCAGATAAATTTGTCCCCCACCCCTCTCAAAGAAATTACTTATTTGGAGTACATGATGAATCCTAGTACTAAAGACCTGACTTGAAACACCAATTCTAGGGGTCACTAGAAATTTAGAACTACTTTCTCATTGCCTAGATCAACTGTGATGAAGTGATGGCATTTACTGTGAGACCATCTGTCTTGGGAGACCACTTTTGCTGGCAAAAATGATGGCATTTCCAACAAGATTTACTGTCTGATAATTATTTTAAGGATTATACATTTTGTTTACCAATATCTTCGATTTTATGTCCCTTTAAATAACGTTAACATCATGACCTATCGAGCAGGACTAAATATTGATATACATGTAACTATATAGCCAGTATTGTGCTAAGATGCCATTACAGAGCATACATATATGTAACTTACTGAATTTGTAACTACATAGCCAGTATCGTGCTAAGATGCCATTACATGGTATACATACGTGTAACTTACTGAATTTGTAACTATATAGCCAGTATTGTGCTAAGATGCCATTACATGTATACATACATTTAACTTACTGAATTTGTAACTATATAGCCAGTATTGTGCTAAGATGCCATTACATGGTATACATGAATTTGTAACTATATAGCCAGTATTGTGCTAAGATGCCATTACACAGTATACATACATGTAACTTACTGAATCTGTATGGAAAAATATGAACATGTTTTTCTGAGCTATACTGCATGACATTAGGAGTTCATATTTTATCGTACAAATGTAGCAACCTTTTTATTATATACTCATTTTGCTTTTCTACATAATGCTGAATAATAAAAGGAACACACTTCTGCTAGATTCCAAAGTGAATACACAAGTGTAGTTAATAAAATAAGTCACAGTATTCATGCATAACAGAACCTCTCAGCAACCTTTTAACTCATTATCCTCTGGTGTCAAATTTATGTGTCAGGAGGTAGTACCATACTTCCAAGCTCTGAAGTGTCAAAGTCATTTAAGATACACCAAAGAGGGTGGTATTAGAGAAAAGTAGACAGATGTAGCTCTACAGTGATACCAAATAATTTGGCCTTTCTACTTCCATTAAAAAAAATTGAGGGTAAAATGTATTTGAGACACAGTTTTCTTACAACAAAAATTTTCCCATTGTTGGAGTCTGGTTTTGTTTCCAGATTTTAAGACTTTTTTTTGCAAGATATCTAAGGCAGTCTTGTCTTAACTGTTCACAGACAGGTGAACCTTTGCAAAAAGTATGATAAATTGGGGATTTGTAGTAAAACATGGCCAGGACATAAAAAACATGGGTCCAATAAGCAAAAAAAAAACAGAAAAAAGAAGTTCAACATTTACCCTGGCACATGTGTGAGTGAAATAGCCAATAAAAAGCAATGTTTTTAACACAACTAGGAATGAGGCTAAATGAAAAATCTTTTAGAAGAGAAGTACTCAGAAGCAGTCCCCAAAATGCCTTTCCTACTACCATTTCTGGTGAAATTGACAAAAATCTTCAGGGGTTAATGAGTTGACTTGGTAGCATACTGCATGCTCAACTTTTCAACTTGGACTGGAATGGTGAAAGTTTGGTTTTCTATCCATCCAACTAAATTCTGCTTATCTAGTAGTCATGCAATGGAGTTATTAACTGGGTCAATTCCAAATGAAGTATGATACATATGGCAGGCAGGATTGGCCTTGAAGTATGGTACATATGGCAGGCGGGATTGGCCTTGAAGTATGATACATATGGCAGGCGGGATTGGCCTTGAAGTATGATACATATGGCAGGCGGGATTGGCCTTGAAGTATGATACATATGGCAGGCGGGATTGGCCTTGAAGTATGATACATATGGCAGGCGGGATTGGCCTTGAAGTATGATACATATGGCAGGAGGGATTGGCCTTGAAGTATGATACATATGGCAGGCGGGATTGGCCTTGAAGTATGATACATATTGCAGGCGGGATTGGCCTTGAAGTATGATACATATGGCAGGCGGGATTGGCCTTGAAGTATGATACATATGGCAGGCGGGATTGGCCTTGAAGTATGATACATATGGCAGGAGGGATTGGCCTTGAAGTATGATACATATGGCAGGCGGGATTGGCCTTGAAGTATGATACATATGGCAGGAGGGATTGGCCTTGAAGTATGATACATATGGCAGGAGGGATTGGCCTTGGAGTATGATACATATGGCACGAGGGATTGGCCTTGAAGCAAGATGCATGGGTTCTGTTCTGCCACTGATGGTTTGGCATCATAAGGTGGTAAAATATCCAATTCTTTTAACTGGAATTCATAAGAGGATGCAGTATTAAATATTGTTTGTTAGGGTATATCAAGTTCATTTCAATTTGAAGTGCAGTACAGTCTTATTTCGAATGTGATTTCTGTTGGAAATGTACAGTACTGTCTTGATTACACGCTGTAGATCAAAAGTCTGAGTGCATGTAATTAGGATTCGCAGAATTTACTAAACAAGTACATTCTGAGGAAATTCAAGATACAGAAAGGTAAGTGCATTTATTGCCATTGTTATTACCAGTTGTAGATGACACATTCATATGCCCTGTCACTTGTATGCTTTGTTGGTCCCCAGCTATATCACCTGTATGATTTGTACTATAAATCCCAACATTTTCTCAAAAAAAGTAAAACAAAGAAAACTGCAAAGCAGCTGGTGTAAAAGGCTCCCACACCCCAGCTGCTTTGCAGTTCTCCACTGCATGATTCTGACAATGTAAAGTTAATGGAGCAAAAGAATCAGCATTCAAAAAATAAGATTTACATATTTCTTACCTGTGATTTATACAATAATGTGTAAAAAATATGCAGAATTTACCAATCATGCAAAATATATCAAATGAAACTTTTAAACTCCAACACAGTAACATCCAGACCATGCTCAGTGTCATCCTTGACTGTCCAAAACAAATACATTGAGTTTTCAGGCATTGTCATGGGGCATGTGTGTTTATTGAACATTTAAATTTTCAGGCACTGTCATGGGGCATGTGTGTTTGTTGAAAAATTAAATTTTCAAGCAGTGTCATGGGGTGTCTGTGTTTATTGAACATTTAAGTTTTCAGGCATTGTCATTAGGCATGTGTGTTTATTGAACATTTAAGTTTTCAGGCATTGTCATGGAGCACGTGTGTTTATTGAACATTTAAGTTTTCAGGCATTGTCATGGGGCACGTGTGTTTGTTGAACATTTAAGTTTTCAGGCATTGTCATGGGGCATGCGTGTTTATTGAACAATTAAGTTTTCAGGCATTGTCATGGGGCATGTGTATTTATTGAACATTTCAGTTTTCAGGCACTGTCATGGGGCATCTGTGTTTACTGAATATTTAAGTTTTCAGGCATTGTCATTAGGCATGTGTCTTTATTGAACATTTAAGTTTTCAGGCATTGTCATGGGGCACGAGTGTTTATTGAACATTTAAGTTTTCAGGCATTGTCATGGGGCACGTGTGTTTGTTGAACATTTAAGTTTTCAGGCATTGTCATGGGGCACGTGTGTTTGTTGAACATTTAAGTTTTCAGGCATTGTCATGGGGCACGTGTATCTGTTGAACATTTAAGTTTTCAGGCATTGTCATGGGGCACGTGTGTTTGTTGAACATTTAAGTTTTCAGGCATTGTCATGGGGCATGTGTCTTTATTGAACATTTAAGTTTCAGGCATTGTCATGGGGCATGTGTGTTTACTGAACATTTAAATTTTCAGGCATTGTCATGGGGCATGTGTGTTTATTGAACATTTAAATTTTCAGGCATTGTCACGGGGCATATGTCTTTATTGAACATTTAAGTTTTCAGGCATTGTCATGGGGCATGTGTATTTATTGAACATTTAAGTTTCAGTCATTGTCATGGGGCATGTGTCTTTATTGAACATTTAAGTTTTCAGGCATTGTCATGGGGCATGTGTATTTATTGAACATTTAAGTTTCAGTCATTGTCATGGGGCATGTGTCTTTATTGAACATTTAAGTTTTCAGGCATTGTCATGGGGCATGCGTGTTTATTGAACATTTAAGTTTTCAGGCACTGTCATGGGGCATCTGTGTTTATTGAACATTTAAGTTTTCAGGCATTGTCATGGGGCATGCGTGTTTATTGAACATTTAAGTTTTCAGGCATTGTCATGGGGCATGTGTATTTATTGAACATTTCAGTTTTCAGGCACTGTCATGGGGCATCTGTGTTTATTGAATATTTAAGTTTTCAGGCATTGTCATGGGGCATGTGTCTTTATTGAACATTTAAGTTTTCAGGCATTGTCACGGGGCATGTGTCTTTATTGAACATTTAAGTTTTCAGGCATTGTCACGGGGCATGTTTCTTTATTGAACATTTAAGTTTTCAGGCATTGTCATGGGGTATGCGTGTTTATTGAACATTTAAGTTTTCAGGCACTGTCATGGGGCATCTGTGTTTACTGAACATTTAAGTTTTCAGGCATTGTCATGGGGCATGCGTGTTTATTGAACATTTAAGTTTTCAGGCATTGTCATGGGGCATGTGTATTTATTGAACATTTCAGTTTTCAGGCACTGTCATGGGGCATCTGTGTTTATTGAATATTTAAGTTTTCAGGCATTGTCATTAGGCATGTGTCTTTATTGAACATTTAAGTTTTCAGGCATTGTCATGGGGCATGAGTGTTTATTGAACATTTAAGTTTTCAGGCATTGTCATGGGGCACGTGTGTTTGTTGAACATTTAAGTTTTCAGGCATTGTCATGGGGCACGTGTGTTTGTTGAACATTTAAGTTTTCAGGCATTGTCATGGGGCACGTGTATTTGTTGAACATTTAAGTTTTCAGGCATTGTCATGGGGCACGTGTGTTTGTTGAACATTTAAGTTTTCAGGCATTGTCATGGGGCATGTGTCTTTATTGAACATTTAAGTTTCAGGCATTGTCATGGGGCATGTGTGTTTATTGAACATTTAAATTTTCAGGCATTGTCATGGGGCATGTGTGTTTATTGAACATTTAAATTTTCAGGCATTGTCACGGGGCATATGTCTTTATTGAACATTTAAGTTTTCAGGCATTGTCATGGGGCATGTGTATTTATTGAACATTTAAGTTTCAGTCATTGTCATGGGGCATGTGTCTTTATTGAACATTTAAGTTTTCAGGCATTGTCATGGGGCATGCGTGTTTATTGAACATTTAAGTTTTCAGGCACTGTCATGGGGCATCTGTGTTTATTGAACATTTAAGTTTTCAGGCATTGTCATGGGGCATGCGTGTTTATTGAACATTTAAGTTTTCAGGCATTGTCATGGGGCATGTGTATTTATTGAACATTTCAGTTTTCAGGCACTGTCATGGGGCATCTGTGTTTATTGAATATTTAAGTTTTCAGGCATTGTCATGGGGCATGTGTCTTTATTGAACATTTAAGTTTTCAGGCATTGTCACGGGGCATGTGTCTTTATTGAACATTTAAGTTTTCAGGCATTGTCACGGGGCATGTTTCTTTATTGAACATTTAAGTTTTCAGGCATTGTCATGGGGTATGCGTGTTTATTGAACATTTAAGTTTTCAGGCACTGTCATGGGGCATCTGTGTTTATTGAACATTTAAGTTTTCAGGCATTGTCATGGGGCATGCGTGTTTATTGAACATTTAAGTTTTCAGGCATTGTCATGGGGCATGTGTATTTATTGAACATTTCAGTTTTCAGGCACTGTCATGGGGCATCTGTGTTTATTGAATATTTAAGTTTTCAGGCATTGTCATGGGGCATGTGTCTTTATTGAACATTTAAGTTTTCAGGCATTGTCACGGGGCATGTGTCTTTATTGAACATTTAAGTTTTCAGGCATTGTCACGGGGCATGTGTCTTTATTGAACATTTAAGTTTACATGAACACATTTATAGTTAATAAAGAGCATTTCAAAAACTCACCCTGTCATCTGACATTTTAAGAATTCGTGTGAGGATAAGTAAGATAAGGCTACTCCAAGCCTCTCTGTGACTGTCCGACTGAAGAGACATGTAGTACTCCAATGATGATGAGCAGACTCTGAAAATAAAATAAAATTTCATCATAAATAATGTATTTACAAAAAGCCCACATGGCCTGCATACTGAGCCCATGTTCATACCTAGTGAACATGACCCAAAGGTATGTGTCACATAATGAATTGCCTTGACTTTGTATTAAACCAATTAATAAGCAAATAATTTTTTTAAAACAGAACCTTAAAAATGTTGATAATGACACTGGTGGAAAAGTGTTATCTCTTGAGTTACCACTAAAGTGGTTTTAAAAAAAATCCGCATAATCAGAAGTAAATATTGTCAGAGATTTATTAGCATTTTTTTCACCCTGATAAAATCTCCGGCATTTAGAATTAGAAATTGAAATCTACTGTCACTAATCACATTCTAACAAGCATACCAACTTTTCGACAAATGGTACAGGAAACACGTATGCAAAACAAGTATTAAATTTCACTTTTAGGGCAGATTGTGGTATCCTATATTTAATTATAGTGTCTTTTAGCATGACTTGGCTGCCCTATCAAATATCATGTGACAATAGTAAAAATTTTAACAGAAATAAAAAAAAATACCAAAAATAGTTAATACACTTAACGTATCTATACAAAATTGGAACTCCACCTGTGTAGCACTTCCACAATTTAATGGTACCTTCCATTTCACTAGTAAATATCATGCCATATACAATATTCGGTTAACTCTATGCTTGCCCAGGATTAGAAACAATATCTGATTATTCTTTTTTGGTCTTTCTTTGAGTGGCTGTATGTCACATGCATGTCTACTGGTTTGATATGTGCAATTTTACGAAGCCCAATTGTTGCAAACATTAGAATACTGAATGCTTTTCTAGGCATTATCAAATTAAAGACTTGCAACCTACTTCTGTGTCCAGACCAAAACTGAGCATTTATACCAAAGTTTGATTTTTTTAAAGTTAATAAACTGAGAAAAATTAAACATTTTGTCAGATAACTATCAAATTAAAAATTATGCAAATACAAACATGGATGACCATGTAAGTAAGATGCAACTAAAAGGTAAAGTCTTAAGTCGACAATATAGGCATTAATTTTTTTGCATTTTGTTGAAAAATGAGCTTGACATAGGTCTTCTGCATGTAACGCTTAAAACCAATTCAACTTGAAAAAGAGCAGAACAAATTTGGAATGCAACTGAAAGGTAAAATTCCAAGTGTAACAAGGACCATAAAGTCTGCTAAAACCTGTTGAAAAATGGCTGCAGACAAACCAGACCTAAGACTTATTTGTAAATCCTTATACCAAATCTGGTTTGACTCCATGAAGCCCTTTGAAAGGTATTGAATGGAAACAAATTTCTGATGAAACTGAAGGGCAAGTTTAAGTCAAACTGGCATCATAGCTGTTAAATTTCATTAGCAAATGGTGGAAAGTCAAACTGACATTAGTCTTCTTTCTGCACAGCTTTGTACTAAATTTGGTTCCAATCCCTGAAGTACCTCAAAAGTTACTGTGCAAAAACAAAATTATGTGGCAACTGATGAGCAAAATTCCAAATCACACATGACCGTATCTAATTTTGATGGAAAATGGTGAAAATCAAACATGACCTAGATATTCTTGACGAAGTCTCACACCATATTTAAAGATATTTTTATAGGCACTGATAGACAAAGAAAACAGTTAAAGACTGGTGAAATACTGAACCTGACCTAGGTCTTCTTAATGCAAAACCTCATACAAAATTTGCTTTGGATCCATGCTGTCTTTCAAAAGATACTGAGCTGAAACAATACTATGCAATAAATGTAACAGGATATACAGCCATTGGCTACTCTTCATGTGACTTCCATAGTCATGGCAGAAAAATAAAAAACATGGGTTGGTTTACTTAGTAATGATTATCTATAAAAAAAATATCACTCATGGTTTAGGTAATCTGAACATCTGCCTCATAATTTGACTTCAACCTCCTCAATATTTGACTTCAACCTTCTCAGTATTTGACTTCATACTCAGGTTCAGTCTTGTTCTATATGTTCCAGCAAATGTCAAGGAATAATTCCTTTACAGACTTTACAAATGTCAAGGAATAATCCCTTTACAGACTTTACAAATGTCAAGGAATAATCCCTTTACAGACTTTACAAATGTCCAGGAATAATCCCTTTACAGACTTTACAAATGTCAAGGAATAATCCCTTTATAATTTACAGACTTACTGTATAAGCCTCTGCTCCACCTGGGGCCAGGCTGCTGTCCTGGATTCATCGTTGTACATCCGGAACAGAATTCGGAACAAACAAGCCAGACTCTGGGTCTCCTGTTTCATTAAGTTTGGCTTGGCCTTTCCTTTAAACCCTGAAATGAGTTACATAAATGTTGTAGGAAAATATGCCACGGTTTTGAGCCATCTCAGACTTTGAGATTTTTCATAATGATAGTGTAATGTATTTGTGATTTGTGTGTTTGAGTTTTGGTCCATGAGTGTAGATTCTATTTTCTGATACAGCTATAAATAGATGTTTACTAGTTTTAAACTAGCCTTAATAATGAACTTATTTACAAGTTTGGGGAAATTCTCTGATTGGATGCCTGAGTACTGTTAACATATGTCAGGTGGTTTGTATTATGAAATAAGTCATATGGATACATTGATGAATTGTGACACAAAGCCATAATCAAGTCATGTAGATATATATAAAAACAGAATTGAACAATTATCATTATTCCTAATTCCTATTATTGGAATAATATCAGTCTGTAGATGCATTTAATGTTGTATTTAAATTTAATTTGAAAGGAATTGTTTATTTATTTCAAACCAAGGTCATGAGTGCATACCATACTGCCAGCAAATGATGTAGACTGAACTTGATCTAGTTCATCTTCATGTGTTATCTCATATCAAATTTAATTTCAGTGCATCAAGTCTATACAACAGTTTTTGAGTTTAAACAAAATTGAGGGAAAAGTTACAAGCTAACAAGAAACATAAATCCATCCATACAATTTTGCCAGAAAAAGGTGAAATCAAACTTGACAAAGTTCTTAGTATATGACTTCATACCAAATTTGATTTCAAAGCATTTAGTCCTTCAAAAGTAACCAAGCAGAAACAGAAAATCAAATTTCCAAGTCATAAATGCATATAACTTTGGCATGAACAGTAAAAATGGAACTTGACTTCATTCTTTTTATGTACAACCTCAAACATAATTTGATTTGAATCCAAGTTATACTTCAAAAGTTACTTAGTGGAAACACAATCTGCGATGAATGTAATGTGGTGTGTTGCCTCAGTACATGATGGAATAGAAATATGGTTAAAACCATATTAAGAAACTTGTTTGGTAAATTATATTCCTCTTACCAAATTATATTAATGTTAGGAAATAAACTCTGCTACATATCAAAATCCAGCCCTCCCAGAAAGAGGAAAATGTCATTGTTATCGTCTGAATACCATATCAACAAAGGGAAGAAATTCTTACATATTTCCCCCCTTACCACCAATAGGTAGCTATCAGAGAACTGCATATTTATTCACATGGTAAAAAAGTTGTGACAAAGGAGCCTCGTTAACCTGCTTTCCACAAAATGTTCCTTTGTTCATGGTTGGAGTTGAAGGCTTTAGCAAAGTTGTGGGATTCCATCAAGCAGTCGGCCAGAAGGAAGAGCTGCGAAGAGGACAGGAACTGGTACATTCCCTGGTCCTCTTGTTGCTGTGTTGGATCAAAATCATGCAGAATCTCACTCTCAGCCTGACAAGGAGATGGACAGAAGAGGATATTACAAGAGTGTTCATTAATTATGAAGAACATGAAACCATTTGATCACTGCCACGAGATTCAGAATGACCAATATAAAGATTTTTCTGCACTATATTGATTTTTCATCTGTTTTTATGATATCTAGCTGGATAAGCCTGAAGTGATCCAAAAAAAATTAAGGACAGAAGTTAGATTTTAAACAAGATTTTTCAAGTTCATTTATCAAAAACTTTCATCTTAAAAATATATGTTAATTCATAAATATTATAAAACTGAGAATGAATTAAGGTATACTATCTTCAAGAGAGTCCCAAATGGGCCAGAGATCACTCACCTGGCTGACATCAATTTAAAAGGCAATGGCAGATGACCTAGATATCTTCTATTTGAAACCTGATGACATTCAAAGTTTTTTTTAAATATTTTGTTAGTAATGGCAGCCATACTGGATGGCAAATCACAATCTTTAGTGCAAACTTTGAGCTTGCCAAATATAAAAAGCCTTTATGCCAGGATGCTTTCTCTCTCTTTCCGTTGAGCAGGATTTGAAAAAAAATGTTATTTTAAGTGTTTTGTCTCTATTTTTAATGATGGCTGCCATAATTGATAGTGGTTCCGCATCGTTTGTAAAAATCTGATCTGTCTTCTTACATGGATGCTGTAATTTGGTTGAATTCTATTAGTGGATTCTGAGATGTTTAAAAGTTTTTATATTTTTTGCAAGAGAGGCCTAATTTCAGGGTCTTCAAAATGTATTTTTCTTTTCTACAAACTTTAAAGACCTTTAAGCTGGGATAAATTTTGCAAAGATGATTGAAATCGGTCAATATGCTTTTCAGAAGTTGAAAATGGCAATTGTTGACGGATTACGCAAAGTAAAAACATGACCAAACCATATGCTCTCTACGTCAAGGCCATTATATCAGGATATATCTGTTATCTTTGCTAGCCAAGGCCTTCATATCAGGATGTGTCTGTCATCTTTGCTAGCCAAGGCCTTCATATCTGGATGTGTCTGTTATCTTTGCTAGCCAAGGCTTTCATATCAGGCTGTTTCTATTATCTTTGCTAGCCAAGGCCTTCATATCAGACTGTTTCAATTATCTTTGCTAGCCAAGGCCTTCATATCAGACTGTTTCTATTATCTTTGCTAGCCAAGGCCTTCATATCAGGATGTTTGTTATCTTTGCTAGCCAAGGCCTTCATATCAGGCTGTTTCTATTATCTTTGCTAGCCAAGGCCTTCATATCAGGATGTTTCTGTTATCTCTGCTAGCAAAGGCCTTCATATCAGGATGTTTCTGTTATATTTGCTAGCCAAGGCCTTCATATCAGTATGTTTCTGCCATCTTTGCTAGCCAAGGCCTCCATATCAGGATTTTTATCTTTGCTACCCAAGGCCTTCATACCAGATTATCTGTCAAATCTGGTCAAATTCTCTTCTGCAGTTTGAGAGAATAATTTGTTGAAAAGTTTTTCTATTTTATAGCAATTTCAGCCATATTTGATGGTGGATCAGCATCAAAGGTCTTCATTCATGCCAGGATGCTTTCTGTCAAATTAATGCCAGGATGCTTTCTGTTAAATCCATGCCAGGATGCTATCTGTTAAATTAGGCTAAATTCTGTCTGAGAAAAGGTGATTTGAGTCATATCTGATGATGGACTGGCATCATTTTGTACAAAGAAGAAAGGTCTTCATTCATGCCAGGATGCTTTCTTTTAAATTAGGCTAAATTCTGTCTGAGAAAAAGTGATTTGGGTCATATCTCTGATGGACTGGCATCATTTTTAACAAAGAACAAAGTTCTTCAGGTCAGGTTTGGTCATGTTCTGTTTAGCACTTTGTCCATTCAAGGTTTCTCTAATTTTAGTTACAGAGGGTCTTAAAAGTGGGTCATAACTGGTCATAAATTCCCAAGAAATCTTCAAGATGAATGAAAAAGTTTTTCTGTATTTCTGTTTATGGTTTTCATATCTAGCTAGATCAGCATCATCTGTACAAATATTGCATATCACGAAATCAGTCTAAATTAGTTTACAACAAAAACCCTTTGAAAATCATGCTTTATACAGCAATGGCAGCAGCATCATTTAATGACATATTGTGATTATTTACAAATCTAAAATGCCATGATGCCAACGAGTTTTGATGAAGACTAGGAATTATACTTTGAGTCCTCAATGACAAGGTCAAGCAAGCAGATTAAGGAATTTCTGTCTCCTGCCTATCATGGAGAGGTCACAATAGCGTATGCACTTGCTGATACGTTGGGTCTAACTGCTAACATCACAGACCCTGATCTATTGATGGATAATGCAGTAGCAGATCAGGGTCTATATTGTTTATTGTACTGATTACTTCAAACAAACTGGGACATTATTAGTGGCAGTAGATCTGTATCTGTGCAGATTGCAGTTGGATTGGACTTATCAGCAAGTATATATTGTAGTAGCTGTATTAATGTCATACACAAAATGCTGTGTTGTATTGATACAAATGTGAAGCTAATTTTATGGTTTTACCTTCAATGGCATTTAAGTAATAAAGAGGAACGGTAAAGACAGTAACAATAATCAGTGACCTTCACCTTCAAGGGGTCATACACCAGCATGCTGATCCAAGAAACTTTCTTTTATCTCAAATGCCTTTTCATATATTTTGTTACCTGGTTACTTGGTCAGCCATGGTTTCACTAAAATTCAGTTTCTTTCCCTCAGAATGAATTAGCATGCTTATCATGCTTCAGACAATATTATGTTTTCGTAAAATGTGATGATAGAAAAAATGGATGCAAAATGTTTTCGTAAAATGTGATGATAGCGAAATGGATGCAAAATGTTTTTGTAAAATGTGATGATAGCGAAACGGATGCAAATGTTTTTGTAAAATGTGATGATAGCAAAATGGATGCAAAATATTTTTGTAAAATGTGATGATAGCGAAATGGATGCAAAATGTTTTTGTAAAATGTGATGATAGCGAACTGGATGCAAAAAAATGTTTTTGTCATAAATTTTAACACATGGAAAACATTTTATACTTAAAAAAAATAGATGAAGAATTTCTTAAATGTGAAGAAATCTTCAAAATTTTATCACAATAAGGCAAGACTCATATATGAAAGGCAAATGTAAGTTTTGTGACTGTTACCAACTTTCTAATAAGAAAAATATTCCAAAATCTCAATTAGCGGAAGAAATTTTCAAATGTTTAGTTAAACTGGGCAGGACTTCCTCTGGAATGGTACACATTTTAGTAATGTCATGCTTTTAAGCAGATCTCATCCCTTTAGTTCCAACCATTCCAAAGTTACGTACAGTAGAAATAAAAGTGTGTCTCATGGACTGGCTGACAAGCAAAGGCTGATGGAAGTATGGACTGGAGCATTAAGTTACCTGTGCAGCTGCCAAGTTCTCAGCATCTTCCTTCTTGCTTGTTGTGGGAAAGAAAACAATGTTGTCTATGGTTTGAATCAACTCCAGTTGTACAACACATTTGATTAGCAGACTCTGGAATAACTTCTGCTCTGAACTCACTTCTGAAATGTAAATGAATAACAATCAGATAAAAAAAATTCATTCAATTTCAATTGCAACCTGTTGGAATACCTGCTGTTCATAAGCCCTTTTTTTGGCGTGTATGAAAGCATTGTGTTTTTTAGAGATGTATATCTAATAAATATGCTGAAACAAAATGAAAGAGAAAAAATATTGATTCAGCAGATTATAAAGTGTTTGAAACATTTTTCCTTATGTACACCTTACACTGAGTATTTTTTTATTCCCATTCTAATTGCTCAAATAAATATATTACTGTAAACAATAGCATGCAAAAACCCATTCAATACATAGTCTACAAAGATTTTCATTATGTTGTATTTACACTGCAAATCATTAATCAGGCTGTTGTATTTACACTGCAAATCATTAATTAGGCGGTTGTATTTACACTGCAAATCATTAATCAGGCTGCTGTATTTACACTGCAAATCATTAATTAGGCTGTTGTATTTACACTGTAATTCACATATCAGGCTGTTGTATTTACACTGCAAATCATTAACTAGGCTGTTGTATTTACACTGCAAATCATTAATCAGGCTGTTGTATTTACACAGCATATCATTAATTAGGCTACCCCAGAAACAAAATAATATTTGATCTAGACAAAGCCCAATGCTAAGTTTTTGGACAGTTTTGCTAGGAATTATTTTCTCGTCTCAAAGTTTTGAGATGTCAAAAAAGTTAATTATTTTTGGCATCTGAAACAGTGTAAAGATGGAGTATTAAAATGTTATCTTGATCATTATTCATCATCAAAAGAAAGCAAAATCTAATTTGAAGATATAAACAGACAAAACTTCAATTTATCTAGATTTTACCCATCGTAATTTACAATAATTTTTGGCAGTAGTCTGGTTCAGGTCTATTATATGATCAGCTTAATTTTTATTATAAACAGAGACAAGTTTGTCAAAGTAAGTAGAAAAGGCCTTTTGCAAAACAGAGCAGTATCACGGGATTACACAAAAAAATTATAACAAACGGCACTGTCAAACCTGATGCCTTCATCTCACTTTTAGCCTAATCACTTACACTATGTTTGGGTGTGGTTTTACCAAACTTTTTTGCAATTTTGAAAACAGTCAAGTTAGAATATTGGTCAAAAGATCATAGAGGAGCCATGGATAGCACAGTAGCAGATACACCTGCACTGAAGCCCTACCAATTGGCCAATGTATGATCAAAGCTGTTAAAACATCACTTCAAGATTTTAACTCCTGAATTAATATAGGAACTCTGGAGTCCTTACATTTATAAAATTCATCAAGCAAGAAGAGGAACCAAAGTTTAGAAAATCCAGATTTTTCTGTACTTGAATTGTTTGATGTGATGATGTTGTGGATAGAACAGAAACTGTATCCACATATTTTAAAACTTTCTGAACTTGGGCTCAAGACCCCAAAATTAGACTGATACTTGCTTAATAAAAATATAACAGTAGGAGTTCAGGGCATGTACTGAAAAGAAACCCATCAAGAACACAGATGCCCCATTACAAACCCTTAAAAGAGAACTAAACCCAAAACCTAAGTATGATGAATGGATGGATGGATGGACAAGGGTAGTACAATATGCCCCTACCACTGTCATTTTAAGTTATTAAAACAAGAAATCTCAAAAGCTCCAGATTTTATACTGTAAAATTTTTGGGACTTGAGTTCTAGTTTAAAACAATGGTTCTTTTATGTGTGATTTGTTTTTAATGATACATCAGCACATAAAAGGATAATTAATACCAATGAGTGCCAGGATGTAAGACACACAATGGCAGTGAACCCAGGTTGGCCTAGTCATTCTTTAAACCTGCAACCCACTGACATCAACCAGAGATCCATCAAGGCTACTCAGTTAGTTATGAACATATATTAATCAGTTGACGGTACCAGAGTAAAACAAAGTTTTCTCTTGGTACTCCAGTATTCTGTCTATGAGACTAACAGATGTGCACATCTTTCTCCACAAGTAAGTAATATATTAAGTTATGCTTTGCAGTAAAAACGTTTAATTAATTTAAAAGGCTTACTAATACATTAAATGGGCAATACATCTTATATAACTGCAAGAAGAAAAGACTCAAACAACTGTCACTAACTTGATCTTGGGATTTTGTGATCTCTAGAGTCAACTGATACTGTGCTTATAACACTGTCAGCCCTTTTTAATCGTACATTGCTCTCTGGGGACATCTCCTGAAAATAAAAAGGGGATATAAGTATAAAAAAGGGGATATAAGTATTAAAAAGGGGATATAAGTATAAAAAAGGGGATATAAGTATTAAAAAGGGGATATAAGTAGAAAAAGGGGATATAAGTATTAATAAGAAGTAGGCCTGATATTGCTTACCTGCTTGACATCTGCCTAAAAGACCAATGCAAGAGAGATGGTCAAGAAATCTGGGTCAAATGGATGCTTTCTCCAGAAAACAATTTCCATGATTTTTACTGCATATCCAGAATGTGTTATAACACTAACAGAAATTTTATAAATATGAATAAATATCATTATCATATAGGTTATATAATTTTCATTTGTACTCTATGGGGATTCTAACCCAGGGCTATACCAGCTACTCGGTACATCAATTAATGGTGATGTGTGCATGGTTGAGACGGTATAGGAATCTGTGCTTACACACAAGGTGATGGGTGCTAATAATGATAAATATACACACACACAGGATAACTATTTAACAAAACATGAGTGGTTCCTGAATTTTTTGTCTTCACCAATTTCTCCTGACTGACTTCTAAATGCTACAAATTATAAAGCTAATTTTATTTGGTGACCTTCTAGTAATGGCAATCTGTCCTTAGAATGGAAACCAGGTTGTGCCATTAAAATAACTGAGCAATCAGAATGGATCTGCATGTAGCATGGATCTATGGATATCATATATAGTTCACTCACTCTGAATATTGAAGCCATATTATCACAAGTTACCAGTCATGAGTGACATCAGTTTTAGTGAGATAGACGATGGTAGCTCAAATTTAGATGAATCAACATCCAGGAGATATTCCATTTGGGAACAAGGTTACTAAGCATGGTTCAGATATGTTGAAATTATACCACAAGTTGGAGATTTCCTCGTTACAGCCAACACAGTCTCTTCCATAAAGTCAGAATGTGTCTGAAATTATGGAACAGTATCCCTTGCTAATTTCTCATCTTCATCATCTTCAAAGAAAAGACAATTTTTCACTGGGGAATTGGTGCTGAGAGTAGTGAGATAGCACTGATGTGACACCAGTCAGTGATAAAGCAATTTCCACCTGTTTATCATCTTTAACCACTGCGATCCTCTCCACAACTTAAACTCCAAACTCTTTTTGATCATGACATCTCTGAAAGGAGCCAGGAGATGTTTCTCTGGACATGAATGGATTGCTTAAGTAAAGTAGAGGTAAATATAACTTATCTGAAAACATGTTACTAAATCAAGCAAATCATTGACCCAGGAATTTTTTTCTCCATCTTAGTAGCATGATGTCCCACCGAGCCACATTATCCTGAAACCAGGCTGACCAGTCATACTGGGGGTAGACCATTTCCATACCCTTCCATTCTGTCCCATCTAAGGCCATAGGCCTTCATTAAGAGTTCAGGACATCCTTTGCAGAGACAGTGATGTTACAGGATGACATGCTACAATAACATTTGGTGAGTTTGGTTTTTGGTTCACAACATGAACAAACTAACTAGCTCATTATGTGGTGGATAATCAATGTGAAGAAGCAGACCTGTCAACCATTATGGTTTGGTTGTGGTGTTGCACCTCATCAAAGAGGGGGATTTACTTCCTCACAGAGACCGCTTCAGTGGCCTAGTGGTTAGAGTGTCCGCCTCAGATGAGGGAGGTCACAGGTTCAAACCCCAGCCAAGTCATACCAATGAATAATAAAAATAGGGAAAGCAGCTGCCTCACCTGGCCCTCAGCATTAAGAGGTTAGTGCTAGGACTGGTCGACCTGGTGTCAGAATAATGTGACTGGGTGAGACATCATGCTATTTGTCTGCAGCATGATGTCCCAGTGCTAGACATCCCTATAAACTGTCACACTGCAGACATCATAGTGATATGACTAATTTTTTTTCTTTCTTCCTTTCTTTTTATATTTTTCTTTTATTTGTTCACTAAACCTTGATTAGATACATTCAAATGACATAAAATCAATCCAGTGGCCTAACAGAGTATCCCCTTCAGAAGTGGGAGGTTATGGGTTCGATCCCTGGCCAAGTCACACCAAAGACTTACAAAAATGGTACTAACAGCTGCCTCGCTAGGCGCTCAGCATTAAGAGGTTAGTGTTAGGACTGGTCAGCCTGGTTTCACGATAATGTGACTGGGTTGGACATCATGCTACATGTCTGCGGCATGATGCCCCAGTGCTAGACATCACTATAAACTGCCACACTGCAGACATAGTGATATGACTGAAAAATTGTTAAAGCTATGTCAAAAATCCTAATCACACGCATAATGAAATGACTTAAAAACAGGAGTATTATTGTACTATGAGATATAGATTCAGATGACATATGACATTATGTGATTGGGTGCCTCTCAAAGACCTCAACAGGTAATGTATCTTGTTCCCTCAAGGTACACTTCTGGTACCCATACTTTACTGGTCATATATTTCAGTCCATCATAATGTGCAATACTGACAAGATACAACCTTGATGGCTTGCCAGAATAATTTACAAAAAGTCACAATTATTTGTAATGGAAAGAGCAATTATACATGCTAATGCTAACATGATAATGCTTGATTTTAAGACTATCACCTTCTACATGGTTCCCATGCTTTTCTAAAGATAAATTTCCAAGTCATTTCCAGGATGAAATGAACTATTTTCAAGGTTCACATGTGACCATTACTGAATGGAATTTAAGAGCATTTGAGATTATAAAACCTGCATTTTCTAAATCTAAAGATGTTTCTCTTTCAAGACTCTCCATAGTCAGAATAGATCATGATGTACAAAACCACAAAATGTATTACACAAAACAAGTTTGATTATATTTCTATAAACTGGCATGTGAAGTCATTTCAATGTACAAAATAAAAATTCTAACTTTATTTTGCTGACCTGCATTATATTGCTAAGTGGGAACAACATAATGAACATACATTAGTTTTGTTTTCTTTCAAACCATTAATTCTAAAGAATTCTAAAGCAATATATATATATATATATATATATATGCATCTTATAGAAAGTAAACATTTCCTATTACAGCATTAAAAAAACAATAAATGCAAATAATTAGAATCTTGTCTTCTAACAAAGAGAGTTTAACCCTGAAGTTATCTGCACCAATAAAATCTTAAGCAAGATTTATCAAACACCCTAACCTCCTTAAGAAGATCTGGTTAAAAATCCATCATTTAAAAACATTTTCAAAAGAGTTGATTGAAATTTTGACACAAGAATTTTCTTTAAAGTCAACTTGTCTTCTTGTAATTTGTTAAACCAGTCCCCAAACCTGTATTGGTACAGGGGGTTGAATAGTTTTTTAATATAAAATACAAGGGACGACAATTTCTCATTTCAGCTCTGAGATTCAACAATTCGGACTATAAATTTGGCTTAAAACGAATGTTAGTCTGTTTCCTAATCTGGGTTTCTTCCGAATATTCCCACCCCACTTTTGTCATATTTGGACATTTAGGTTGGGGTGTGGGGTCCTTGCAAGTGCATATCGAAAATTTGGAATTTGAGCCATGGCGCAGTAGCGACATATAGTAGTTAATTAACCAGCGGGCCCAGAAAATTTATTGATAGAAAAATGATTTTTTTTCTTGTTATGTCTTTATTTCGCTGACAGACTAGACCAAACTACGAAACTGATGAAACCTGACCCGGTACTCGCCATTTGCATTACTAGTCACTTCACGAATCTCAAACAACATCGGATGTCCATTATTCACGTCATAACAACAACAATCTCCATTTTAATGTTCTTATAGAGAAATTCAATTATATTAAATGAAAGTCAGATACTTTTTGTAAAAACCAGCAATCTGGACAGTCTGATTTATTAAGCAGACAGCACATGTCAACGTGGCACAACAAAACTCCAGAAGTTGTTCTTGGAATATATAAATATGGAAAACTTTGTGTTCTTTTGTTTTTGTATTTTAATTACAACCAGTATACAACTTTCATTTAATATTGGTTTATTTTTTCTCTACAACATTTGAAATTGTGGGTTGCTTGATTTGTGTACCAGGTCACATTTCATCAACTCGATTTTAATATTCACAATTTCTGAGACAATAAGTAATTCTCATATCCATTTCATGCATGTATCACTCGATCTAACAACATTTAAAGTTTGCTAGGCCATCTGGTAAGCAACTATGCTTTGCCAACACAATGTTTGCCTCTTGTTATGCTAGAGTGGTTTTCATAGCTTCCATGTAAGGAAAGATGGATATCAAGCTGACTTTGAAAATAAAAGTCTACAAGACGAATCTAATCCACTGAGCATTTGAATTGACTCAGCATATATGTTTATTGCAAGCACCCAACTGCTACTAACTGCACCCCCTGAATATTCTGGTTAGAACTCGATAAATTTAACTCAGGATCAGTTTAGTTATGACTCAATTACGTGATTGTTTCTGGCATCAAGTGGTGGCAGAAAATTCCTGGGTTTTTCCAGACTTTCATCAATATTTGCACAATTCCAGGACATTTCATGGTCAGGAAAAAAATTATCATTTCTCCCTACTTTTTCCTGATTTCCCGATAGCGTTGGAACCCTGCTTCTAACAGTTTCTCTGCAACATGCCTATTTAAGCTTAGAGAATAAATAACATTTACACATTACGGCCCTAATAGTTTGCCATATGCATGACTCATTACCATCTACAAACACACCTATTAAAGCTGAGAGCAAATAACATTAACACATTATGGCCCTAATGGTTTGCCATATGCATGACTCATTACCCTGCTATCTATACTAGCATTATCTCCAGATGAGTCTTGGTGTCCTGGGGAGCCAGGCTCCAGCTGCTGATCAGTGTTTTCTGGAGACCAATGCAGCAAACTGAAATGAATGAAAACACAATGGTTATACAACTGTTCTGTTTCATAGGAAGATTTTGCAGAGAAATACTGTTAAATCTAAACATAGTCAATTATTTTTTAAACTAGTGGAGCTCATATGTGCTTATTTTTTATAAGAACTTACCAGTAGCAAAATGTATCCTGATGCGAAAATTGTTTAAATATTTACCATTATATTTCTGAAGACTGATCAAAGAGAGAAAGGAATGAATGATAGAATCACAAACAGCAAATTACATGCTTGACAGGCATCTATTTAGATAACTTTGTTTTTTGCAGAAACCATTTTCTTCTTCCTGGCAGAGTGACATTTCTTTTTGACCATTTTCTTCTTCCTGGCAAAGTGACCTTGCTTTTGACCATTTTCTTCTTCCTGGCAGAGTGACCATGCTTTTTGACCATTTTCTTCTTCCTGGCAGAGTAACCTTGCTTTTTTACCATTTTCTTCTTCCTGGCAGAGTGACCTTGCTTTATGACCATTTTCTTCTTCCTGGCAGAGTGACCTTGCTTTATGACCATTTTCTTCTTCCTGGCAGAGTGACCTTGCTTTATGACTATTTGATCCCAAAGTTGAGAGGCTTCATCCTTAGTGCAAGCCATCAACAAAGTTTGGTCTGGGTCTGCATGGAATACACAAACCTCAAATGTTTAAGCCAAGTGACTTATGTGTATCCAGGTCCAAGTTTATAGAATGATATATGAAATTAACTTTCTTTATCTCTGTTGGCAATCAGCCTAGAAACCTGCACAGAAAAACAATCTGCTTACGATTCAGCTACAATCATACATGGGGCCCCGAGTGGCTGAGTGGTCTAAAGTGCTCACTGCTACAGATCACTGCCATCTCACCTGTCTGTGTGGGTTCAAGTCTCAGATTTGGCCAATGAAGTTATGTAGAAAAGCTTGCCAGTAGCTTCTCATGGATCGGTGGTTCTTTCCAGGGTTTTCCCGGGTTCATCCTCCACCATTTATACTAGTCACCATGTATAGCCTATCCTGTGCTGAAAAATGGTGTTAAAACCTACAACAACAACAACAACAATCACACAATTTCACTCACTTTGTTGAGCATCATGTAGCAATGTTTGGTAGAAATCTCATTGGTTAAAACATAATTGCAGGTATAAATATTCCTTAAATTTACACAACATTTGATCAAAATGCATGAAATGCATCTAATGTACAGGTAGTCACTTTGCAAAAAAACATTTAGTCTACAAGTAGCCTCTGGTAGGGGAAAGGGGAGGTAATTTGTTATTTCCTTTCATCTTTATATTATGAAATAACATGTACTGATGGAAAAGATCAATTTCATCTTTATGGGAGGGTTGAAATTGAGAGATATCAGTTTATTTCCCAAGGGCTGTTCCATTTAAGCAGATATGGTACCCAGGTAAGGCAGTTTTTAAAATATATACCAGGGTACTTTGATTTCAACGAGTTCATATTAAAATGATAAGAAAATTCTAAATTGCATCAATGGATGAGTACCCAAATCTAAAAGTGCCTTCCCTGGGTCCATTATATGTTTTACTGGAACAGCCCTAACATTACTATGATGCAATTTTCATCTTTATGCGAGGGTTGTTGGATATGAGGGTTTATTTCCTAACTCTAATAGGATCAGTTAAGGTGATCTCCCCAGTCATATGAAATGATGTCAGTACAGACCATAATTTCTCATTGTGATCTCTCCAGAGAAATTCCTGCAGGAAGCTATTGTTTGACTTGCCACTGAGGCAGTTGCTGCTGCTGAGGCCGATCTCAACAGGATGATAATACAGTCTATGCATTTTGTAAATGCCTACTGGCTGAAGATAAAATTGAATGGGAGTAAATGAAATTGGTATGTTGTTCGTTTGAATGCAAATAAAAGGAACATGTACAGAGCCATGTAGATAGGGAATCTGTCAGTCAGAATCTCATCCCTTTGGATGGAAAATCAAACTGTACCATTTTAATCCAGTTATTTATATGCTGAGCCAGCTGAAATCTATTACTGATCTGAGCTTCCCATTGGCTACTGAAACAAAAAAAGCCTGGGGAAAAACCCAACAGAGTTCAGTCAGCAAACAGATTCTATCTCCCCACCTGATTAGTAAGGAGTTTATCTCCTTGAGTTGTGTTTCTGCCTTTTCAGGATCGGTTGGAATCTCCAAAAGTCAAGAAGAAAGCAAAGGAGGCTGGATAAATTAAATCTGAAGCCCTTTTAAAACAACTTAGCTCATCCATTTATTTTGTGGATAAAGATATATCCAAATCTACCAATAATGAAGTGGAAATGAGAATGCCCAGTACATAGGTACTCATTTAGCAGTGGAAATGAGAATGTCCAGTACATAGGTACTCATTTAGCAGTGGAAATGAGAATGTCCAATACATAGGTAGCCATTCAGCAGTGAAAATGAGAATGTCCAGTGCATAGGTACTCATTTAGCAGTGGAAATGAGAATGTCCAGTACATAGGTAGCCATTTAGTAGTGGAAATGAGAATGTCCAGTACATAGGTACTCATTTAGCAGTGGAAATGAGAATGTCCAGTAGATATGTAGCCATTTAGTAGTGGAAATGAGAATGTCCAGTATATAGGTAGCCATTTAGCAGTGGAAATGAGAATGTCCAGTACATAGGTACTCATTTAGCAGTGGAAATGAGAATGTCCAGTACATAGGTACTCATTTAGCAGTGGAAATGAGAATGTCCTGTACATAGGTACTCATTTAGCAGTGGAAATGAGAATGTCCAGTAGATATGTAGCCATTTAGTAGTGGAAATGAGAATGTCCAGTATATAGGTACTCATTTAGCAGTGGAAATGACAATGTTCAGTACATAGGTAGCCATTTAGGGGTGGAAATGTGAAGTGCACTGAGAGAGTTTATTTCTTTCATCTATATAATACATAGATGGAAAAGACAAATTTTGAGGGAGGGCAGGATTTGAGAGGTATATGATGTTTTGACTCTCAAGATACAACTAAGTAGGATTAGTGATTCCATTGGCCTCCACATGGATGGTTGACCAGATGTTTCCCACCCCAACAAGTCACAACTATATCACTGAGATGCTGCCAAACAACCTGGTAAGGAAGCTGATCTTGTATCTGATAGACTAATGATGCACTAGATATTGGTTAAAGATGTCTTATTCGGCTGTAACAGTACCATGGTACATTCCATTTTGGGCACAGGGCCAAAGCCTTCAGTCACAGCAGATCAAAGTTCATCAGCAGGTTGAAAAGGTCTTTGCTTTGTTCTGTATCCTTTTTCCCATGGTGACACAATGTGTCTCAGGTTGTGGAATAATAAACTTTACTTGTGATGGATGCTAACAAAGTTGTAGGGGAAAGTTGGCTATCTTGGGTAATGATGCCTTAGGCAGAGGAATATGTCCATGATCACACCACTGTGAGAAAATTTTCCACTCAATGCATACATTTTCAAAGTGGTGAGCCTTCTCACCCAAGCAATTCATTTCACTACTTGCTCTGTGAAATGTTTGTCCCTGAGGGCTTGTTTGATGTGATTTAGGCATGCAAGTTAAATAGATCCACTGGGTTCTGATGAAACTCCTACTGTTTAGGTCATTTTAGCAGGTTAGGTATAGCTAAGATTTCTGTGGAATTTCCATTGCCTGATTTAACAAGTCATTTATCCATTTTTCTCAATAGTGGGAAGCAATCAGATATTGCACTCTGATTCCCTTGCTTTCAACACAATCTTTGAGATCAGGAGTGTTGGAGGTTCATACTGTTCCATACAGTCTTTGAGATCAGGAGTGGTGGAGGTTCATACTGTTCCATTCAATCTTTGAGATCAGGAGTCTTGGAGGTTCATACTGTTCCATACAATTTTTGAGATCAGGAGTGGTGGAGGTTCATACTGTTCCATACAATCTTTGAGATCAGGAGTGGTGGAGGTTCATACTGTTCCATACAATCTTTGAGATCAGGAGTGGTGAAGGTTCATACTGTTCCATACAATCTTTGAGATCAGGAGTCTTGAAGGTTCATACTGTTCCATACAATCTTTGAGATCAGGAGTGGTGGAGGTTCATACTGTTCCATACAATCTTTGAGATCAGGAGTGTTGTAGGTTCATACTGTTCCATACAATCTTTGAGATCAGGAGTCTTGGAGGTTCATACTGTTCCATACAATCTTTGAGATCAGGAGTCTTGGAGGTTCCATAAAACAATAGTGTATATTGATCAAGAATATAATAAACCTTGTGCTTTTTTTGAATCTTGACCAGATAGGGGGAAATCACTATAGTGGTGGTGGCTGTAACGAGTGACACATTTCTGTCCATTATACACGTTTACACCCTGGTAAGGACATTCAAACCAAAGGAAGGTACCCTGAACTGGTATATCAAGTCCCTGAATGTAATTAGTCTCCCTTGCAAAAAATGTTGACAATCTATCTGGACATTTTCCACTTCAAACTATGATGGCTGAATGAACAAATTGATAGCTGGATCTATAACCAATCAAAGGGTGCCACTGGCCTTTTGGCAGCAAAAGCCACCTAAGTAACCTTGTTGGTGTTGAATACACAGGAGGTACACTTATTATCTCTTGGGATGTCTGTAGTGAAGGTTAACATACAATGATTAGGGGCACAGAATGGTCTGGAAACCCTGCTGTGGCATACAACTGTCCTCGGATGAACACAGCTGTGTCCTGGCACCTGGGTCTGTCATGGCAATTAGAAACTGAGGCACTAAACTAGGCACAGGGGCATTATATTGGCCATAGACCAACATGGGTCCTATAATGGATAAAGACAATGTGATCTGTTATGCAGATGTTAGTGTTATAGTGCCAGGGCAGGTTATGTGATTTTTTATCACCATTACCTATCCATTCAGGCAAAAGAAAAGGCTATATCAGAAGCTGTGCTGACTACACAATCCACATGGGAATTCAATCTTAATGGAACAACGCCATGATTTCCTTCTTTTGTTGGCAAGGTCATAATACCAGTTTGTATCATTGATGGTCCTGACATCTGGGGCTAGAACATCATATCTGATAATGGAAGAAAATCATGCTGAGTCATTCTGGAGCCATTCAACATTGGTAGGACTTGGATTTGAACTGAAATGGATCAGTATGGTACCAGGCCTTCTTGAATATATAATAGGTCTGGGAAGAGGCTCCAAGTGGCTGAGTGATCTAATGTACTCACAATTACAGACCACTCACACATCTCACCTCTTATCAAGTTCAAGTCTCAGCTCAACCAATGTGGATATGAGCCTGTGGGTTGGTGGTTCTTCTTGGAGTCTACCCAGAATGTTCCTCTACCAAATATTCTGGCTGCCATGTATATTCTATCATGAGCTAAAAAATGGTGTTAAACCTTATAAAGCCAACTGAAACTGTAAAAAAATAGACTCTTTCATGGCTATCTACAGACATGGATACATAACACCACGTGGGCACAACGTCACTGAACTGGCCATAGAACAACAGGGACCATCGCGGCACTGTACTGGATGTCTCTTCCATATGTGTGCCTGTGAGCCAGTATTAGTGTCTGATACCAATGCACTAAACTAACCACAGAGCGAAATGGGACCGCTGTAGCAATACACTCAATGTCTCTTATTAATTTAAGCAGTCCCCTCAGGTATATCTGTAGATATATTAGATTAAGTGCTGACATCAAGCGATCTACATATCTGGCAGAGTTTGGTCTTAATTTACGAAAACAGCGTAATCCATATATTAGAGAAGATAAAATATAACTTGTTGTGAAAAGGCATAGTGATTACAACAAAAGCATAATGCCTAGCATGTATGTGTTTAACCCCCAAAATACTTATCCAGATTTAACAAATGGCATTTTGTCGAAGTCTCTACATGAAAGCAACAAATGGTTGTAATATTTATTATCGTAGGGTTTATCTTCTAATTTAATTTGAATCCTTAGCGTGTCGTCCTTTCGAGATCACATGCACTATACTTATTCAGCTACACTTGCAAATGAACACAATGCATAATTAATGAGCATGAACTCAATAGACGATGTAGAAAATCCTTCAGACCTTTGCTTTGTGAAACCTCATCCTTTCCTGCAAGCTGGAAATCGATTTAGTCAGCAATTTTTTGTTGCATCCTATGGGACTTAAAGGCTGGGGTTTTAATCTGTCATTTTTAATTTTAATGTGTCAAGGACACATATTTGCGCATTATTGGAAGCCCTGGTTTGATTTGTGAGGTAACTCCTAAGATATTATGATCAGGTGATGTATTTTAAGAAGAAAAGTTACATCTGGGATAACATAACTGATAAAACTTACGCATGTGGTATGGTGGATTTGAAGATGTCCAACATACAGGCACACGTCTTGTCCCAGGCATCAGGTCGGAACTTCATTCCATTGGATATAACTAGATTCTCCAGACAATTAGTGCCAGATCTGGCTAACTGCTCATTATCTGAAACACATTATTAACTTGTGAGACAAACATGAATACATCAGACCATAAATTACACATTTTTGGCAATCATAAAAATTTAATTTTCTCAATAAACAACAGAAAAAGCTGTCCTTAAAGTTAACTCACTGTGAATAGAGCAAAGAAAGAAAAAATATACAATATTAATAAACTGAATTTACTTTAGTCAATTAAATTTCGTTGTGCTAAAATAATGATTTGCATCATCAACAGACTGGTGATATAACTGACCCTGTATAGATTAGACGATGTTAATCACCAAAATCTGGAGTTTGGACAGGTGGCATAACCGACCATATGTAGATTGACTGACACAACTGACCCTATGTAGATTGACTGACACAACCAACCATATGTAGACTGACTGACACAACCGACCCTATGTAGATTGACTGACACAACCAACCATACGTAGATTGACTGACACAACTGACCCTATGTAGACTGACTGACAAAACCGACCATATGTAGACTGACTGACACAACTGACCCTATGTAGCTCAACTGACACAAACGACCACATGTAGATTGACTGACACAACTGACCCTATGTAGCTCAACTGACACAAGTGACCCTATGTATATCAACTGACACAACTGACCCCATGTAGATTGACTGAGACAACTGACCCTATGTAGATTGACTACACAACCAACCATATGTATACTGACTGACACAACCGACCCTATGTAGATTGACTGACACAACCAACCATACGTAGATTGACTGACACAACTGACCCTATGTAGATTGACTGACAAAACCGACCATATGTAGACTGACTGACACAACCGACCCTATGTAGCTCAACCGACACGAATGACCACATGTAGATTGACTGACACAACTGACCCTATGTATATCAACTGACACAACTGACCCTATGTAGATCAACTGACCCAAGTGACCCTATGTATATCAACTGACACAACTGAACCTATGTAGATCAACCCAAGGTATTCACCAAATTTAATGGTTTTAAAGATCCATGAGTAATAAATATCATTTCAAGCAATTTTAATGAGATAGGTATATGGACTCTGAATAAACCATAAACAAATTTTCTTCAGAACCTTCACCAGATGCAATTCTAAAAGGACTTGGGTGAAAAAAAATGAAGCATCTTTGTAATTCATTACCAGATGTATAGCTATTTTAAATGAAGCATCTTTCTAATTAATTACCGGGTGTATAGTTATTGTAATTAATTACTGGGTGTATATCTATTGTAATTAATTACCGGGTGTATAGTTATTGTAATTACCAGGTGTATAGCTATTTTAACCCATTAATGTGATGCACAGTCATCAACATATTGTCTAAATGATTTTCTTTTTTGTATCAAATCTCATGTTGTAAACATAAAACTTAGTGTACAAAGTAACTAGATTGGTCCCTGTTTTTCCTACAGGGTACAGTTTAAGATCTTCTCCAATGATGTCAGTAGAAGAGAGTCAAAGGCAAAATACACAAAAATTGCAACTCCCAATATACACAAAAATTGGAATTAAAAGGACATTTGTTACTCTGCTTTTATTTTGTTGGCAAAATCCAAACCCAACATGCTGTCATAGAAGAGGATACATAATTTTTGTAACCATGTGCCTCAGTCTGGCTGGGAGTCTGGGATTGCACATTAAGCATGGGCTTGCAGAATTCCTGCTGAGTTTTGTCATATAACCCCAAATCTTGACCTGTGTTCCCTCTTGGGTGCATTCTTTCATCAGAAAAATAAAATATATACAACTTTTCATTAGTGGATGTCTATTCATATCTCTTTTGGCACTAGCAATGGCAATGGCACTAGCAATTGCAATGTCACTAGCACTGGCAATGACAATATCAATGGCACTAGCACTAGCAATGGCAATATCAATAACAATATCAATGGCACTAGCAATGACAATATCAATGGCAATAGCACTAGCAATGGCAATAGCAATATCAATGGCACTAGCAATAGCAACGACAATATCAATGGCAACAGCACTAGCAATATCAATAGCAATTGTACTAGCAATGGCAATAGCACTAGCAATGGCACTAGCATTGGAAAAAGTCACAAGAGGTGATAAAAACTACAAATTGTAATGAATATCCTTTGAAAACCAAGAAAACATTCCAGGCGTCTGGCAGTTGGCCAAGTTGCTATGTATAGTGTTTAAAACCCATTAGAGTAACATGGTTAAAGTGATTCCTACAGTGAGGAACATTTAATTTTGAGGCTGAAATAATGGTAACATGAAGAAATATGTGCAAATGCACAATCTGTCATTGAATTAATGAGCTGTTAGTTTGAAAAGAAAAGTAATTCAGAAAACAGGTATTTATTATAATAAATGTGTACACTAGAAGCAAGGTCCAGAATGGAAAATTCCAGAATGCAGATCATTTTAGATAAACTAGCTATTCAAACATGATAATATTCTCATGAGTTACTTTAGCACATGATAAACTTTTATTGTAAGTGTCCATGGAAAATATGATAATACCGTGCAGACCACAACGTTCAGGTGGCAGATCTGTGAAAGCAAATAAGATTATCTCATTTATATACCATTATTAGTGCATTATGTACTATTATCTTCCTTTGTACTCTAAAATATCTCTCCTCCAAAATAAGTTATTTCACTAACATGTGCTTTGCCAAACTTCTGTGTTCTTGAATCAGTGCTTTGCCAACTTCTATGCCAGATTCCTTATGCTGTCTTAGGGTTGATCAATGCTAGAGTCTGAGTCTTCAAAATGCTGTATTAGGGTTGATCAATGCTAGAGTCTGATTCTTCAAAATGCTGTATTAGGGTTGATCAACGCTAGAGTCTGATTCTTCATAATGCTGTCTTAGGACTGATCAATGCTAGAGTCTGATTCTTCATAATGCTGTATTAGGGTTGATCAATGCTAGAGTCTGATTCTTCGTAGTGCTGTGTTAGGGTTGATCAATGCTAGAGTCTGATTCTTCATAATGCTGTATGTATTAGGGTTGATCAACACTAGAGTCTGATTCTTCATAATGCTGTATTAGGGTTGATGAACGCTAGAGCCTGATTCTTCATACTGCTGTATTAGGGTTGATCGACGCTAGAGTCTGATTCTTCATAATGCTGTATTAGGGTTGATCAATGCTAGAGTCTGATTCTTCATAATGCTGTATGTATTAGGGCTGATCAATGCTTGAGTCTGATTCTTCATAATGCTGTATGTATTAGGGTTGATAGACGCTAGACTCTGATTCTTCATAATGCTGTATTAGGGTTGATCAATGCTAGAGTCTGATTCTTCATACTGCTGTATGTAGTAGGGTTGATCAATGCTAGAGTCTGATTCTTCATAATGCTGTATTAGGGTTGATCAATGCTAGAGTCTGATTCTTCATACTGCTGTATGTATTAGGATTGATCGACGCTAGAGTCTGATTCTTCATAATGCTGTCTTAGGGTTGATCAATGCTAGAGTCTAATTCTTCAGAAAGATCAAATAAATATCCTTACTTCTTAATTTCTATTTAGATTCTTATTTATTTGATTGATCTTAACCCTAAGAGGGCTATACAGTTTTGTAGCACAAGATCCCTCAGGGTTAAATCCTCTTAAAAAAGAAATGAAAATTGCCCTCTACTTTTAAACAGTGTATTTTAAATAGGTTTGGTATCATGCCTTTTCTACATTTAATTTCAAAATTCTGCCGAATATGTGGATGACCAGCATGTCATCTGTTTTTGTCTATCTAGCATGTACATAGGACTTGTATTGAACATCAGTTCTGGGTTCAAAATCACTCACTGGTATTTCCAGTAACACTTTCCCAGCTCCACTAATCTGACAGGCTTAAAAAATTCAGAAATTATTGTCACATCGCTATCATCAATCAGTATTTGTCTAATGAAATCATCTTCTGAAGATGAACCATGTTGGAAGTCCGCTTTTGGCTTTTTTTTTATGTAGTTCATATTTTAAACAAGCATTTGTAAATCTTCCTCGATGAATGCAAGGTTGAAACTATGACAGAATGCTTGTTCCAGGGCCCATGCGCCTATCAAATTTAACAACTACTTGTGTGAAGTTGAAGTACCATGATGTTTGAACAGTTGTATACCTGAAAACAGACAGCACTACAGGACCTCTACTCGCAGTGCACTTATATTGTGATAAGCACTTTAAGGGTTAACAATTTAAAAAAAAAAACTATGCTGTGCAGAGTACATTTTTATATGTGGGAACTTTAAACAAATTTGCATTATTTCGTGTGCAACACTTCTCTCAAAGTGAGCTAATTTGTACAAAATTTGCATGATTGACACAACTGCACACCACTGCAGCATCACTGATAATGCTGTACATGATCTGCACATGGAAGACAAACGAATGACCATGTATGAATGGCATGGTCTGCACATGGAAGACAAACAAGTGACCATGTATGAATGGCATGGTCTACACATGGACGACAAACAAGTGTCCATGTATGAATGACATGGTTTGCACATGGAAGACAAGTAACCATGTATGAATGACATGGTCTGCACACGGAAGACAAACAAATGACCACGTATGAATGACATGGTCTGTACTTGGAAGACAAACAAGTGACCATGTTAAAAATGACATCTTATACTGAGGTACATTCCAACATTCCCTCTTTATAATACTGTACATGGAAGATCAACAAGTCACCATGTCAGGGTTCATACAGAATACTGAATGATAAATTCAAAGACTTTCCCCAAACTTTCAAAGACCACAAACATAGATTTCTAAGACCTATTCTCGCTAACATTTTGTATACAAGTTATTTTATATGAGAAAACAAAGAATGCAAAATACAATATTGTTCAATCATGAGAAATATGTAGCTTATGCATCAGATTTAATACAAAATAAATTGTTCTCTTAACAGACACCAGCACTGCTTTAAATGCATTAATACAGTTGCTGTTTTTTCTCTTCAATCATTTTGGAAAGAGAAGCCAAACTGATTGTCTTTTTCATAATGTACAAAACGCCTTTTGTTTATTTTTTATATAGCCTTTTTCCACCATTCCTTGTATTTTTCTTTTTCAAGCCAGATATCGCTGAGAAAGCAAAGACCTGGCATTTTTAAACACGAGGTGAAACAAAACTGAAGATGTAAATTGACTGAACAGATTTTGAATCCTTGAGCGTGTCTTACTTTCGTGAACTTTCTACATAGTGAGCCCTTGTTCAATGTAACCAAAATTCAACTGGCTGAACAGTCTTGTTAAAAAAATCTGGAATTAGTGTAATGAACATTTTGATAGCCAAAGCTGATGGACTCATCCAATCAAACTGAATGATTCATCAAATGAAAGAAACCAGGAAAACCGACTACATCCTAATCTAATGACCTTAGGCAATTTTATTTGTGATTATAATAATAATAATAATGAGGACTTTGTATAGCACCTAATCTTTAGAAGCTCTAAGAGCTTTACAACATTAGATGATTATGAAAAACAAACACCATGAAATTAGAAAACAAAAAAAATGCGCAGAAAATAGTTATGGTGCTGACTTCCTTTGATGAAGGGTGTGTTGTTTTTATTGAAGATTGTAGCCGGCTTGCTTTGATGAAGAGTGCATGTGTTACTGAAGTCGCCACCAAGGGCAACTTTGGATGCCCAAACCAATGCTCGTTTGTTATTGTGGCAGCAATGAAACTAAATTGGTTATCAAAAGAAAGAAACCAGGAAAACTCAACTGAATCTAACAAGCTTGGACAATTTTAATTGTGACTATGGAAAGAAATGTTTGGGTTTATTTCAATTTTCAAAGACTTTTAAAGACCTCAGAGTAATCTGCTTGATTTTCCCAAACTTTCAAGGACTTGAAAATGCTATCTCATTTTTCCCAAACTGTAAAAGAACGCACCAACCCTGCATACTATAAACATGGACACCATATACTGAGGTACATTCCCTCTTTATAATCACGTGCATGGACTGTACTTGGAAGACAAACAAGTGACCATATTATAAATGACATCTTATAATGAGGTACATTCCAACATTCCCTCTTTATAATACTGTACATAGAAGACATACAAAGTAACCATATTATAAATGAGGTTACCTCATACTAAGGTATCTTTCAACAAAGCAGTGCCATAAAAATATACAAACTGTGCACATAACACAAACAAGAGGATATTCAGTGATGTGAAACCACATTATCAATTAACTATCTTGAGTCAATGTTTGGCACGGTTTTGAGGCGTTTAATGACATTTTTCATGCATGATAGGTCATACATTGCAGCCAGTATATCTGTTCAAGGAATGACCCAGAAAGAACCACTGACCCATGGGAAGTTACTGGCACAATGTTCTCACATGCCCATGGTGGCTGAGCTGAGACTCAAACCAATGCAGGCAGAAGTAAGATGTAGGAATAATCTGTAAAGGCAAGAGCCACTCGACTGCCCAGTTCGCCCTACATTGATAAAAAAAGCTAAAAATACATCAAATAAATTAAGTAGCAATATCAAAATGATATCTACCCAAGGCTATCGGGATCAAAGAACACACCCATAAGAGGGACAGCAGTATACTGAAGGATTTTAAAGTTAGGGACCACAGTACTTGTTCATGGTAATATATGGACAAAGTGAGAAGTGACTGAAAACCAAGGCTAGTCCATACATGGTGATTATTACCTTGCTGAACACACCAGTGTAGTTGCTGATATAATTCATTAAGTAGAATTGGATACAGCACATCGTAGTATTGTGAGAACACATCAATTATTGCATAAAGAGCATGATTACAGGTTGTTGTCATCCATTCTGTTTTCTGAAATAATAGAAAAGGCACCTTTCAATTCACTATGCATTTATCAAATAAATGTTCTCCCATACCTAAACACCTTAACACCATACAAAATTATTACTATCATCATCATTATTATTATTATTATTATTATTATTATTATTATTATTATTTCTGCACAAAACAGACTACGATCAATAGAAATCAAAATATAATGCAAAAATGTGCTTTCATTCATAGAATTGTTGACTTCTGAAATATAAATTTTTTCCTAAGAATTCAGAATTCACTTTTTTATTTTTTTCAATTCCTTACAAAAATTGATTTATAAAGCAAGATTAAACTCCTATTCAGAAATTGAATTATTTTGGTAATGGCAACCATGATCATAAAATGGTCTGGTTTTTAAAATTCCCTGAAAACAGCGACTTGCAACTTTGGCGTGAAAACTGATTATGAAACTCCTGCCTGAGTTCGTAATTTGACTCGTCTATAACAGTCAAACAGTGTGACAGCTGGACAGATAAATAAATATACTGATTAACAGACAGACAAGACAAAAGCCAAACAATTATATTTCAGTATTATATAATTTTACTACTACAGTTCATTTGATGTTGAAATGATTTGATAAAATAGCAAATGAGAAGACACGCTTTTCTAACATAGAAATGAACTTGCAATATTCAAATAAGATATAATGACATACATTTAAAAACATCCAGACCTAGAATGCCCATGAATCAAGAGTGATAAAAAAAGCATACTTTTATCCCTGGAATAAAACATTCATGCCTTATTATAGAAAACAAGCATGTTCTTTATCACCATCCAAAATGTATTATACAAGCAAATGAAGCACAAAAAAATCTTTAGACAAATTATGACAATAATAATGGGGAAGAGGTGTATGCTTGTATAATTTGTATGAATCCATGCCTACTTCATCTAATTTTCATAAATATAGTTTAAAAAAGGATAAAATTTTATGAACAAATTTCCCTCTTGATTTCAATCATACCACAAAGAATTTTGCCTAATTATGCTTTATATACACGTCTGGCTATTTATGCTTTATGTATATGTTTAATTAAATGTTCCAATGACTTGTGCTTGAATGTTTAACTTAAATTTCTAACAGGCTGCTAGTGTTTCTAGGCAAGGCACTTTACTACAATTTTCTCACCACTAAATAGTGTATTATGTACTGTTGTGCCCAAAAACATCTATTGTCAATCATTCAATCAGGTATAAAGCTATGCATCAAAAAAACTTAATTTTACCACCCACCCCCAAAAAACAAATCAAAGAAAACCTTATTTTCAGTATCTGTCAACTTCCACACTAAGAGAAACAAACCTCCATCCACAACTGTTTTCAATGTTACCACCTTCAACTTAATCATAGATTTGCTAAATTGAATAAACACAAATCTATACTGTATTTTCATGCATACATAAATATAGCTGAAATACAATGCCACGACAGGATCACAAGTACAGGTTTTGCGAGTACCAGAAAGATCACTACTTAAACACTAAGCTATATGATTTTCTCATGCACTCCACTTAAACTAAAGGTACAGATGTGGACTTTGCAACATTCTTAACCTTCACAAAATAAAATTTGACATTTCAATGGAATTTTTTTAAACGACTTACTATAAGCACAGATAAGGAGATAATGAAGAAATATTTTATTTTTGTCCCTGTGACTTTCAATTAACTTCTTGTCTCAGGTAACTATCTCATATCACAAATTCCAATGAATGACTCACCAATCAGATTGATTGCTATGTAGGAAACATTACATAATCATAATGAAGTGGGTACTATTTGTAGGAAACATTGCATAATCATAATGATGTGGGTACTATTTGCAGGAAACATTACATAATCATAATGAAGTGTGTACTATTTGTAGGAAACATTACATAATCATAATGATGTGGGTACTTTTTGTAGGAAACATTAAATAATCATAATGATGTGGGTACTATTTGTAGGAAACATTGCATGATCATAATGAAGTGGGTACTATTTGTAGGAAACATTACATAATCATAATAATGTAAACATTACATAATCATAATGAAGTGTGTACTACTTGTAGGAAACATTACATAATCATAATGAAGTGGGTACTATTTGTAGGAAACATTACATAATCATAATGATGTGGGTACTATTTGTAGGAAACATTACATAATCATAATGAAGTGTACTATTTGTAGGAAACATTACATAATCATAATGATGTGGGTACTATTTGTAGGAAACATTGCATGATCATAATGAAGTGGGTACTATTTGTAGGAAACATTACATAATCATAATGATGTGGGTACTATTTGTAGGAAACATTACATAATCATAATAATGGAAACATTACATGATCATAATGAAGTGTGTACTGTTTGTAGGAAACATTACATAATCATAATGAAGTGGGTACTATTTGTAGGAAACATTACATAATCATAATGAAGTGTGTACTATTTGTAGGAAACATTACATAATCATAATGAAGTGGGTACTATTTGTAGGAAACATTACATAATCATAATGAAGTGTGTACTATTTGTAGGAAACATTGCATAATCATAATGATGTGGGTACTATTTGTGGGAAACATTACATAATCATAATGAAGTGTGTACTATTGTTAGGAAACATTACATAATCATAATGAAGTGGGTACTATTTGTTTGGTTTGACAAGAACTAGAGGGTCATCTAAGAAGGTTTTCCAATTTTTATGATTAATACTTTTTGTCCAATCATCATAAAATTTTCAACATAAACTTAAACATCTTGTGTTAATCACAAGCAGTTTCTTCAAAAAGGAAAACTGCCAATATTAAAGCAATAAATTGTGCCAATTGATTGGTGGATCACTTTTCCTTTTTATAAGGTGGTCACTTTTTTATGTGTACTATCATCTATTTATTCTACTACAAGAATCTAAGCATTATTAAAAGTAATTCAATGCCATACTCAAAAGTATTGCAAAGTCTTGACCAACTCATCCAAGAGTTATTTTGGCATGAAATAAAGGACCTACAAAAATACCATAGACAGGACCTACAAAAATACCATGGACAGGACCTACCAAACTACCATGGACAGGACCTACCAAACTACCATGGACAGGGCCTACCAAATTACCATGGACAGGACCTACCAAACTACCATGGACAGGACCTACCAAACAACCATGGACAGGACCTACCAAACTACCATGGACAGGACCTACCAAATTACCATGGACAGGGCCTACCAAACAACCATGGACAGGACCTACCAAACTACCATGGACAGGACCCTACAAAACTACCATGGACAGGACCCTACAAAACTACCATGGACAGGGCCTACCAATCTACCATGGACAGGACCTACCAAATTACCATGGACAGGACCTACCAAACAACCATGGACAGGGCCTACCAAACTACCATGGACAGGACCCTACAAAACTACCATGGACAGGGCCTACCAAACTACCATGGACAGGACCTACCAAACTACCATGGACAGGACCTACCAAACTACCATGGACATGACCTACCAAATTACCATGGACAGGACCTACCAAACTACCATGGTCAGGGCCTACAAAACAACTATGGACAAGACCTACCAAACTACCATGGACAGGACCCTACAAAACTACCATGGACAGGACCTACAAAACAACTATGGACAAGACCTACCAAACTACCATGGACAGGACCTACCAAACTACCATGGACAGGGCCTACAAAACAACTATGGATAAGACCTACCAAACAACCATGGACAGGACCCTACAAAACTATCATGAACAGGACCTACCAAACTATCATGGACAGGACCTACTAAACTACCATGGACAGGACCTACTAAACTACCATGGACAGGACCTACCAGACTACCATGGACAGGACCTACCAAACAACCATGGACAGGACCTGCCAAACTACCATGGACAGGACCTACCAAACTACCATGGACAGGACCCTACAAAACTACCATGGACAGGACCCTACAAAACTACCATGGACAGGACCTAGCAAACTACCATGGACAGGACCTACCAAACTACCATGGACAAGACCTACCAAACTACCATGGACAGGACCTACTAAACTACCATGGACAGGACCTTTAAGACAACCATGGACAGGACCTACTAAACTACCATGGACAGGACCTTTAAAACAACTATGGACAAGACCTACCAAACTACCATGGACAGGACCTATTAAACTACCATGGACAAGACCTACCAAACTACCATGGACAGGGCATATAAAATAACTAAGGACAAGACCTACCAAACTACCATGGACAGGACCTACCAAACTACCATGGACAAGACCTACCAAACTACCATGGACAAGACCTACCAAACTACCATGGACAGGGCCTATAAAATAACTATGGACAAGACCTACCAAACTACCATGGACAAGACCTACCAAACTACCATGGACAGGGCCTATAAAATAACTATGGACAAGACCTACCAAACTACCATGGACAGGACCTACCAAACTACCATGGAAAAGACCTACCAAACCACCATGGCCAGGACCTACCAAACTACCATGGAAAAGACCTACCAAATTATCATGGACAGGGCCTACAAAACAACTATGGACAAGACCTACCAAACTACCATGGACAGGACCCTACAAAACTACCATGGACAGGACCTACTAAACTACCACGGACAGGACCTTTAAAACAACCATGGACAGGACCTACTAAACTACCATGGACAGGACCTACCAAACTACCATGGACAGGACCCTACAAAACTACCATGGGCAGGACCTACCAAACTACCATGGACAGGGCCTATAAAATAACTATGGACGAGACCTACCAAACTACCATGGACAGGACCCTACAAAACTACCATGGACAGGACCTACTAAACTACCATGGACAGGACCTTTAAAACAACTATGGACAGGACCCTACAAAACTACCATGGACAGGGCCTATAAAATAACTATGGACAAGACCTACCAAACTACCATGGACAGGACCCTACAAAACTACCATGGACAGGACCTACTAAACTACCATGGACAGGACCTTTAAAACAACTATGGACAGGACCCTACCCAACTACCATGGACAGGGTCTACAAAACAACTATGGACAAGACCTACCAAACTACCATGGACAAGACCTACCAAACTACCATGGACAGGACCTACTAAACTACCATGGACAGGACCTACTAAACTACCATGGACAGGACCTACAAAACTACTATGGACAAGACCTACCAAACTACCATGGACAGGACCTACCAAACTACCATGGACAGGACCTACTAAACTACCATGGACAGGACCTACTAAACTACCATGGACAGGACCTACAAAACTACCATGGACAACAAAAACGTGACATTTATCATCTTAGAAGAACATAGCAAAGATCACACTGAAATTATTAAACATCTTTAGAAATATCTTTAAGTCTTTGAAGATGCACTAGTCCTAATATAAGCTACACAGCCCTAAGATTTTTTTCAAAATGAAATATACAGGCCTCCTAGGTTTATTTTACAAGAAACATATTTTTCATAAGCATTACTTTATCTAGAATAATAAAATATGATCTGAACATTTCCTTCAATAAGATAATAAGTTCAATGCAAAGCACCTATGTCCATATGAATTTCTCATCATGCCATTTGGCAATCACAACTGTTCAATTTTATATTAAATCACAGTGTATATATAAAAAAAATTGCATGTTTCCTTTCTTTGAGCTAAAATTTGTGGAACACATCCTGCCATTGTTATTTCTGAAATTTAATATTTTTCTGTTATTGTTAATGAATTACTCTTTGCAACTGAACGATCTACTTTTGTTATTGAATGATCTTTTAAAAATAATCAACATGCCATTCTTACCTTAAATATTGCTCAACAGACTGCGTCTGTTTGATGTACACACCACATGCACTCAACAATACCATAATTAAAAATAGTAAAGAAAAAAAAAACAGAACAGAAAAAACCCATCTTTACCTGTGTGACAAAGTCACCCTGGTAAGTACAAAAATAAAAGTATTATTTTAGTGAAGTACACAGTACACTAAAATTTAATTTTGCCATCACTTCCTGAATAATGGATGGAATATGTTTAAAAATGGACAATCTATTTACTAATGACCTATACATGTGGATCATGGATTTTTCTATTCCACATACAGTCAAGCCTATCTTGAGCGGCCACATATGGAAAGTGAGTCAAGTCACATCATAAGAAAAGTGTTTGCTTAATAAAAGTTTAATTCTACAGTAAAATGATTCAAATGTTTTTGAAAAATGCCTGTATAAGAATAGTGATTGCATAAAACACTGACTTTTAAGGCAGGTGCATCCATAAAATAACATTACTGTGTAAAACAAATTAAGTTAGTTCTGGGAACAAATCTACAATTTGTCTTGACTTAAAAACAAATATGTGAGTCATATATTTTCTCTGCCTACAATGCTTTATTTGTTAAAAACCTGCAGTGACACATTATACATATTTAGATTTCTTGATAACATATACATTTCTATAAAGTGGAATAATTCTAACACCATTCTAAAATTATTAAGGACCTGCATGTGATCATCTGTTACCTCAATCTGCTGCTCTGGAAGCTTCAAGTTGTCAAAAATTCTGAAGATGATACGGAAAAGATCTCGCCACCAATGTGAATGGAATGTATCTCCATAGGTTTTGATAATTTCAAACATCACAGTTAAACCTCTGAAATGAAGCAAGATTTCCATGAAATAATATTCTTATGTTTTGCATGTACTGCTTGCCAAATATCAATTCCATGAAATAATATTGTTATGTCTTGCATGTACCGCCTGCCAAATATCAATTCCATTAAATAATATTGCTATGTCTTGCATATACCACCTGTGAAATATCGATTAAACGAAATAATATTGTTGTGTCTTGCATGTACTGCCTGCCAAATATCAATTCCATGAAATAAAATTGTTATGTCTTGCATGTACCGCCTGCCAAACATCAATTCCATGAAATAAAATTGTTGTGTCTTGACTGCTAAAAACAAATCCAAGCAATAATATAGCTATATCTTCCATGTAGATTCTGGCTTTTGCAAGGTCTCTCTTGATGAAAGCATGCTTCTTGGCATGAGCGGAAGTAGTAACTGAAGGGTTTTTAGACTTTTGCCACCAAGTCTTCTACTTAAGGGGAGATCACTCTGCCCAACCGCCACATAGATCAGCAAACAAGTCTTAGGTACTTTTTGGCCAGATTTGCGAGGTAGTTCTCCTAAGGTGTTACAACTGAGTAATGTATTTAAAGAAGAAACAATATTGCTATGTCTCGTATTATATTGCCTGCCAAAAACAAATCCATGAAATAATATAGCAATGTCTTCCATGTACTGCCTGCCAAAATAAAAATCCATGAAATAACTATTATGTCTTACATCTCAAAAACAAATCCATGAAATAACTATTACGTCTTGCATCTCAAAAACAAATCCATGAAATAACTATTTTGACTTGCATGTCAAAAACAAATCCATGAAATAACTATTATGTCTTGCATCTCAAAAACAAATCCATTAAATAACTATTATGTCTTGCACATCTCAAAAACAAATCCATGAAATAACTATTTTGTCTTGCATGTCAAAAACAAATCCATGAAATAACTATTATGTCTTGCATCTCAAAAACAAATCCATGAAATAACTATTATGTCTTGCATCTCAAAAACAAATCCATGAAATAACAATTATGTCTTGCATCTCAAAAACAAATCCATGAAATAACAATTATGTCTTGCATGTCAAAAACAAATCCATGAAATAACTATTATGTCTTGCATCTCAAAAACAAATCCATGAAATAACTATTGTCTTGCACCTCAAAAACAAATCCATGAAATAACTATTATGTCTTGCATCTCAAAAACAAATCCATGAATTAACTATTATGTCTTGCATCTCAAAAACAAATCCATGAAATAACTATTATGTCTTGCATCTCAAAAACAAATCCATGAAATAACAATTGTCTTGCATCTGAAAAACAAATCCATGAAATAACTATTATGTCTTGCATCTCAAAAACAAATCCATGAAAAGACTACTATATCTTGCATCTCAAAAACAAATCCCTGAAATAACTATTATGTCTTGCATCTCAAAAACAAATCCATGAAATAACTATCATGTCTTGCATCTCAAAAACAAATCCATGAAATAATAATTATGTCTTGCATCTCAAAAACAAATCCAAGAAAGAACTTTTGTCTTGCATCTCAAAAACAATTCCATAAAATGACTACTATGTCTTGCATCTCAAAAACAAATCCATGAAATAACTATTATGTCTTGCATCTCAAAAACAAATCCATGAAATAATTATCATGTCTTGCATCTCAAAAACAAATCCATAAAATGACTACTATGTCTTGCATCTCAAAAACAAATCCATAAAATGACTACTATGTCTTGCATCTCAAAAACAAATCCATGAAATAACTATTATGTCTTGCATCTCAAAAACAAATCCATGAAATAACTTTTTTGTCTTGCATTTCAAAAACAAATCCATAAAATGACTACTATGTCTTGCATCTCAAAAACAAATCCCTGAAATAACTATTATGTCTTGCATCTCAAAAACAAATCCATGAAATAACTATCATGTCTTGCATGTCAGAAACAAATCCATAAAATGACTATTATGTCTTGCATCTAAAAAACAAATCCATAAAATGACTACGTCTTGCATCTCAAAAACAAATCCATGAAATAACTATCATGTCTTGCATGTCAGAAACAAATCCCTGAAATAACTATTATGTCTTGCATCTCAAAAACAAATCCATGAAATAACTATTATGTCTTGCATGTCACAAACAAATCCAAAGACAACACTAAACTAGAGCAACTGTAATGACATGATATCACAAGCTCTCTATTACACATTCCAAAATTCCCCCACTCATCCCCACCCCAAGCGTTCTACTACACATTCCAAAATCCACATAATCACCCCCACCCCAAGCATTCTACTACACATTCCAAAATTCCCCCACTCATCCCCACTGCAAGCATTCTACTAAACATTCCAAAATCCCCCACCCCAAGAAAGTGACCCAAGGTTCATAATGCAAAATCAGACAAATATATGATGTGTACTGCTGGTAAGACTACATAGATAAAGCTTGGTTGCTAAATATTTTAAAATGCCATTGTCACTGAACATTATGTAAATATGACCTATGTCTGTGCCCTTAAAACCTTAACGGTGGGAGCCATGTATGATACCCATCTTAAGGCCGACATAACATCATGGAATTCCACCGGTGGTTTACAATGAAATGTGGTTATGCTAAAATTTACAGATAAAGAGTATTATACTATTCTCAATGCTTTATCGTCAATAGTTAACTTGACAAAGGTTTCAGAGAGCAAAGTGTCTTGCTACAAACCATGTATAATGTACCCAACAATCCATAGATCTGAATTTCAAAAGAAATTTACCATAAAGTCTCATAATCTTATTGCAAGCTGTCAGTCACTGCCAGAAATGCAATATACATGTCTCACCATGTAAGTACAGGTGAGAACATAATGACAATGCTGACTACATGTGTCAATCATATTTCTCCATGAATAAATGATAGACCCAGGTCTGCAGACCTGTCTTACTATGCTAACATAATAATGATGACGATGAATGACCTCATCCTGAGGACATAATACTTACATCTCACCATGCCAACAACAGGTGAGAAAATAATGATGAAAATGAATGACCTCATCCTGAGGACATAATACTTACATCTCACCATGCCAACAACAGGTGAGAAAATAATGATGAAAATGAATGACCTCATCCGGAGGACATAATAATGCATGAACAGACCAGTCTATGACATTCATTTTTATTACTTCATATAAGCAGTGTAGATCCAATCTCACAGAATATTATGTAAATAGGTCAGGGTCAATGATATTCCTATTCTCAATTGACCCTGACAAGCTTCATAAGATCTCCACAATATATGGACCTTATCAAATGAGTTGTTTATCGCTCTTACTGATAAAAGATGTATTGGTCAAATGTTGCAGAAGTGACACAACAAAAATAATTTCAAAACTGATCTAGGCAGACTTTCTGTAATCATTATGCCAAAATTGTATTGTAATATTGATAAGATAAGATTGAAATATAAGATAAGATTGAAACATCACTTAGGGTATCATTAAACAACACTCAGGATATCATTAAACATCATTTAGGATAGCATTAAACACCAATGAGGGCATCATTAAACATCACTATGATATCATTAAACACCAATGAGGGCATCATTAAACATCATTAGGATATCATTAAACAGCACTCAGAATATTGTTGTTGTTGTGGGTTTAACACCATTATTCAGCACAAGATAGGCTATACATGGCAGCCAGTATTAATGGTGGAGGAAGAACCCAGGAAAACCCTGGAAAGAACCACCGAACCATAAGAAGCTACTGGCAAGCTTTCTCATATACCCCATTCAGAATATCATTACACATCACTTAGGATATCATTAAACATCCCTTTGTAAACAGTCAGCAATGAAAGATTCAGCTAATGAACCTGTCATTTGTACATGCAACATGACGTCATCTCATCCTCAAAATGACGTATATCACTTCATCTCCTTAGTCAATCAAATCATGCTTCCAAATTCCGACAAAGCCTCCTTCAGGTTTCACCTGACCCTCATTTGGCAGAGATCTCACAGGGCCAAATAAATGAGATGAAGAAAATTTATAAGGATCCCAGTTGTCCACATTACCAAAATATAGCTAATTGTAAAGGAAAAATACAATGGCTACATTTATGTAGGTATATATAACATGACACCACAATAATCAGGTGGTTGGGATGCATAGAACCCAACTGCATTATTGACCAAACAGTGTTATAACCAGCCGTGTCAGTAAGCTGAAGAAAATGATGCATGTACCAAAAAATGGCCATGGAGTGGGGCAGAGTGAGCACAAAAAATGTGTTTTGATTAAATGAAGACAAACTTGTCTGAAATACACTTGTATATTGACAACTTATTTTTGTGCAGTACAATCCATAATCCGTTAAGTACTGTACATGTATATGAAAAATACAGGAATCTGAGTAGAGATCACGTTATAAAATTTATATATCAGTCACATCCCATTAGAAAACACAAGCAACACATATATAAATAAATGGTTGTCCTCATTTGATCTGTGTCTGATTGACACCAAACAATTCACTATGATATTGTCACCAGTAGCATGCTATATGTGGATGTACTTAAATTGGACAGGAGTTTTGTCAGCTGGTGACAGATCTTAAAATGCCAAGGCAAACTCAGTAGATGAGGCGATTCATCAGGAAATGAAAACATGAGAAAATTAAAAAGTTTAGCAAACATCTTTGTAGCTACTTATCTTCAATTAAATTGATGCCCAGATATCTATGGTCTCAAAAGACTGGAAATTTAATTGTGTTTATGCCACTCCTGGTAGCGATCACAAGCATAAGCTTTTATCCTACAAAACGGAAACTTTCACAGCACAGTAAATGTGGAAAATGACAATCCATCAAATTCCTTTGCTTTCATTTAAGTTTTGTTCTGACTTCCTCTGATGAAAGGTTCATTGTTTTTAATTTATGACTGTAGTCAGCTTCTTTTGAAGAAATGCACATCTGTTATAGAAGTCACCTCTAAAGGACAGACTTGAAGGACCAAACAAATGCCCATTTGTTATTGAAGTCACCACTAAAGGACAGCCTTAAAGGACCAAACACATGCCCATTTGTTACTGAAGTCACCTCTAAAGTACAGACTCGAAGGACCAAACAAATGCCCATTTGTTATTGAAGTCACACTAAAGGACAGCCTCGAAGGGCCAAACAAATGCCCATTTGTGATTGAAGTCACCACTAAAGGACAGACTTGAAGGACCAAACAAATGCCCATTTGTTATTGAAGTTACCACTAAAGAACAGCCTTGAAGGACCAAACACATGCCCATTTGTTATTGAAGTAATCACTAAAGGACAGCCTTGAAAGACCAAATAAATGCCCATTTGTTACTGAAGTCACCACTAAAGGACAGCCTTGAAGGACCAAACAAATGCCCATTTGTTACTGAAGTCACCACTAAAGGACAGCCTTGAAGGACCAAACACATGCCCATTTGTTATTGAAGTCACCACTAAAGGACAGCCTTGAAAGACCAAATAAATGCCCATTTGTTACTGAAGTCACCACTAAAGGACAGACTTGAAGGACCAAACACATGCCCATTTGTTATTGAAGTAATCACTAAAGGACAGCCTTGAAGGACCAAACAAATGCCCATTTGTTATTGAAGTCACCTCTAAAGGACAGCCTTGAAAGACCAAATAAATGCCCATTTGTTACTGAAGTGACCACTTAAAGGACAACCTTGAATGACCAACCACATGCCCATTTGTTATTTAAGTCACCACTAAAGGACAGCCTTGAAGGACCAAACACATGCCCATTTTCATTGAAGTCACCACTCAAGGACAGCCTTGAAGGACCAGAGAAATGCCTATTTGTTATTGAAATCACCGCTAAAGGACAGCCTTGAAGGACCAAAGAAATGCCTATTTGTTATTGAAATCACCGCTAAAGGACAGCCTTGAAGGACCAAACAAATGCCTATTTGTTACTGAAATCACTGCTAAAGGACAGCCTTGAAGGACCAAACAAATGCATATTTTTTATTGCAGTGGCATAATGAAACCATTTTAGAACATTGATTCCAATTTTGTCTTCTTTCTCATTTGTTTAGTATTTATACAGAATGTTTGGTGCTTCAAAGGTAACCAGTTTTCTTTGAAGCTGCAGCAAAACTATTTTTCCTGGGTACAATTTATTAAAATAAAGGAATTACCTGTCATTTTGGTAAAATGTAAAAGTTACTGTTCCTGCCTTTAATGGTTGGCCGACTGTAGCTAGTCCAGGTAGCATGACTATTGACAATAGATAGATTCCAGTGCATTTTATATAAAGTTTACAGCTTCCTTTCATGGTGCCTCTGAATTTTCCACTCAAAACACAAGATGCAAGTTTAAATAGCCAACAATGTCAAAAACAAAATATCGCCAGAAACTATATCTTGTCGCCAATAAGGAGAAAACAATCACAATTTGTGACACTGGCAAAGCCCAGTGTGATCCCTGAATAAAAATTTTACACATTACTTTTAAGAAAAAAATAGTTTTTTATGTACAAAAAGAAATACGTGAAATTTCAGGAGCTATGCCATGATCAACTTATATTAGAATTCCAATGTGATCTCTTCCCCAAAATCATAATACATTTTTTACACGTTATATTTTATACTTTAAGAATCTTTTTTTCATATACATGCATATGAAATTTTGGAGCCATGCCACAATTGTGTATTATCTAAATTTTATTATAACAGGACATGCTACAGCCAGGTCACACTGTATGTAGTAGCATTATTATAACAGGACATGCTACAGTGAGGTCACACTGTATGTAGTAGCATCATTATAACAGGACTTGCTATAGTGAGGTCACACTGTATGTAGTAGCATCATTATAACAGGACATGCTATAGTGAGGTCACACTATGTAGTAGCATTATTATAACAGGGCATGCTATAGTGAGGTCACACTTTATGTATTAACATTATTATAACAGGACATGCTATAGTGAGGTCACACTGTATGTAGTAGCATTATTATAATAGGGCATGCTATAGAGAGGTCACACTGTATGTAGTACCATTATTATAACAGGACATGCTACAGTGAGGTCACACTGTATGTAGTAGCATTATTATAACAGGACATGTTATAGTGAGGTCACACTGTATGTAGTAGCATTATTATAACAGGACATGCTACAGTGAGGTCACACTGTATGTAGTAGCATTATTATAACAGGACATGCTACAGTGAGGTCACACTGTATGTAGTAGCATTATTATAACAGGACATGCTACAGTGAGGTCACACTGTATGTAGTAGCATCATTATAACAGGACATGCTATAGTGAGGTCACACTGTATGTAGTAGCATCATTATAACAGGACATGCTATAGTGAGGTCACACTGTATGAAGTAGCATTATTATAACAGGACATGCTATAGTGAGGTCACACTGTATGTAGTAGCATTATTATAACAGGACATGCTATAGTGAGGTCACATTGAATGTAGTAGCATCATTATAACAGGACATGCTATAGTGAGGTCACACTGTATGAAGTAGCATTATTATAACAGGACATGCTAAAGTGAGGTCACACTGTATGTAGTAGCATTATTATAACAGGACATTCTACAGTGAGGTCACACTGTATGTAGTAGCATTATTATAACAGGACATGCTATAGTGAGGTCACACTGAATGTAGTAGCATCACTATAACAGGACATGCTATAGTGAGGTCACACTGTATGTAGTAGCATTATTATAACAGGACATGCTATAGTGAGGTCACACTGAATGTAGTAGCATCATTATAACAGGACATGCTATAGTGAGGTCACACTGTATGTAGTAACATTTAATGGCACCTCAGCACTATGTAGTGCCAACCCAAAAATTTCAAAAATGTAAAAAGTGAAGAACTGCACAAAAATTTTCCAAACTGATGTTGTTATGTATATCTATATTTTTGTAACTCCTGGTACATGATTTTATCTAATTTTTATAATTCTTATTCATGGCTGTAATGTGTAGAGAATATACTTTGTTATAAATTGTGTATGTGACCTGAAAGCAAACTGTGTAGCATCTATAAATAGATGTTTATGTACATGTTGACATAGTTTCTCAGTGACTGATGGGATATGGAAGTTTCGAAAATAATTCTGTGGTTTTCCATTGGTTGAATAAGGTCACGTGAATATGCTTAGTTCAATAAAACAACAACAGTGTATGCTGTCACATTGGGTCTATTGCGAAGTACAGAAAAGAAAAGCATTTGTTTGGACTGTTCAGTAGAAACAGAATGTGCTCATTATTTGGACTATAATATTATTATTCTGGGACTGTTATACATTATTCAAAAGAATTCTGGACATCTTGACAACGTCACGGTTCTTGGACGACCAGTACGTTTCCAGTAATGAAAATTATACGGGACTTTTAATTCATTTAGGACTATCACAGACCTTTATAAGGACTAATCTGGATTCATTTTACTATTAAGTCCCTCTCACATTTTTCATTTATCACTTTAATAATTAAATTGTTTGTTAAGTTTTACAAACGTGTTGGTTTTCCTTCTTTTCTTTTACTAAAATTTGTGACCATAGAGTCAGAACAATGTAAATATGAAGTACAAGTCGGTGTGTGATTTGGATTTTTAACGTAACTTTAACAATTCTTCAGTCATATTGCTACAATGTCTGCAGTGCATCATGCTCCACCCAGTCACATTCTCCTGATAACAGGCCGACTAGTCCTAACACTATCCTATTAATGCTGAAAGCCTAGTGAGGTTGTTGCTGGTACCATTTTTATAAGTCTTTGGAACAACTTGGCTGGGGTTTGAACACATGGCCTCCCTCAACCAAGGGAGATGCTCTAACCTCTTTGGCCACCAGAGTGGTCATGAAGTACAAGAAAGAACATAAATGGTAAATATGTTAAAATACTGCAAGGGTATATAAAAATAATTTTTTGCTTTTGTTTTGATGTCTTAATGTCACTTTTAACAAATTATTGACCAGATAGTGCTGAGGAAATCAGAGCTAAATGCCGTTTCCAATGACACAGAAAGGCATCCAACCCTGGTGGTACTGAATCGACAACCCTTGGATTACAAGTCCAACACTCTACTGAGCTCCCTATGTATCAAATAAAACATAAAAGTAACACGTAAAATACTTAAAATGTGTTATACTAACTGTATTCCCTAAAAACTCCAAGATTTTTTTATGTGGTACACATTCAACAAGAACAGGTTGTACTATCAGTGGTTTGCAACAAGGATTGTACTCTGGATGAGGTCACCTTCTGGAGGTATGCACGAGTCAGATGGTTACATCTAAAATCCTTCATATTTAAAAAGGATGACTGCCCAACATTATTATTATTATTAATATTATCATTATTATTATTTTTATTATAAGTATTATTATTATTATTATTGTCATTAATCTCATATTGTTTTCAGTAACCTAATTATATTTTCCAATTAATTATCCTGCACTCCTATTGAGTTTGTATGAGTTTCAGCAGCAGAGGGGGCGAATCCGACATTTTGTCCAATCGTTATTTTGCTTAATTATTACTTTCTGCACTCAGCGGATCCGGTGTAGTCAGCGCTGGTAAAAAAAAAACGACGACGTCGTTGGGGGATCGTCCAATCGTCATTTGGTTTAATTAACACCTTCTGCGCGCCGATCCCCAGCGTCGTCAGCGTCCGGTAAGCACATCGACGACCGCGTCGATGTCATCGCCCCCTCTGCTGCTAAGAAGTTATTTACAATGAAAATTAGTTACAACTAACCGAATATTTGGTCAAGTCCGATACGATATCGTGTCCGAGGATCATGTAAATTTATCGTTACAAATCCATGTGGGGTCGACTGAGCATGACTAAAAAAGTTTCGAAAACCATTAAAGTCCATGTCACCGCCGCACCATGTCTGCCAAATATTTCGTAGCGTGTGTGTATCAACGCCGTTGAATACAGCAAGAATATTACAGTTGTCTCTGATTACTTTTGGAATCTGAGTGTATCGTTGAGTGACATATATCACGTCAGTGTTTTTATGCCTGCCTCTGGAAAATATCCTAGCTGGGTTTTTTTGATTGTCTAACATAACATCATCGTACACGACTAGATTGTTAATGTCGCCATCAATATCATCAATACCTGGTGCATCATTGATATCTGTAATAAACTCAATAACATTTTTTTCAGCGATCGCTGATGCATTCTCGTTAAAATCTTTCAACACCTCGTAGCATCGTTGATCATCCACGCTAGGGGCGATTAAATACAACTTATCCCACTTCATCCATCTCATTATTAAACTGAGTAACAATTGCGTCTTGCCGGATCCAGATGGTCCAATGATAATCATCCGGATCGAGTTTGGTAACGCTGCAACATGCTTAACTGGTTCTCTTGTTTTAGTCGCCGAAAAATCAATTATATTCATATCTCTATACATAAATTATGGATCTATATTGTGTGAAGTGTAGAGTGCGTACTGGCACAAATGATATGACAACCGCTACAACAAGAAATAACAGATCGGCCCTTACTGGCAAGTGTGTACAATGTGGTACAAAGAAATTTAGATTTATTTCTGCTAGACCCGGGGATGTTTTAAAAAAAAGCGAGGAGGTGATATTGCAGCCAAGTTATCAAAACTCCCCGGAACACCGTGGGCAAAGTATCCAGGAGAAAAGCACCTCCCAGGATATAGCTACTGTGGCCCCGGAACGCGATTAGATATCAGACTCGATGATCAAAATCAACCCAAACCCGGTGAGTACCCAATAAATGCTATCGATAAGGCGTGTCATGCTCATGATGTTGCTTACAAAAGTAGCGATCTGCAACAGCGTCATATCGCGGACGTAAAATTAATTCACGCGTTAAATGCTATTCCCGATAAATCCGTCAAAGAAAAATTGGCCTCATGGTTGGTAAAATCGGCTATGAAAGGTAAATTAATGATGGGCGCTGGTAATTAATAACAATATGGAATCCATCTATTATTCTCCGAGAGGATACTGGAAGGGGAAGGCCGCAATTGGTAAGCTTGCAAGCGCTGCAAAAGTGAAAAAGGCCACTGCGGCTAATTGGTTATCCAAACAGGCTATATGGCAAATCTATCTACCACCGCCTAAACAAATCAACTTCTCGCGCTTTGATGTCAGCGTACCTAATGAAGTTCATCAGGCTGATATACTATTTTTGCCGCATGACAACGGTTACAAATACGCGCTAACCGTAGTTGATGTTGCGAGTCGATACAAACAAGCGGAGCCGTTAAAAACAAAGTCGGCAACTGAAGTAGCCGCTGCGTTTGAAAGAATTTATCGAAGAGGTCCTCTGCGCTGGCCAAATCTATTACAAGTTGATCCTGGTAGTGAATTTCGCGGCGCTGTTTTATCAACGCTGAAACACCATAGCGTCGCGATACGACGAGGTCATACTGCGCTACATCGTGATCAGGCACTTGTTGAACGATTCAATCGGACTGTTGCTGAACGGTTATTTGGATATCAATACGCGAAGGAATTCATCCAAGAAAAACGATCTCGTGAATGGGTCAAAAGGTTGCCAGGCGTAATTGCAGCGTTAAATAACGAGATTACCCGAGCAATCAACATGAAGCCCAGCGACGCGATTAAATACGAGTATATACCCGGAAAATCAAAAATAAATAGCGTTTCCAAGCCGATTCTCGGCAATGTCACCGTGAGATATCTATATGAACCAGGAGAGCTTGAAGGCGGTAAAAAAAGGGCTACCGATCCTATTTGGAGTGTTACCACACATAACATATCAACGATAACACGATCAACTGGTAGACCACCGATCTACAGACTGGATTCAACTGCTCCTCAGCGCGGATTTACACGCGAGCAACTATAAGTGATACCTGACGATACTCAATTACCCCCGCGTGGTCTTAACTAGCGCCGTTGCGTCTATTGCACTCAAGACAGGTCAACCTCACATTGTTTTTAACATGACCGAGACTGTTATCGATTCTGTCCACGGTAAATTGGCGAGCGTCTTTATCTGAATAACGCCAGCGCATTACACAATTACAACTTGCGCAGTGATTATTCTGTTGTTGTCGTAACGCAATTATTAATTCGGCATCAATATCAAAACGCCGCTGTTTTTTTTTATCCTGTTGGCGGTAACCCGAGAGTTTTCTATCAATGACGCTAGCATCAATAATGTCATCGTTGTCACCGGCTTCGTCGGTGGCTTCGTCAATAACAATTCTTCGAAGCTGATTCATTCTCCGTACTCTGGACACTGCAAGATAGACTAGATTTGACCATTCGATGCGATTATCAACCATCCAAACAATTGTGTCCGTGATGGTTAATCCCTGCGAGGAATGTATTGTCGTTGCGTATCCTAGCGTCCACGGGGATTTATCAGCACGTAGCGCGTCCTCGACGACGCTGATATCAACGAGCACAATATCATTCAGCACAAGAATTTGTTTTTTTGTCCCCGACACTGTCAGGCCTGGAATCTCAACTTCAATGTTCTGCCGCCGTGTGTCAGCGGGTCTATAACATAACGGCACTGGACGCGTTGGAAACTTTTCCTTATGCAACGCAAACAACTTCCGCTGAAGTGTGTCCCTGACTATCTTTCTACTCGCTACAATCAAATCGTTTGGTCTCCATGTTTCCCAGAATTCATTTAACGGCGTTTCCGGAATCACCTCGCGGATTATTTCACATTGAATTCTATCCGGCTGTAATCTGATTAATTTTTTAACCCCGCGCAGTTGTTCATCAAGTGCCCGGTAATCAGTATCGGTTTCTTCATAATAGTCCACGAACCCGCTCAACCAATCATGTGGGCCCTCGCCGACAAATGGTGGTGGTTGACCATGGTCGCCACACATGATCACCGCTGTATTCGCGCGCAGCAACCAATCAAGAAACATTTGTAAAACGTCTAACGAAACAGTACATATCTCATCCCAGATGATAACCCCAGGAATAAATTTTTCACCCATTCGATCAGGAGTCCACTCGCCACCGCTGTATCGAAAAAAGCTGTGATAAGTAACGGCGTCAACATTTCGTTGTTTTATCTCTCGCGCTAGTCTATGGGTCGGTGTAAGCACGATTATACTTGCCCGCGTTCGAAATAATTCAATTGCCCGAGTCGTCTTTCCTGACCCGCCACAGCCGCTTAAATAAACCGTCTTGTGTCTACAAATTGGATCAGAACACGGTGGTGCATTAGACCATTCTGACAATTTATCACCGCGTAAGTAGTCGTTCTCAACGGTGACATCTGCTGACAGTGAATAATCACGTCGTATTTCATTTTTAATTCTCCATGTACCCCAACTCTCGTCCGGACTAGTAAACTCGGCTACGTTTTCCTTATACGCTACGTCAACATAAAACGAATCAACGGCTACTCTAACCGCGGTGTCGGGAAATCGATTTATCATCGAGAATAAATTGATAGCGGCATAACCCAGCATAGACGCCCTCAAATGTGGATATGCCGGGCTGTCTCCATCGCTGTAGGTAACAACTGTACCCAACTTTGTTCCATTGGACAAGAAAGCTGTTTTGCAGTTCACGTATCTATTTTTTGCCACTGCGTCCTTGATTACGAAATCATATTCTGCGTCATCTATAATCAGCCGTGAGCAATATCGTTTGTAGTCGTGGTTTTTTCCACCTTGTGTGAATTTACCAATTATTCTTCTACCGAGATCTTTTGCCTCGCGGTTTCGTTGGTTGAATATCCTCCTGGACCATTCGATGATATATTCCTCGTCGGCATCAATGTGTTTTCTGGACTCGTCAATTATGCTATCTAGACGCTCCGGTTCTGGTAACCAGACTTCAGTCTGCGCCCGGTATGATATAATCGCGTCACTGACAATCAACGATACAAGCATGCTACAATCAATCATATACCGTAGCAGCGCTATTGGCAGCCACTTCTTTTCAGACATGTGTCTACCGATCCAAATATAACAACAGCGATGGAGTCCTGCCGCGAATTCAAATGATACTATGCGAGCGAATCTGGTTAAATCAAAATCAGGCAGTGGTCCATTAATAGCAACACGAGTCATTTCATGTCTGGGGTGTCCAAATCGTCTAAAGTACTTAGCGGCGGATCCATACCTGAGAAAACTCGCTGGATAACAGGCAACCATATCAACGGAAATCATAGCGTCGCGGTTGTATTCAGTGTTCCATAGTCCACCGTGATAATATTCCAAACAACTGGATTGTACATCCGGTAGAAATTCCTTGCGCGTTGGTCTCCACGCATTTTTCCTTGCTGCAACATGAGCCGCAACCGATGGAATCGTAAAACAATTTGTTAGCAGTTGTTCATCATGCTCTTCAAATTCCATGGCGGTTTTTTTCATCTTGTTGTGAAACGCTTCAGTGCGATATAATTCACCGTTTGGTTTTACAAACTGATCAAAGGTATCCGCATCGTTTTCAGCGCTGCGAAGTAACCACACTGATACAGGGTCGTTTTTACACAAGCAGGCAATAGCATCAAATAGTTTCCTCTCCGCGAGAAAACCATCCCGGGAGAATTCTTCTCCTAAAAATTCTTCGGGTATATACTTTACCGTTCTATCCCGTGGAAATATTGTGATCGCGGGCGTCCATGCGTGTTCGTTATGATCAATAATTTTGATTGGGGCCCCATTTGATTTATACTTCGATTCGTATAATACTTCACCGGTTATCGTTGTAACGGTTATTGGAAATCTCAGCGACGTTTCTAATTTCGCTATGTCGCTGATGGTTGCTCCTCGCTCGTGCACTGTCTCCTCCCACTGGTTGATTTTGCTACGTCGTAAATCGGTCAACTTGTTTCCTCGACACGCATTTGTAAAATGCTCTATTACTCGTTCTGCTACACAATTTATCCCCGTTGACTGTTTCATCGGCGCTAGTTTTCCGATATCAGGTTTCTTATTTAACGGGTATATTCCATAAACAACTGCTGTTTCAGGATACGCTCGTTCATAGTATGGTCTGTCAATTCCGGTTAACAGCCCCGGCTTGGAGTCGCGGCTGACAGTGACTGTTTTCATGTCGCTGAGAACTGGTTCAAATTTATCACGTATGATCCAATCACCTGATTCCACCCGGACAATGAATTTTACTCTGAAGAAATACCTTTTACCGTCAAGTTGTGATATTATCGTTGCTGCGCGGTTGTCGTTCATGGTAGCATCAACAACGCCATCAATTCGAAATGTTGACCAACTATGAGATGCACCATCACGCTTGAATTCATCGATACAATCGCGTATTTTACTCAACAGGGTTCTATCGTTTATTAACGCTTTTGGTGTGTCCTTGAGGACTCTATCGAGATTGAACTTAATATTTTTCCGGGGCTTAATTGCTGCCAATCTCTCGAACTCATCCATATAATTAAAACAAGTATTTAAATGAAAGAATATAGTATAATGAATAAATGCAAATGGTTGATGATTGGGTCGATAACCCCGTGCAATAAATCATGTAGAGGTGAATTCTGCGGGTATCATTTACAAAGCGTTCGTAATGGTTCTCTTGGCCCCCTCCGGTGCTTGGTTTGCCACGTCGGTGTAAGAGGAAAATCGCAGTTGTGTATTAATTGTGGCGGAAAGCGATACAGGGAACTAAAACGCTATTATGACAAGCGAATTAAAAACGCCGTCATTGACCCCACCGCAGACTTCGTCATCAAAACCCCCCAAGACTATGTTGAAAGATTCATAATTAAACCAAATAATAAATTAGACAAGTAGTATTATTATATAAATGGACCAAGAATTTCAGCTGCATCCTGTGCTCGTCAGTTACGAGGCATCTCGCGACGGCATTGTTAGAAACCGCAAACTGAAGAAGCCGGTTGGTACCGTAAATAATCACGGGTATTTGCAATTTGGTGCTGGAAAGAAGACATATTTTGTTCACAGAATCATCTATGAATGTTTTCACGGATTAATCGAAAATGGACTTGTGATTGATCATATTAATAGTAATAAGACTGATAATTCTCTTACAAACCTGCAAGCTGTCTCGCAGAGTCAAAATACCAAAAAAGGCCAAACCGGTAAATACCCAAAGAAAGCAAAACCCGTAAAGTCATTTGATACAACAACTCACGAGGAAAAAATATTTCAGTCGATGAATGAAGCCAGTAGATACTTTGACATTTGTATCGCCTCAATACGAAAAGTAGCAGAACGAGTATATCAAACAGCAATCTCAAAAAAGACCGGGCATAGAATTCGATTTTCATATGTAAATATCAGCGAGTGACGAAGTCACCGGCGCCTATGGTGCTGACGAAGTCGCCATGACAATAAATTGTCCATTCCGGAAGAAAACAAAGTATGAACACCTCGGGATTGATACACGGGGTTTCATTTTTTTTTTTTTAAAAACAAGATGTTCTATAAGAATAATGAATATCGAAGACATCAATAATATATTAGCCGAGATTTCAAAATTAAAAAATCAAGGAATTGAATTATCTGATGGTCTCGACAGTGAAAAAATATTATCCGATTATGAAATTATTAACGAACAATCGAAACGGGGGCGTTTTACCCTGGCCCGCGAGTACTTTTTTATAAAACGATTACAACATACGATCAATGAAAACTTGTACCACAATGACGCAAATGCATTCATTGGACTATTCACTGCCGTTGAAATAATACGAAAAAAACTCGGACGTGTTTATGAACGACGCCGGGAGATTTCTAGTAAGATCAAAAACATTAGAAGGATTATAGACGGAGCCTCCGATGGCACACTCGGCGAGAAATTAGAAATTGCTTCGCAATTGCAATAATGGTAGGCGAATCACTTACTACTCGGCTAGCCAGAGAGCGGCTAGCAGCGCTTAAAAAGTTTATACCGTTACGAGACAGGGTCCGAGAACAACTTCAAACGCGGCAGCAACTACAAACCGATTTTACTGTTGGAAGCGAACAACTCTTTGCCCCGGTAACTAAAGCGACCAAAGATGTTACGGCGGCAACTGTGCCCGTCCTCGATGCGCTTGAAAAGATAGCGGCAGAGACAAAACAAACAAAAAGGTCTTTAGAAACACTCCCTGCAAAAATAGCGGCTGCTACAACACGGAGTCCACCACCACTCGCTATAATCGAACCACAAGAACCCTATGTTACAATGACCGACGAAGAAGAATTAGGCGCCACCGCAAGAGAACCAGAAGAAGAAATACCGGAAGAAGAAATACTGGAAGAAAAAGAGGAGAATATACCCCGTATTGTACTCAAGAAGAGCACAATAGATGAAATTAGAGGCTTCAGCCATGAAGAATTAATTAATTTTGCTGCCAACAATTTTGCTAAGAGCATACGAGATAAGAAGCATATCAATAGCGGTTACGAGAAAAATATAAAGTCGTTAAAGGATTGGACAAGAATGGTGTATTTAGCGAGTAAATATAAAGATGCATTACCACTGCGTGATAATAAATATATAATATTCCACAATAAAGTAAAAAGTATAAAACCAAAAAAAGGAAAAGGATACTCTGTTGGTAAAGAATCCTACGGCGTTACCTGTCCTGGCAGTGTTCTCAGTGATATATCACGGCTAGAGGTACTAATTGGAGGAAAACGAGCCGGAAATAACTCTACGGAAATAATCAATGAGGCCGCTGATATTTGCAAGCGTTTATTTGCAGGCGGTATCATGGACATTAATGCATATCGAACGCTCATAGACGAACTCGTGGATGATTAAAAAAATTATAAAATTATCGTTTTTGTTAATTTTTAACCGTTTTTTGACTGTTTTTGACCGTTTTTTGACTGTTTTTGGCCATTTTTTGACTGTTTTTGGCCATTTTTTGACTGTTTTTGACCATTTTTTGAGGGCAAAAACCCAAGGAAATCATTTTGAGAAAATCGATGTTTTTCTGAAAAATCGAGAAAAAAACGACTATAGGCAACAAAAAACGACCAAAAATGACTAAAAATCAAGAAAAAACCAGAAAAAAAACGGATTTTTATCGAGGGCAAAAACCCAAGGAAATTTTGATAAAATTTATTCCGGTTTTCCACACGGCGGTGGGGGGGGGGGGTAATCAATCACTGGTGATCACAATCACTGGTGATCACAATCACTAATTGGAAAACTGGTGTTTTTAATAAGGATGATCATACACTACAACCACGATAAACCAGTACTCGTCTACGTGGTAAACTCGCGATTGCCTGTTTACCGCGCGTACTATGGAGATGGTCTCGGTAGCACCATTGCGGGGTTATTTACAAGAATGGCTCCAAAAGTAGCGCCGTTAGCCAAACAATTAGGAATGAAGGCTATTGATGTTATTCGTGATAAGGGTATTAGTGCCATTGGAGATGTTGCCGGAAAGGCGCTTTCAGCCGCGCGGGACAAACTAATGTCATTGGTAAAATCCAGGAGAAAAAAACAGATGCCATCAACGACAGTGATGCCTGCGAATGTCAGTAAAGTAATAAATAACGCCGTGGAAGAAAAACTAGAGTCGTTGGCGACTTCGCCATCCGCCGATGCGGCAACCAACGCGCTCATGAACGCAATAGCGGGGAGTGGTCTACGACGAAAACGACGTTGATGGATTTCAATTGAAAACACCGACATGAATAATAATAAAATGTTTGCGCGAACCGCTGACCCCGGGTTTGATATGGACGCCCCAGTGCGCAGGGATGATTCTGTCCGTGATTATCAATATTATTCTTATTATGCAGCGCAACCTGACCTACGATCGCGAATTGAACTTCAAGTCCAAGATACCAGTAAATATTTTCTGCCATGTGAAGCGTTTATCGAAATTGAGGGAGAACTCGTGACAAATGCCGCCGATAATGCACCATACGCAGATGACCATCGTGTTCGAGTTGGCTTCGTCAACAACGGTATCATGGCGTTATTTGAGAGCGCCAGATATCTTATTGACGGGCGAGAAATTGAATCAATAGAACGCGAGGTTGATGTTGCAACGACGATAATTGGGTTAGCGAGATACTCGGATGATTATACAAGATCGGCGGGCCCATCTATAATGTTCGCAAAGGACTCCACCGATAACGCTGACCATCTTCAGTACGTTAACGTGCTGGTGGAAAGAGATACCGCAACTGACCCACAGGCTGAAGCAAATAACCCAGACCGCAGAACAAGACCAGGCGCTAATTTCAATATTATAAAAAGTCTTAACGATAATTACAATATGGGATTCGCAACACGAGTAGGGATGTTGCAAGGACCACGCCGAAAGTTTTCATGCGCGATTCCACTCCATCACATATTTGGATTCTGCAGAAATGTTAGAAAAGTCATCTATGGGGCTAAGCATACAATTGCCCTGACGCGAAGGGGCGATGATAACAATGCAATATGGCATGCTGCTGGCGTCGCTGCCGGTAAAGTCATTTTAACTAAAATGGCATTGTGGATGCCGGTGCTGACTCCATCAGTTACCACGGAAGCACGATTGTTAGCATTTATGGAACAGGGGGGGAAATCGTTGTTGAGTTGGCTAGCGGTAACAACTGATGCTAAAGAGGATAACGTCGCCGATACGTTTACATGGCACTTGGCATCAAAACAGGGTGTTTCAGCCCCGCGTCATATATTCATAGCGCTACAGAATAGGGAACGATTGGGCAGTCAAGAACGCAGCCATATGATATTTGATCGATTAGGAGTCATGGAGGTTTCGCTGAGAATAAACGGACAACAGGAACCATCCGAGGATATACAGCTTAATTACGGCGACAACCATATCGCACGTGTGTATCATCGATTGCTGTCATACATGGGTCGTGATCAAAACGTCGCCACTGGTTTGCAAATATCACAACTTGATTTTAAAAACCTGTATCCGATTTATTATTTTTCGCTGGAACATCTTGATTTAACGAGACAATCCGTCGTTGATATACACTTCCGAGCTCGTATAGCCCCGGGTGGTGTTAATTACAGAGCGGTTGCTGTCATCCTCAGCGATAAATCAATGCTGCTAGAAGGTGTTGGTGGACGAATGAGAATCGTTGATGCGCCAGTGGAAAACATGTAATTGAAAGCATAAACGCGTTTACAATAAAATGTCGTATAGTGTCGTCAGTGTAGAGTTGACTGATGGTCAAGTCAAGAAATTACGATCAAAGTCGGCTAAACAATGTGGAACCACAATAACGCTGAAGCCGTCACAGATGGCAGGTGGTAATCATAAGATATCGTTGACGGCGCGTCAAATAAAACATTTCAATAATGCGATGAAGAATAAAAAGGGTGTTCAAATAGATTTCTCGGCCGCAGCAATTAAAAACATGGAAAAGACCGGTGGGATATTTCCGCTGTTAGCTGCGATTCCAGCGTTGATTGCCGCGGCCGCACCAGCAGTGGCTAAGGCGGCGGCGTTAGGAGCCGTTGGTACCGCGGCGGGAATGGCATTGAAGAAGGCAACCGGGAAAGGCTACAAAAAAAAACGACCCGTGGCCGGAAAGGGTCTAAGACTACCGGGAACCCCGTATTCATGGTACTCGGGGAAGGGTCTAAGACTACCGGGAACCGTTTAATGACTCCTATGTCTAATTTTGATTTAATAGATGCCGCAAACGCGTTAGCGATAAAAAAACTTCAGAGGTGTTTTTATGAGGGATCAATTACCGACAAAACCAAGGAATATTGAAACCGGTATAATTAACCTTGATAAATCCTCCGGAGCGGGGACTCATTGGGTTGCATACGCAATTGATCCGCGTGCGATCGTCTATTTTGATTCATACGGGTTAGCCCCGCCAAACGAGTTCATGCGGTATATCCGGGCGTGTTCAGCCCCGGTGTGTTCAGCCCGGGTTTTTTATTCCACGCTGCCAACACAGCAATTAAGTGACCCACCGATATGTGGCCGTGAAGTATTGAACGTACTCGCGGCGATTTCATCATCGAGAAAACCACCTCATGTGGTTGTAAACGAATACACTAGTGGGGTCGTAGAGGCCGGCGGGTTAATTAGAAACGCTGGTTTTTTTTACAATAACGATGATTGATATTTGGGGACGACCGGTTTCGGCGCTGAAAAAGCCCACGGAAACGCCCGCCACCGATGACATAAAAAAACTAATTGAGGATGAAATCGCTGATACGTTGAATTTAACCAGTGTTGACCCGGGCGAAATAGTTGTATTTCAAGACCGCCAGGGTAAATTGAAATCCAGTAATGTGTCGCTGGATGACGTTTTAATACGACAGCGTGATGCCGCCGAGAACGCTATCGCGCTGTATACCGGCGACGGACGACTCAAACCGGGTGAATCCATCTTGACAATAAATGGAAAAATAAGTACACTTGGCAACAATTATGTAACCATGTCGGATTCGTTAAAAAATTTACGTGCTGAACTTAACTCGCAGGTAAATCAGTTGAATGCGATGCTAACGCATTTCACCGATGTGCAACTCATGGTCGATAGTTTTTTTCGGGGGCCCCCGACGGCAACCGAACCGAATTTTGTAATGATAAAAAATGTTATTTCGGATCTTATGACGCTGCCGAGCCAATTTACCTCGTTACGAAAAAATGTTAACAGGATCGATGACAACTTTGATAAATTCTTTGGTAAAAAAAATACCAGGCCGGATGAGATCACAATAACTATAAATGATATCACTGCGTATAGACAGGAAATAGAAACAATCAAAACTGATGTTGCAACGAGCAAAGGGAATGTAGACGTGCATGAACGGGAAATAGGAATAATCGGCGCTAATGTTGCAACGATCATAAATAATGTAGACTCGCATGGACGGAAAATAGAAACAATCAAAACTGATGTTACAACGATCATAAATAATATGGACACGCATACACAGGAAATAGGAACAATCAAAACTGATATTGAAGCGAACAAAAAAAATATAGACGCGTATTGGCGGGGAATAGGATTAATCAAAACTGATGTTGCAGCGAACAAAAAAGGTATAGACGTGCATACATATGAAATAGGAACAATCAAACTTGATGTTGCAGCAAACAAAAAAAGTATGACCGAGAATACACGGGAAATAGAAACAATCAAAACTGATGTTGCAGCGAACAAGAATAATATAGACGCGCATTGGCGGGAAGTAGGAATAATCAGAACTGATGTTGAAACGATTAAAGACGGACTACCGAGAGTAGCAGAGCAATTCGAAAAAATAAAAACCCCTCATGAGAACATCATCAACACAGTATACACAATTCGGCATGGATCATTCGATTGGACTCCTACACAGAATACAGTAAATATTACCGCAACTGTTAAGGGTATTTATCGATTGACACTGGTTTCAATGATGCAGTTTAATATATTATCGTCGAGTTCATCCGGGTTTAACAATACAATATCAACAATTATAGACAAGAACGCAACTGAACTGTTTACAATTTATGCCGTTGATAGAAATCTAGCCGGGGCAAACATTACATGGTATGTGGAATTTGTAGCAAATCTAAGTAATTAAAAACACTAGCTCTTTTAAAATAAAAATGACCAACGGGGTAATTGAATCAGAGGTATCACCGACGTCACATCAATATCGATTCGATACCGCAAAAGAATTCTCCGCAAACTTGAAAACGCTTTCCGAACAATACCGTGCAAAAATAAAAAAATACCGTCGTAAAATAACCACCATCGACGCGGTCGTGTACTCGGTGTCGGGTATAGTAGCCGGTACCGGTGTTATTTTATCCACGGTGACCACGATAGCCCCGATCGCTGTTCCAATTGCTGTCTCCGCGATGACAACATTTGCTGGAGTCGCCAACGCAATTACTAGGAAGATATCATCGTGTTTTCAGAAAAAACTCAACGAGTATACAGTAAAACATCAAATAGTATCCGACGCGTACTCGAAATTATCCGGGTTGATCTCGTTATCGATTGATAATTTGTTCGTATCCGATGTTGAATTCTCCACGATGGTCCAGTTGTATAGCTCCGCGATGTCAAAAATCGAGGATTTTCAACTGGAAGCCGGAACCACCTGGTTGTTGAAATTAGACACTAAAGACAACAAATAATAATAATGTCGCTGAACCCCGAAGAGTTTCAATTACTTCAGCGGATCGCGGAGAACACCACTCCGGTACAAACAAATATGATATCGATAACGTCAACGAAACCCGAATTCAGTGTGAACTTCCCGTCGCCGGTTCCAGTGAAGGAAATAGCGCTGGCAAAATTGCGAGTATATCACAGTTGGCCTAATATTCGAGCGGACGCATTTAACGGACAACAACCTAATAACTCGCTGGTTTTTGCACGGACAAATAAACCCGATGGGACCCCAGACTGGGAGGAGGTTACAATACCAACTGGGTCATACCAAATAGAACAAATCAATAAAGAATTTCAACGCAGGATAAAATCGATCACAGGAAAGGAATCAAAAATCGCTATTACGGTTCATGAACCGACGTTATCGTCGACGATTGAAATAAGCACACCGGGGTATATGGTTGATATTTATAACAGTTCAATAAGAACCATACTAGGATGGCCTGAGAATCCACCTCATAAAACCCCCGCGGACAAGCAATCGTATCATGATATTAATCCCAATTATCAAAATAAATTGTATAATATGAAAAACGCGTTATTACCCAGTATATTTGTATTTCAAAACAGGAATAACATGCAATGGTATTTTCAGCATGGGGAAACTCCTAAATTGCACACCACATTCGTAATTAGTTTAAAGAATATCACTGATATGTTTGCCGAAATTAATCATTATTACCAATTACAACTAGAACAGCTACGAGAGACAAAAGCACAAAAACACGTTGAGGTGTTAAATCAACTTATATCAGACATGGAATATATCAATGAACGAATCGTTAAAGTAATATCCGATAGCAGCGATGATAATAAACAAAAATTCCTAACCGAGTATAATATCACAGAAGCCGATTTACCTGATTTCAAGTTTCCAGGATACAACGCGCCAGAACTAAGAAAGTCTCTTAATGATTTTATCAGTTCATCAACTCATATCCTCAGACACGATAACGGAGATGATGGTAGGCATATTGCTCCATACAACGTAAATATCGCATCGGTGATAGCAATTAATCTAGTGTGTGATGCTATCGAAGGGAGTTACCAGGTGGATACCAATCAATCAAATCAAGCTCAACAGGGATATATCCTTTATTCATTTTCACCAACAGCCCCTCCGGGATATTTAATCGTTGAGAATCCGATTAATCCGGTCTATATGCGATGCCATGATCGGTTTTTAACGAGAATTAATTTTAAACTCACCGATCAGTCAAATAACCTAATTGATCTACAGGAGGAGGAGTTAGTGATCACTCTGTTTGTAAGATCATAAAGACCCTCATTGTAAATAACTCCTTAGCAGCAGAGGGGGCGATGACATCGACGCGGTCGTCGATGTGCTTACCGGACGCTGACGACGCTGGGGATCGACGCGCAGAAGGTGTTAATTAAACCAAATGACGATTGGACGATCCCCCAACGACGTCGTCGTTTTTTTTTTTACCAGCGCTGACTACACCGGATCCGCTGAGTGCAGAAGTAATAATTAAGCAAAATAACGATTGGACAAAATGTCGGATTCGCCCCCTCTGCTGCTGTTTCTTGTGCAGAGTAAGCTGTTTTCATAAGAATATAGCGAGCACTATACACAGCTTTTTGACAAACATGTTAATATGTGACGGTAAACAAGTTAACACGTGAGGGTAAACATTTTAACACGTGAGGGTAAATATGTTAACACGTGAGGGTCAAGCAAAACACTGGAGGATACCCAAATTATCATTAGTGTACAAATCATTAAGGATAGAGGGGGAAAAAAACACAACACACAATGGAGGGGGTCTGTCCTCCATTGTACCTCATTGTTTGTAACCCCCATCATTATTTTCACACTAATAACAATGCAGGCTTTGCCCAAGTTTTGGTTCACCCTCCAATGTCTTCATGCTAAATAGTTTGGTATGGCACAGAGTGCTGAAAGGATGGACTCAAGGTATTCATCATAAACAATATTTCCATTCTGTACAGCTTCTCTTATGTTTAGAAAGAAAGTTAAATTTAATATATATAACTTAATCTAAAAATCTGTAATATAACAACCTTAATTTAAAAGACTTTAATATATAGAACTTAATCTAAAAAATTTAATACATAGAAAAAACCTTTAACATGGACCATAATCATGGGTGTGAAATTATGGACACATACATATAGATGCCAAAGAGATCACAATAGTGACCATCTGCATATGAAAACATTTATGAACTTGGATCTCAATATCAACAGATTCCTTGGTAGAGTCAACATAACAGCAGAGAGAGAACTCATATATGGATTATGAACTAGGTAACTGATGGGTGGCGTACCTTGTTCGAACATCAAGTTTACAACGATTTATCACACATGAGAGTTCAAACAGGATTGGGAACCATCCTCTGACCCAAACCCTGTCTTCCTCAGGAACATTGATATCATCCCCACCATGCTCCTTGAACATCTGCAAACACATTTGAAAAAATAGCCTTCTATAGTAAGTCTGAATATTATAAAACCTGGAAATTACATATAAATGCTAAAAAAATATAAAGTTATGATATTTTCCAAGTGTGGACTACAATTGTTCCTAATTTCCGATATGGTAATTCTTACGTTGAGGCTATGCATGATATTAATTAACTGCATACTGGTTTTTTTTAAAATACTTTTTATATTAAGTTTCACTGAGCAAAGCTTGTTTAGTTTAGCAAGCTAGAAAAGCTATTTTTACTGGAAAATGAAAATCTGAAATCAGCAGGTATGTAGAATTTAGACTAAAAGATTAGTGTAAACAGTATTTAGCATGACTGCATATACAGTTCTAAATATTTCAACTATTTTAATAGAATTTTTAAATCTGAATTTAAATTTTCCATGTAAGCTAAAGGTGAACTATTTTATAATTATGAATAGGAAATCACAGATTAAGAAATTAAATGTTGTAGATTTTCTGTTATTCATGTTAACGATAGACAGCGTCTTTTGTATACAAATATCACCATCTGATTAACTGTTGATAAAGGGAAGCAACTCTTATAAATTACTTTTCCTTGCTGCCACATGGTGTATCCCTCATACTGGATGTTTACTAGTGTAAGCTCAAGTAAAACAACAAGGATGATAGCATCACAGGAATAGGTAGGAGGGTATAATAGTAACATGATTGGGTCAGTAATCTTGGAGAAACAAAATTTCCATTCTCTATCGAATACATTAAACAATTACATTAACAAGAGAAGAATAGGATAGCATTGGAAATGCAGCAATATCTAACTTCTATCCTATTCACTCTTCATCAAGCAATATGATTGCATCTGTGAAGAAGAATTAACCCATCTATTGCCTTACCTAATAAAAGCTTCAGTTAGAGAATATGGACTGTGCATGCCATCCACTCCGCAATGACACTCAAACTGACACATTGCATCTAAAAGCAAGACTTGCAGGAATTGACAAAGTGTACCTTATACTGAAAGAGAGCATAGATCATGTCAATTCGATGATCCATCTGAGCCAAGACGGCAGTGCTTGAGAAGCTATATCTTGCTTTCCTGCTTTTACAGATAGGAAGAGCCAGCGTTTGTGGCCACATAATGCTTTTCTGTGCACCTCAGATAGTACATGAGTGTGTTAACTGGGTGGTGCAGCCTTGCCTCTTGATGGATTGATCAAAGAATGAGGACGAATTACTGTTTTCTGACAGCCCACAGGTGGCAAGCATGCATGCAGATGAGGTTACATCAGGATGACTGAACTATAACATCCAAACTGGAGATACTTCATGTCCATAGACATGGCATGCAGTTTGCTCAATGTCCATAGACAGGGCATGCAGTTTGCTCAATGTCCATAGACAGGACATGCAGTTTGCTCAATGTCCATAGACAGGGCATGCAGTTTGCTCAATGTCCATAGACAGGACATGCAGTTTGCTCAATGTCCGTAGACAGGGCATGCAGTTTGTTCATGTCCATAGACAGGACATGCAGTTTGCTCAATCTGCAAGCGAAAGCTAGGGATATCAGAAAATATGTTTTGTAAGATAACAGCTTCAGTGATGCCAATGACAGAGACTCAAACCTGAGGTAAATTGAGAGTTTCCTTTTGAGAAGAAGGTAAGTGAATGGAGCCTCAAGGGTCGAAATTAGACAACAGGTCAGACAGATCCTTGCTCTTACAAATATTCTCTCTGTAATAATATCTAAAAGTATCAGAAATCATAGTGATAACATTTGATAGTGATGGGACTGATTTCTTCTCAAACAGGCAAATGATGAAGTTGACGAATTATATTAGCAGTATGATGTCACTGTCCTGTCACCAGCTAACGAAAGGGTGCCACTTTCTCTTGTATGCCTTAGAATTGGAGGGTCTTCTAGTTATTGAGATTCTCTCCATGACTGAAGGACTGAGCTCTTTGCTGTGCAAGGCTGCCCTGTCAAGAGAAAGCCATGATGATTATCGCCCTGGCACAGAATGAAAACTAGTAACTTCTGTTGCTTGAGCAAATTAGGGGTTGCCATTATTTTCCCGGGAATGACTATCGTGAGGACGAGTAGAATGTTGACCCAAGATTTGTCACATCTGTGAGAATCAATTAGAACCACTCTACAACCCTAACTTTCTTAACTGCCTTAAGACTCTGGGCCAGTGGAGGGAAGACAAAAGGCCAAAATCCAAATGACCCACAGGGTATCATCAGGCCATTGCAAACTCAATTAAAGACTGATGGGTGGAGAGAACACACTTTGTGTGTAAACGTTGGCCTCTCCTTGACAGTGAATCAGCCAGTACACTGAACCTGGTCAGTACATGATGGACTTGCACCAAGATATAGTATCAAGTGCACCAACAGAAATACTCCCATACTATAATGTATAGTTCTGGTGATTTGTTCCTCCACTTGTTTAAGGAGACATTTCACAACTAAATAGTTGTCTGACATGATCAAATGCACCTTCCCAAGGAGAAGATCAAGGACAAATGGATAGCCAGCAATGTTCGAAAGGCCATCAAGGTGTGGTCAATAGCTGGATGTATAGCTGCAATGTAGATTTGATAACCCAGCCATAATAGACAGAGCTACTGACCAAACTGAAGCATGATACTCTAGTATCACTGATCTCTGGTTGTAAATCCTTCAGACAGTCCGATCAAACAAATGGACACACTGGTCATCACAAGACAACATGGTTTTGCACATGGTAAGGCTGGTGAGAATGAATGCAGCCTCTTGCACCCGGTCTCACAAGTACAAAGACAATGCAAAGACATGCAGAGGAACTTCTGTCCAAAAATGGTGGAGTATCAGGTCCTGCATTTTCAAACTTCCTGCAGAGAGACAAGATGACAGTCTTGAAATGAAATCCACTGGTACCATCATTTCATGAGAGGTCTCTTTGATCAGGCTTTTGTGACTCCAATGGAATTGGTGTAGGAAATGTGACACATCTGCATAGTTGCAGCTGAGAGTCACAATAGAAGCAGTGTGATGAATTTTAATTGGTGGTGGGTGTGCCATCAAAGAATTAAAGTCATTGAGAGTGATGTCTGTGTCAGCGGTCTCTGACTTTACACTTTTCTTTTGCCCCTGAGCTGCTACCACAAAAAGTTCCAAGAGTTAAAGGGACTCCACGGATTTAATGATCTGTGCATGCTAGGTATGTTTCATTAGTGTCGATGGCAACTTTAATACTGCAACATATTTTGCATTTCAAAATAATTTTTCACTTGAAATTACAAAGAAAAAAAAGACCAAACTGCAATCAAAACTAAAATACTAGGTACAACCCTAGAAGATATGAATAAACTGAATTAGTCAAATCAATACTTACTAGCTGGAAAAAACAAGTCTACCAGGAACCAAAACATATTACACATTTCACACAAAGATGTTGAAATAATGTTATCATACAGTGAAACGAAATAATGTTATCATACAGTCAAGCAATACTGAAACAGTAGGAATCCGTGAACTTTGTACATTGATGGTGTGAAAAAGTTGTCAAAATCGAATGGATTCAGGTGGTTTATAATTCCATTATCAAACCAATGCTTAAAATGGTAAATATCCAGTATATGAGACATCTAGCAGAAGCAAGTGCAGGCAAAATGTAAGAGTTGCTTCCCTTGGTCTATGAGTTATACAAATGGAAAAGAAAAAATTTAAGGAAGGCTGGTTTGGGAGATAGTGACATTTATTTACTGATGTTATGGTAATTTATTTACTGATGTTATGGTAATTGGGCATTTGAAGGAGAAACAGAATATAATTATTTATTATTTAACATAATCCATCTTCAAAGTCATTTCAGACAGTTTTTGTACATATTCCTTTCTTGCCTTTGGAACATGCTCTTGGTCTACGTTATTGCCCACCTGAATCTTTGCAGTCCTTTACCTTTCATGTAACCTGCTGTTCTTCTGTAGATTATATTTCAACCACTGAACTGACAGCATCAAACTTTATGGCTACTATAATAATTACAAATGGCCTCACAAAAAAATACTGCATAAGCTCAACATGGGCAACTTCCTCCACACTGTGAATCAGATATGATTTTTAAAGCTATACCTTATGATGTAAATTGATGTATGAAACTAGATCAGGGGCCATATCAAGCCTGTGGGCAATATTTAACAACCCCTGGTATACATTAATTATGCTGTACAACTCTACATTACTTACAGACAAGAGTTGAAAACAAAGAATTCACTTTCATTTTGGAGTGGAGGGGGGTTAACAATATTGGTGGAAATTTTTTTGCTGCTTCAACCCCAAGCTGACAGATCAAATGAACAATTATCTATCTGTGACAAGAAGAAGGACCTACATTTCCAATCTCAGGTAAATCCATTAAGTTGGTACAAACAAAAATGAAACTAACTATACCCTTAAAACTGATACCTAGGCATTTATTCTTATCATAACTTACATAAAGCAATACAATAACTGTGTAAATAATACCCAAAATAAAATATTTAAACCAAAACGACAAAACCTATTGATAAGATCCTCTTAAAAGAATACTCCCCACCCATTCCCATCTTACCTGAGGCTTTTCAGCTACATATTTTGCACAGTTTCTAATAAGTCTGATTGCTTCCATACTTGTGTCAGGGAATGCTGCATTACATGCAAATTCTGACAGACACTTGACAGCATCTTGGAATGAGTCTATCACAGCAACAAAGTGTTTTTCAAACACACTCGCTGGAAAAGAAGATTTAAATTACTGAGACACTTAAATCAAAAGAGGTTTATCTCTACCAGACACAGCAAGACATTTTATAAATTTTTTGTAGGAGGATGTAAAAAATAATATAAGGTATGGACTTTGAAATTTGTTGTTTTGTTTTTTATCATTTTAATTTCTATTCTTTGGATATTTTCATTACAGCAATTAAGCAGGTGATAGAAAAAGATAACTCACATTCTTCCACCTAACATATTCAAATATTTGTACTGGAGATGAAAAAACCAAACAATTAATAATAATAATAATAATAATAATAATAATAATAATAGTTATTAATATTATTGTGTTTTTTTTCTTCACTAAGGGTACATTGTTTGGAAATATAAAATATATGACTTTATGTCCCATGGATGCATAATTTGACATTTTCTTTTCATTTTAAACATAGAGCAAATTTTTATAACAAAAGCTCCCTATCTCAATGATGAATGACTGAAGCTTTACAAATGAACTAGTATGATGATTTATTACAGCAAAATGTAAAAAGCTACATACAACTGATGGAAAAAAATATGCACTTACAGATAATTTTTCCTGTTGTTTGGAATGCTAATTCCACGATTCCCTCATCATGGTCAGAGGCAGCTAGATGAAAGACACTGAAGATGTTCTTCCACCCAGATCGAACATTAGCTGCCTGAGAGTTGACCATTTGTGCCACACATCGCACAACCATGTCGCGTATTGTGGGAGACCTGGAAAAGAAATGTGCAAACTTAGCTTCCCTCACAAATTTCTGAATTTATTTAAGTATTTATATATATTTTATATATTCATAAAAAATTAATTTTTCTTTTTTTTCCATTATAATGTACAACAAGTTGATTGGTCAGGCCCTTTTGAATTTTTTTAGTTCACATCTGAATGAACTGTTTAATTTGACACTGTCCTTTGGTACCAGTTTTCAGACCATTCACAGAAAACCATGCATACAACAAGCTGCAGGCTACTGTCCCCATGTATGCTTACAATGACAACTTAAGCTGTTGGCACTTAGTGTATCACCAAAGTCCCCTACCCTCTGTAATTTGCTCAGCAGGGCCTTCAACAAAGAAACTTATGCTGGGAAACAAATGTTAGAAGAATGGCCATTCACGGACTATAATTATTACAAATGATGATGTGGAATGCTGGAATTCAATTTGTACATGGTCTCATCTATGTAAGCTCCTGGTCTAATATGGGTGAAAATCGACAATCTTAAGTAAAGTAGCACTATACAAACCAAATTTAGAATTACAGGCCATTTTTTAGAATCATCAATCATGGACACAATAAGTTGATAATTCAAGTGGGACAGAATAGGCCCAGGTGGACTTCTCAAGTTTCAGCAAGTTACATTTTCAGGTTTTGTCTGAAATTGTGGCCAAAAGGATCATACAAAGAAGCAATTAATATGTTCAGTTGAAAATGCAATTAAACTGGAAACTGTCCTTGTGGAGGTAAAAAAATGCAAAACAAATCATCTTAAGCTTTAATTTAGATCAAAGTGAAGTGCTAAGAATGTTTAGTTATGACTCAAAGTGAAGTGCTAAGAATGTTTAGTTATGACTCAAAGTGAAGTGCTAACAATGTTTAGTTATGACACAAAGTGAAGTGCTAACAATGTTTAGTTATGACACAAAGTGAAGTGCTAAGAATGTTTAGTTATGACTCAAAGTGAAGTACTAAGAATCTTTAGTTATGACTCAAAGTGAAGTGCTAAGAATGTTTAGTTATGACTGAAAGTGAAGTGCTAACAATGTTTAGTTATGACTGAAAGTGAAGTGCCAAGAATGTTTAGTTATGACTCAAAGCGAAGTGCTAAGAATGTTTAGTTATGACAGACAGTGAAGTGCTAACAATGTTTAGTTATGACAGATAGTGAAGTGCTAACAATATTTAGTTATGACAAAGTGAAGTGCTAACAATGTTTAGTTATGACAAAATGAAGTGCTAACAATGTTTAGTTATGACAAAGTGAAGTGCTAACAATGTTTAGTTATGACATAGTGAAGTGTTAACAATGTTTAGTTATGACAAAGTGAAGTGCTAACAATGTTTAGTTATGACAAAATGAAGTGCTAACAATGTTTAGTCATGACAAAGTGAAGTGCTAACAATGTTTAGTTATGACAAAGTGCTAACAATGTTTAGTTATGACTCAAAGTGAAGTGCTAAGAATGTTTAGTTATGACTCAAAGTGAAGTGCTAACAATGTTTAGTTATGACACAAAGTGAAGTGCTAAGAATGTTTACTTTAGTTATGACACAAAGTGAAGTGCTAACAATGTTTAGTTATGACACAAAGTGAAGTGCTAAGAATGTTTAGCTATGACACAAAGTGAAGTGCTAACAATGTTTAGTTATGACAGATAGTGAAGTGCTAACAATGTTTAGTTATGACACAAAGTGAAGTACAATGTTTAGTTATGACTCAAAGTGAAGTGCTTACAATTTTTAGTTACAATGTTTAGTTATGACTCAAAGTGAAGTGCTAACAATGTTTAGTTATGACACAAAGTGAAGTGCAAAGAATGTTTAGGTATGACAAAAAATGAAGTACAATGTTTAGTTATGACTCAAAGTGAAGTGCTAACAATATTTAGTTATGACTCAAAGTGAAGTGCTAACAATGTTTAGTTATGGCTCAAAGTGAAGTGCTAACAATGTTTAGTTATGACACAAAGTGTAGTGCTAACAATGTTTAGTTATGACACAAAGTGTAGTGCTAATAATGTTTAGTTATGACACAAAGTGAAGTGCTAACAATGTTTAGTTATGACACAAAATTAAGTGCTACGAATGTTTAGTTATGACACAAAATTAAGTGCTAACAATGTTTAGTTATGACACAAAGTGAAGTGCTAAGAATGTTTAGTTATGACTCAAAGTGAAGTACTAAGAATCTTTAGTTATGACTCAAAGTGAAGTGCTAAGAATGTTTAGTTATGACTGAAAGTGAAGTGCTAACAATGTTTAGTTATGACTGAAAGTGAAGTGCCAAGAATGTTTAGTTATGACTCAAAGCGAAGTGCTAAGAATGTTTAGTTATGACAGACAGTGAAGTGCTAACAATGTTTAGTTATGACAGATAGTGAAGTGCTAACAATATTTAATTATGACAAAGTGAAGTGCTAACAATGTTTAGTTATGACAAAATGAAGTGCTAACAATGTTTAGTTATGACAAAGTGAAGTGCTAACAATGTTTAGTTATGACATAGTGAAGTGTTAACAATGTTTAGTTATGACAAAGTGAAGTGCTAACAATGTTTAGTTATGACAAAATGAAGTGCTAACAATGTTTAGTCATGACAAAGTGAAGTGCTAACAATGTTTAGTTATGACTCAAAGTGAAGTGCTAAGAATGTTTAGTTATGACTCAAAGTGAAGTGCTAACAATGTTTAGTTATGACACAAAGTGAAGTGCTAAGAATGTTTACTTTAGTTATGACACAAAGTGAAGTGCTAACAATGTTTAGTTATGACACAAAGTGAAGTGCTAAGAATGTTTAGCTATGACACAAAGTGAAGTGCTAACAATGTTTAGTTATGACAGATAGTGAAGTGCTAACAATGTTTAGTTATGACACAAAGTGAAGTACAATGTTTAGTTATGACTCAAAGTGAAGTGCTTACAATTTTTAGTTACAATGTTTAGTTATGACTCAAAGTGAAGTGCTAACAATGTTTAGTTATGACACAAAGTGAAGTGCAAAGAATGTTTAGCTATGACACAAAGTGAAGTACAATGTTTAGTTATGACTCAAAGTGAAGTGCTAACAATATTTAGTTATGACTCAAAGTGAAGTGCTAACAATGTTTAGTTATGGCTCAAAGTGAAGTGCTAACAATGTTTAGTTATGACACAAAGTGTAGTGCTAACAATGTTTAGTTATGACACAAAGTGTAGTGCTAATAATGTTTAGTTATGACACAAAGTGAAGTGCTAACAATGTTTAGTTATGACACAAAATTAAGTGCTACGAATGTTTAGTTATGACACAAAATTAAGTGCTAACAATGTTTAGTTATGACACAAAGTGAAGTGCTAAGAATGTTTAGTTATGACTCAAAGTGAAGTGCTAACCATGTTTTTCAAGGAAGTCAAGGCTGATAAACCCTGATAAACTTAACAGAATAAATTAAAAACAGGTACAAGTCTAGGTCGGGTGTGACTTACATTAAATACACTGTGATTTCTCTAGGAATATCCAAACAAGTAAACTAATACAACTAAAATTAAATTGTAAAAAGCAAAGTGAAAAATTCTCGATTTGTAACAAAGATAAACTAAAAGTGAACAATTACCTGTTTCTCTTCATTATGTGTTCAAAAGGGCGCAAAAAGTCCTTTTGAAACCTGTAATTGGCAAACTCTCCTTTCTCTATAAATTTCATGGAAAGTTGCCTCAATGAATCCACTGCAAAGAAGGCGACATCTTCACTGGGATTGCAGCCAACCTACAATGACCCAATAGAAGTAGCATATTGATTACATTTTACATGGCTGATTGGTAAGCATGGGTCATAAGTCACCCACATTAAGATTGTGAAATTTTTGAAGAGATGAAATATACAATTTGTAGTTTTATTATTAAAAAAATTCATTAGGAAACATGACCAGGATGTCTTAACAAAATAAGTTGCCATGAAAATGTCTACTTATTGATAGGAATAATTATCTGAGGAATATTATTTCTGAATTTAAAGAGCATAGGTTTCACACGGTACATCCAGTGAGTTGTAAGAAAAAATAAGATTTTCTGATGTGTTTTATGAAAGAGGATGTGTGTGTGTGTGTTGGACACCAACAAGAAAAAGAAGCCTGCTTAGTGACTAGATCATTGGATGAGAAATGTTGATAACCAGTGACATCAGCTGTTCAGTGATCTTTGGAGATCAACCCAGACCTGCCATCCAGAGAACATCTGCCCTCCCCATCGTTTTAAAAAATATGAAATCTATGTCAGCATCTGTAATCAGTTTTTAGCCAGACATTCAGTGATAAGCCATACCAATAATGCCCCTGTCAAATGGGCATGTATCATCGAGTACAAACACACAATATCAATGCTTGGTCACCTGACTTGAAGATAAAAGAAACTATATGGTTTCAATTACTACCTAATGTTGCCAGAACATCAATGCCCCAAATGAACATTTTGCCATTGTGCACAACATTAGGATTAATTTCAGTCCATGTTACATCAGGAGTTATACAATTCCATCCAGGTTTTGATTCAGACATTTGTTCATTCAAAGGGATGTCTTATAAAATATCTTAAAGTAAAAGCTTATTTTGCCATATAAAAGCTTTTTTAGACAACATTTTGTTTTCATCTGCTATCTTGACATCCTTGCAAATATTTATGTAATGTTGCTGTATAAATAAACATACTGAACCAGTCTGACTGAAATTTAAACACAGTCTGCTTATACAAAAGCTCTTCATAACTGCCTTTACCTTGTTAAAGTGGTCTCCCAGGATCTGCCATATCCTGGACCACTGCAACCTGACACGACCCATGTTGTAGTAAGAGATCTCCACAATCTTGGTCAGACTAAACATACGGGGATGGTTTTGATTTGCCAGCTCTTCCATGGATATATGGCACAGGGCTTTCACAAACTCCACTGAAACAAAAGGTGAACACATAATACATTGGAGTACAGAAGACACAAGGACTTGTTGAGAATATTTCATTAGAAATGAGTGTCTGACGTGTTATAGATGAATACCTGACATTTATTATTATATCATTTTTGAATATATTGTAATTTTCTTTGTGATGGCATGAATGTGATTATTCTCTAAGCAGAAGCAATTTCTTTGAGTTATTTTACTTCAAAATTACATACACATCATAATTTATACTTAAAGTGATGTCTTTGGTTAATGCAGCATTCCAGAATATTGTTTTAACCATATTTGCCATAAATTGTACTGGCCATAAATTGTACTGGCCAATGACAAGTTTTGCTGATTTTCTGTCCACTTCATACATGAACAGGTTTACATAAGCATCAACTACACAATGGTCATCAGTAGTACCTTTGCAGTGGGTATCACCTTAATGTAGGCAACTATAATATAAAATCTCCCACTCATCTTAACAGGAGTCCCTCAAAGTGACTGTCACTTCATTGTCCAGAAAGTTGTTTCCAAACTTCAAGATAAGACCATTCCTTCTTTTTAAGTGTGGAGTGTTGAAACCATTTCTGATGTTCTTGAGCTACTAGATTTTCAAACTATGGCAGACATAATGGATACAAGATCGGCACCATTTCTATTTACAACATTTTCACGAAAATGCCAATGTTGACATGGCCATTCATTCAGGATAACTAGATGTTCATTATGGTCATCATATCTGTGGTCAGATCAGCACTATTTTCAAACAGGACACACTATATATTATAATCAGTCTTCTGTGGATTAACATTTGGGAATTTGTAGCTAGAACAATCAATGAAGCATATGAAACTGGATTATTCTCAACTGTTTTGACAGGGGCCCCCAAGTAGCAGAGTGGTCTAAAACGCTCTCCGTTACAGATCACTGCCATCTCACCTCTGTCTGTGTGGGTTTGAGTCTCAGATTCAGCCAATGTGGGTATGTGAGAAAGCCTGCCAGTAGCTTCTCGTGGGTAGGTGGTTCTTTCCGGGGTTTTCCAATGTTCTTCCTCCACCATTAATACTGGCCACAATTTATAGCCTATCGTCTGCTGAAAAATGGCATTAAACCCTACAACAACAACTGTTTTGAGACAAGGCACTAAAGTTGCATACCAAGGGAGGATAAACCAAAACAGAACCCAAGGATCCCATGAGCTTTTCTGGTTTATGACAAGTATTGCTAAAAATAAAACCTGGCTAATATCCAGGCAATAAAGATAACTCATTATGTAATATATGTGCTGTTATGTCTGACTGATCTTTCAAAAATCACAACTGATTGTTAACCAACAGATGCAGCAAAATAAATATACACTTACCTATAGCATCTCCATCCAATCTGACTGAGCCAGTGAAGATTCTGTCCACAGCTACTACCACACTTTGTGAACTGGTTTCTCCCATTGTCTCATGGAAATTTGCCAACTGTTTAGATCCCAGGCCTCCTCGCATAATGACTGAAAAAGAAACCGAATAAGAGCAAATTTTCCAATAATCCTATGCATAAAAAAAATTGTTGAGTGATTTTAAAATTCTATACCTCGATGATTAAAACAATTTACAGGTATAATTCACTGAATATCTTTTACGGGCAAGTCTAATAAACTGGTATGTTAAAGGGCAAGTCTAATATAATGATATGTTTGGTACATAGCGGAATGTCTAATATACTGGTATGTTTGATAAATAGTGGCAAGTCTAATATACTGGTATGTTTGATAAATAGTGGCAAGTCTAATATACTGGTATGTTTGACACATTCTTGCAAGTTTTATATACTGGTATGTTTGATACAGAATGGCAAGTCTAATATACAGGTATGTTTAAGGGCAAGTCTAACATACTGGTATATTTGGTACATAGTGGAACGTCTAATATACTGGTATGTTTGATACATAGCAGCAAGTCTAATATACTGGTATGTTTGGTACATAGCTGCAAGTCTAATATACTGGTATGTTAAAGGGCAAGTCTAATATACTGGTATGTTTGGTACATAGCGGAATGTCTAATATATTGGTATGTTTGATAAATAGTGACAAGTCTAATATACTGGTATGTTTGATACATAGCGGCAAGTTTTATATACTGGTATGTTTGATACAGATCAGCAAGTCTAATATACTGGTATGTTTAAGGGCAAGTCTAATATACTGGCATGTTTAAGGGCAAGTCTAATATACTGGTATGTTTGATATATAGCGGCAAGTCTAATATACTGGTATGTTTGGTACACAGCTCCAAGTCTAATATACTGGTATGTTAAAGGGCAAGTCTAATATAATGATATGTTTGGTACATAGCGGAATGTCTAATATAGTGGTATGTTTGGTACATAGCGGAATGTCTAATATATTGGTATGTTTGACAAATAGTGGCAAGTCTAATATACTGGTATGTTTGATACATAGCGGCAAGTTTTATATACTGGTATGTTTGATACTGATCGGCAAGTCTAATATATTGGTATGTTTAAGGGCAAGTCTAATATACTGGTATGTTTAAGGGCAAGTCTAATATACTGGTATGTTTGATATATAGTGGCAAGTCTAATATACTGGTATGTTTGGTACATAGCTGCAAGTCTAATATACTGGTATGTTAAAGGGCAAGTCTAATATACTGGTATGTTTGGTACATAGCGGAATGTCTAATATATTGGTATGTTTGATAAATAGTGGCAAGTCTAATATACTGGCATGTTTGATACATAGCGGCAAGTTTTATATACTGGTATGTTTGATACAGATCGGCAAGTCTAATATACTGGTATGTTTAAGGGCAAGTCTAATATACTGGCATGTTTAAGGGCAAGTCTAATATACTGGTATGTTTGATATATAGCGGCAAGTCTAATATACTGGTATGTTTGGTACATAGCTGCAAGTCTAATATACTGGTATGTTTTGTACATAGCGGCAAGTCTAATATACTGGTATGTTTGGTACATAGTGGCAAGTCTAATATACTGGCATGTTTGGTACATAGCAGCAAGTCTAATATACTGGTATGTTTGATACATAGCGGCATGTCTAATATACTGTATGTTTGGTACATACCGGCAAGTCTAATATACTGGTATGTTTGATACATAGCGGCAAGTCTAATATACTGGTATGTTTGGTACATACCGGCAAGTCTAATATACTGGTATGTTTGATACACAGCGGCGTGTCTAATATACTGCTATGTTTTGTACATACCGGCAAGTCTAATATTCTGTATGTTTGGTACATACCGGCAAGTCTAATATACTGGTATGTTTGATACATAGCGGCAAGTCTAATATACTGGTATGTTTGATACATACCAGCAAGTCTAATATACTGGTATGTTTGGTACATAGTGGCAAGTCTAATATACTGGTATGTTTGATACATAGTGGCATGTAAATATACTGGTATGTTTTGTACATAGCAGCAAGTCTAATATACTGTATGTTTGGTACATACCAGCAAGTCTAATATACTGGTATGTTTGATACATAGCGGCAAGTCTAATATACTGGTATGTTTGATACATACCGGCAAGTCTAATATACTGGTATGTTTGGTACATAGCAGCAAGTCTAATATACTGGTATGTTTGATACATAGCGGCAAGTCTAATATACTGGTATGTTTGATACATAGCGGCAAGTCTAATATACTGGTATGTTTGGTACATAGCGGCAAGTCTAATATACTGGTATGTTTGGTACATAGCGGCAAGTCTAATATACTGGTATGTTTGGTACATAGCGGCAAGTCTAATATATTGGTATGTTTGATACATAGCGGCATGTCTAATATACTGGTATGTTTTGTACATACCGGCAAGTCTAATATACTGGTATGTTTGGTACATAGCGGCAAGTCTAATATACTGGTATGTTTGGTACATAGCTGCAAGTCTAATATACTGGTATGTTAAAGGGCAAGTCTAATATACTGGTATGTTTGGTACATAGCGGAATGTCTAATATATTGGTATGTTTGACAAATAGTGGCAAGTCTAATATACTGGTATGTTTGATACATAGCGGCAAGTTTTATATACTGGTATGTTTGATACAGATCGGCAAGTCTAATATACTGGTATGTTTAAGGGCAAGTCTAATATACTGGCATGTTTAAGGGCAAGTCTAATATACTGGTATGTTTGATATATAGCGGCAAGTCTAATATACTGGTATGTTTGGTACATAGCTGCAAGTCTAATATACTGGTATGTTTTGTACATAGCGGCAAGTCTAATATACTGGTATGTTTGGTACATAGCGGCAAGTCTAATATACTGGTATGTTTGGTACATAGCGGCAAGTCTAATATACTGGTATGTTTGATACATAGCGGCATGTCTAATATACTGTATGTTTGGTACATACCGGCAAGTCTAATATACTGGTATGTTTGATAGATAGCTGCAAGTCTAATATACTGGTATGTTTGGTACATAGCGGCACATCTAAGATATTGGTATGTTTGGTACATAGTGGCATGTCTAATATACTGGTATGTTTGGTACATACAGGCAAGTCTAATATACTGGTATGTTTGGTACATAGCAGCAAGTCTAATATACTGGTATGTTTGATACATAGTGGCATGTCTAATATACTGTATGTTTGGTACATACAGGCAAGTCTAATATACTGGTATGTTTGATACATAGCGGCAAGTCTGATATACTGGTATGTTTGGCACATAGCAGCACGTCTAATATATTGGTATTTTGGTACATAGCAGCATGTCTAATATACTGGTATGTTTGGTACATAGCGGCATGTCTAATATACTGGTATGTTTGGTACATACAGGCAAGTCTAACATACTGGTATGCTTGGTACATAGCGGCACGTATAATACACTGGTATGTTTGATACATAGCAGCAAGTCTAATATAATGGTATGTTTGGTACATAGCGGAACGTCTAATATATTGGTATGTTTGGTACATAGCAGAACATTTAATATACTGGTATGTTAGGTACATAGCGTCAAGTCTAATAGACTGGTATGTTTGATACATTGTGGCAAGTTTTATATACTGGTATGTTTGATACAGAATGGCAAATCTGAGAATTATGTCAGTGATTTCAACTTCAAGACATATTCAGACCTGCCAACCATGACAAGTCCATCTCAGTAAGGCAGTTGACTTTTTTTCGCAAGTTTGACCAGTTTTCATTAAGGTGTAACAAGATATCATAAACTGCTACTGTAAGGCTGGAAAACATAATTATAAGTTTGGTATTTGAGACATGCAGTGACGATAAGCATTGTGTTCAACTGAAAAGCCTGTAAAGTAAGCATAGACTATATTTACTACTAGTACAGTTGCACAAACTTTAGTTCCAAACAATATGCAGTTCAGTGGCTTGTTGCTATCTCTCAACTTGATGTAATTCTTTGAAATTCTTTTTCTATTTCACATGATGTCAGTAATCATATCTTCTGCCACGAGATATACTCAAATTGTCATGTGATGTCCAATAAACGTAATCGTGTCCCTTCCAGATTTTATTCATTTCCTGTGTTGATTTTTAACACTTTTCAAGAGGCTTATTTTCCCTGTCATCTTAAACATGCATCATTCGCTGGGTTTAAAATATTTCTCTAAGACAAATAACAGTATCATCTAAGTTTAGAAAGCATATCACACAATACATGATTTGTCAGTTAATTAGTGATATTACTAATACTGCCACAAAACAATAACATACTAATTCTACTAAAATTACTATAACTGTCAGAACTGCAGCTGTGGAAGCGCAGTGGTTAGTGTTGTGGACTTGCAACCAAATAAATGCAGGTTTGATTCTTAACACTTGATCAGACTTGGCTGGTTACCATGGTGTGTTCATGGGCACTAAATAACATATTTGTGTTGATGTACCATAAAGACCAAACCAATCCACCACAACTACTATATGTTTCTACTACTACTACTGCTATTTAATAATGTTACTACTGCTGCTACTGCTAGTACTACCACTACTTCTGTCTACTACTACCAGGGCCCCGAGTGGCCGAGTGGTCTAAAGCGCTCTCCATTATGTATCACTGCTGTCTCACCTCTGTCTGCGTCGGTTTGAGTCTTTGATTCAGCCATGTGGGTATGTGAGAAAGCTTGCCAGTAGCTTCTCGTAGGTCGGTGGTTCTTTCCGGGGTTTTCCCGGGTTCTTCCTCCACCATTAATACTGGCTGCCATGTATAGCCTATCGTGTGCTGAAAAATGGCGTTAAACCCCACAACAACAACAACAACCTACTACTACCATCACCATCATCATAACAGCAACAGATGCAAGAATTACCTTCAGGATCAAAAGCCTCCACAGGATGTCCTTCATTCAAATTGGAATGACTGTGCTGTCTTTTGTGACCAGAAGTCAGTTTTGTTTTCACACCTGTTCCTATTAACTGGGCCAACTCTAACTGGGAAATGCATCTCAAAATCTGTAATTTATTTAGATGACACAATATAAAGCATATGATATTGATTTAAAATTCATATCCATAATTTTTAGAATGATATGAATTCATGTATAGACATGATTAAACATCTTCCTTTCCCTTCCACAATGTAAAGATGTAAGAAATGTTGTCAACACTATGTTTCATAGTGCCAAATCCTATGCATTCACTCAAGCCTCTAAGAACAATCCTAAATGAGACAATGACACAATAAGATCAATAAAACTTCACCACTTCCATCAGAATACAATGATTACTAGAACTGTGTTTGTAAAACATGTATACTGTATATACTTCCATCAGAATGCAATGATTACTAGAACTGTGTTTGTAAAGCATGTATACCAAATATACTTCCATCAGAATATAATGATTACTAGAACTGTGTTTGTAAAACATGTATACTGTATATACTTTCAACAGAATGCAATGATTACTAGAACTGTGTTTGTAAAACATGTATACCAAATATACTTCCATCAGAATGCAATGATTACTAGAACTGTGTTTGTAAAACATGTATACCAAATATACTAGCTTATAACTCAAGTCCAACTGCAAACATAGATCCTGATCTGTCATTTCATTATGCGTCAGTACACCAGGGTCTATGAGGTCTGTTCCACTGATTACATCTAACAAACTCCACAGACCTTGAGCTGCTGGCACATTATGCAATGGCAGATCCTGGTCTGTGGAGTTTGCAGTTGAACTCCACTTGTAACTAAATAAATAAGGTACTGAAAATGCAGACCAAAAATTCCAACTCCTAAAATTTCCAAAAGTTAGACAAATATTAAAATTTGCTAAAATGGCACGAAAATAAAATCAGATCTAGCATGCACAGAAATATGAATACCAAATTTCGTTTTCAGACCTCATGTTTTTGCCCAAACAAACCCAGGTCCAAAACAATTCCAGAATATAAATATGCCCAGCAAATTTCATTTGTGATCAAGCAGTGTTTGCTTTATATTCCTAAAAAGGATTTTGAATTTTAAGAAAAGGTGTTTTTATCTGTGCATTTGCTGATGCCAGGATTAGAACAATAGCTTGTCACTACTATGTAACAGTGAGCTAAAAACCAAAAAACTGCTGCAATGGCTTCAAAATCTACTCAGGTTATCTGCATATGCATACAATCATTACAGCCCAATTTAAGTAGCTTTTGCACAATCTTGTTAACAAGCGTCTTGGGATGAGTGGACAGACATATGGACATACAGATGTACTGATGAACAGATAGGATCAAATCAAATACATGTTCTGAGAGGAATTACATGTATGATTAGGAAGGCAACTTAAATGTGTGTAGCCGACCCATGATACAAATGAAAGTGTACATCGCTATCTCTTTAAAACCTAGAGCTGCTTGGCATCATGTCTCTTTACTTACATGCCTTCCCTAGGTGCTACAATGTTAAAATGGTATGGACTTGAAATATATGAACCCTTACCAAATCTTACTGGATTTTTCCTGTCTGAAATCAGAGTTTATGTTTAAATTTGAGAGACTTAAATTTAGAAAGTTTCACACTCTGATTACACGGAGACTCTGACATGACAAAAATCTGCAAGGACACCAACAGGAGGTCATATTCTGTTGACCTTTTGATTCACAAATCAAATTACAACTTTCACATTTATGAAAGTGAAAAACCTTATTCTAAACATATCATTTCTAATGCAAACACTCCCGAACATGAAATACAATGCTTTCTCCAATAGGTTACTAAAAATATGTGGACTGCAAATTTCAAAGGTTGGCAAAACATGAACATCTATCAATGGCTGTGAGATCTACTTACTACAAGCAGATAGTGACTTTAATCTGAATGGAAATTTGGGTGACACAAAGAAGCAAAGAAGGTTAGAATCAGCATTTACGCAGATCTGAGAACATTTTTTGGTTCTATCTATAATGTATTATTAGTATTTGAATTGGAAGAAAAATTATGTTTTGTAAATAAGAACAGAGATTCTGCAGAATGCAATATCTTACCAGTAACCAAGCTAGGATGTCCCATACAAGATCACCTGTAAGAATCACTGAAAACAACAAAGACTCTGACCTACCATTGCATAATGTACTGGTAGATCAGGGTCCATGTTATTTGTACTACTTATTAATCCTAACAAACTGCACTGACCCAGATCTGCTGACACTTTATGCATCAACTGTATCTTACATCTGTAGTCACTAGACAGAGATTTTGTAAAGCAAACTAAAAATGCTTGTGGATTTTAGAGAGAATAAATCTCTGCAGTGAACAATGATATGTACAACTGTCTTTTTCATTTAAGTGATAATTACTATGACTCAATGATCTTAAATAATTTAATTCCCAAGAATGTGAAAATTTAAAAATGAACTTACAGTATTATGATTTAAATCCCAAATAGTCCTGAAGCTTTATCACAAGTACAATTGTATTAAGTTCCATCTAAATTCCAGTGGTATTCCAAATATATCCCAATAAAAAATGTGCTGATATGATTCAAAATTAATGCTCCAGTCCAAGAATATTATTGATGAGTACTTTGAATTTTTAGTGAATAATAATTTAAATAAATAATTCCACCCAATCAAGTACTGACCACAACAATAAAATGATTCTGCTAAAGATTATAAAGCAAGTAATTTTTCAAGATAATACAAAAACTGAATCAGGATGAGGATCCAAAATTCATTTCATTTTTTTAAAAGTTGTCAACAGGATAAGGTCTATTACTAAAATTATGATAAAGAACATAGGAAACATCAGGTACATGTACAACAGGTTTTTCATGGGGAAATTCCAATGTCCTAGACCCAGACCCAAATAAATATGTTTACATTAATAATAATCCAAATACTTAATCCACAATCATGAGAAAAAACATTAGCTATGTATTCTGTTGTTCACAAAATAAATGAAACTGATTACGGACAAGCAAGATTATGTTCAAAATACAATTATACACGACATACAATCACATAGAAAAATACTAACAAACAATGTTAAATTAAATATACAAAATACAATACACTGACCAGTATCAATTCATTATTATTGTAATTTTTTTCATAAGGGTCTAATTCATGATCAAAACTTACTGTTTTATTATAAAATGAAGAGAATACATATTATGTTTTTAAAAAATCCACTTAATTTCTTTTAAATCCACTTAAAACATGTCATATTTATGTTGATAAAAAACTTACTGGTTTATAAGTCAATCTACTGATCAAAATTTTTAAATCAACTAATCTGATGCCCTGGTTCCGTTACATGTATGCTTATTAAAAAAGCAACCAAATGACAAAGTCATGATGGTATCAGAATGTAATACCTAAGTCATGATGGTATCAGAATGTAAACCTAAGTCATAATGGTATCAGAATGAAATACCTATGTCTCAGTTCTTCGAGGTAATACTTTTCATTTTACAATTATTACACTAACTTCTGATGCAAACTCTAATTCAGAACCAAAATACCATACTCTGCAAGTGAAATTCAGTTTCTGTAAACTCAAGACTGAATGCAGTAAGAATCATTTCAGCCATTATTGTGACCATATTCCATCTGCAACAGTAACATGTAGTAAAAGTAAACAAAAAGCAGTTTCTTTGCATCCTGCTTCAATGCACATGGACAATCTCAGAATAAATACAGATCTCACAGAACAGATTCAAATCTCAAGGAAATATCACAGAATCAGACTGGTACTCTGAAAATATCATACCTCTAAGACTGGTACTCTGAAAATATCACACATATTTCTTTCAATTTAACTTTTTCTGTAATGCAAGAAAACATTTTTTTTTCAAAGTTCATAAAATTTAGCATAATGTCATCTTTGAAGTCAGTTAAAAAAGCTTTTGTTTCAAATATTTCAAATAACAGACTATTTTTCTAATTAAAAAGTGCAACCTCCACATGCAGGAGTGTTTTCATCACATGCTGAATTAGCAATTCTTCCACTCTGCCAATGTAGTTCCTGATCATGCAAAGTTACATTCTGAACCAACATGTTAGTAAATAGATACATGGTTAAGTCTTTTATTAGGTGTATAAGAACCAAAACCAGCATCTTAAAAAATACTGATTTCTATTTTAATACATGTATGCATACCTCCCCCCTAAAAAGTTAATGTCTAACAAAAAAATATATTAAAACTTGGTGTAAGGGTTTAAAAGTCCAATCTGATTATCTACACATAAATACAAATATATCTGCTTAATTTCAAGTGTCTACCATAAGTGTATTTTACTTAACTGTATTTACAAGATTTGGGAGATTCTGCCTAGTTGTGAAAAAAGGACAAATTAGTGAAAATCTAGTGGGACATAAAAATTGTTCTCTTCCAAGGACCTGTGTAAGAAATAACTGCAATGCAAACCAAAATAAATTATCCAAAATGATTTAATAATGTGACATGTACTATGCAACAGCACATATATGTTAGCTCCACCCTTACAGTATTTCAACTTTTTCCTATCAGCAAGAGTGAACCGGTAATGACGAGTTCAGGGTTAATAAACATAGGTGAAATAAATTGTCAAAATATTTCTTAATTTGATAATTTTAAATGCACCAAGTATTTCCTTATTTACTATAATGAAACTGTGATATTTTCTATTCACTGAATTCTATCTATTTCTGATGAATCACAAATGTTGCTAAATATAAAAAATGACAAATTATATACAGTTACATTATCACATAATCAAAATGGTACAGCCAGAAGGAAGGTGCTGGAAACCAATCAACTGCAATGTGATTAAGTGATAAATGAAAAAGCTTTTAAAGTTTCACTCACTCTCCAAATGATGTCATGATTTTCTGTGAGTGCAAAAACTTATCTAAATAAGATCAATTGCAAAAAAAATAAAATGGAATTCTTGTAGCATTGTCGTTTTGTAAACGTCATACACCAGGCAAGCAGAATAGCATTGCACCAGCTTAAAACACATATACAGAAAATGGGACTATCCCTTCACAAGGCATCCTTTGAAGCATTTGCTCAATAATAAAGATGCAATGGCAAAGCACTGATATAAACAGAACTCTTTGTATATATGAGTAGTACATGTCCCCAAAACTGTATTCTATTAATTAATTACATTCTGACAACTTTATATTTAATTGCCTAAAGGCCCCAAATTCACTTTTCATCTCAAATGTTCTTTCTAAAATCAAATTTTAAAAATAAACTTTCCTACATTTCTCTCTTGACATTTGTTCAAACAAAACGCAGATGCAAAGGATTTAGGACAAACTTCCATTTATTTTTATATAAAGTGTCTTAATTAACACTTCTTTTATTTTTATATAAAGTGTCTTAATTAACATTTCTTTTATTTTTATATAAAGTGTCTTAATTAACACTTTTTATTTTTATATAAAGTGTCTTAATTAACACTTCTTTTATTTTTATATAAAGTGTCTTAATTAACACTTCTTTTATTTTTATATAAAGTGTCTTAATTAACACTTCTTTTATTTTTATATAAAGTGTCTTAATTAACATTTCTTTTATTTTTATATAAAGTGTCTTAATTAACACTTTTTATTTTTATATAAAGTGTCTTAATTAACACTTCTTTTATTTTTATATAAAGTGTCTTAATTAACACTTCTTTTATTTTTATATAAAGAGTCTTAATTAACACTTCTTTTATTTTTATATAAAGTGTCTTAATTAACACTTCTTTTATTCTTATATAAAGTGTCTTAATTAACACTTTTATTTTTATATAAATTGTCTTAATTAACACTTCTTTTATTTTAATATAAAGAGTCTTAATTAACACTTCTTTTATTTTTATATAAAGTGTCTTAATTAACACTTTTATTTTTATATAAAGTGTCTTAATTAACACTTCTTTTATTTTTATATAGTGTCTTAATTAACACTTCTTTTATTTTTATATAAAGTGTCTTAATTAACACTTCTTTTATTTTTATATAAACAGTCTTAATTAACACTTCTTTTATTTTTATATAAAGTGTCTTAATTAATACTTTTATTTTTATATAAAGTGTCTTAATTAACACTTCTTTTATTTTTATATAAAGAGTCTTAATTAACACTTCTTTTATTTTTATATAAAGTGTCTTAATTAACACTTCTTTTATTTTTATATAAACAGTCTTAATTAATACTTCTTTTATTTTTATATAAAGTGTCTTAATTAACACTTCTTTTATTTTTATATAAAGTGTCTTAACACTACAGAGTGTTAATTAACACTACAGAAAAATTCTGGGATTTTTATTATTCAGGAGATTTATCAATTCATCTTTTCTCTAAGAATATGAACTTCTTAACTCACAATTTATTTTTAACAGGCTTATTGCCTTTCTTCTATTATCCCGAATTCCAACAGGCTTATTGCTTTTCTTCTATTATCCCGAATTCCAACAGGCTTATTGTCTTTCTTCTATTATCACGAATTCCCACAGGCTTATTGCCTTTCTTCTATTATCCACTTCCAACAGGCTTAATGCCTTTCTTCTATTAACCCGAATTTCAACAGGCTTATTGCCTTTCTTCTATTAACCCAAATTTCAACAGGCTTATTGCCTTTCTTCTTTTATCCCGTATTCCCACAGGCTTATTGCCTTTCTTCTATTATCCCGAATTCCAAAAGGCTTATTGTCTTTCTTCTATTATTCCGAATTCCAAAAGGCTTATTGCCTTTCGTCTATCATCCCGAATTCCAACAGGCTTATTGCATTTCTTCTATTATTCTGAATTCCAACAGGCTTATTGCCTTTCTTCTATTATCCCGAATTTCAACAGGCTTATTGCCTTTCTTTTATTATCCCGTATTCCCACAGGCTTATTGCCTTTCTTCTATTATCCACTTCCAACAAGCTTATTGCCTTTCTTCTATTAACCCGAATTTCAACAGGCTTATTGCCTTTCTTCTATTATCCACTTCCAACAGGCTTATTGCCTTTCTTCTATTATCCACTTCCAACAGGCTTATTGCCTTTCTTCTATTAACCCAAATTTCAACAGGCTTATTGCCTTTCTTCTATTAACCCAAATTTCAACAGGCTTATTGCCTTTCTTCTATTATCCTGAATTCCAACAGGCTTATTGCCTTTCTCCCCAACTTCCGACAAAAGTTTAAATGTTCTGAAGTTTAGAGACCACAACAGCTAAATCATAAACCACATCCTGCACCTTTTGTACTAATGAAAGATTCTGTGTAATGATTTTACCAGAACTAAATGTGAATTTTGTTTTCTCTGCTACTAAACAAATGCACAGAATCTTGGATAATATGAAATGAGAGACACACAGTTCCCTGGTGAACACCCATATTCAAGATGAGAGACACACAGTTCCCTGGTGAATACCCATACTCAAGATGAGACACACACAGTTCCCTGGTGAACACCCATACTCAAGATGAGAGACACACAGTTCCCTGCTGAACACCCATACTCAAGATGAGGTTCAATCCCAATTAATGTTGAAGTTTTCAGAGTTTGTGTGAAACTGAGGCCAGTGTACTGATATGAAATCACCATGAATTCCCACTGTCCACCAACATACCTGTAGCCAGGGCCAAATACTGGGCGACACATTCTGTAAGTGGATTAGACAGTTAGAAATTAGTCAACAATATAGTGATACTTCATAAATAAACATGACCATACCTCTAACCAAGATTTCCCTAGGTAGTTGCCATCTGTGTGGGCCACTGAGATCAAGGTTTTAATTGTGTCAATATTTTTGGCTTTCATCTCTGTGAGAGGGGAGGTGGCAGTCAGGAGGGTGAACCTTGCCAGGGCCTGTACATATGCATCTCTCTCCAGCTAGCAAACAAAGAAATCATGCTAACAATGGATAAATAAATAGTGAGAAATACTATTTACAATCAGTGAGTAGGCAGATAAAATTTAATTTTGTATTTAACAACAAGTAATGCCAAGGTTCCACAATCTTTTACTTACATCAGCAATTATTTTACACAAGATTTTTAAAGTTAATTTATTGTAGACTTTCAATTTATATTAAATTACTGGCTATGAGTATAAAGTGTTTGGTACCAAGGAAGCAACAGCTGTGAAAAAGGCTGCCACGTCCATAATGATGAAGAAAGTAAAAGTAAATATACTTAAATTGAAACAATTTCATTTTATGCAAGTCTTGTATTTTCTTGATATTCTTATGTTAATTTATCTTCATACTTAGAATGAATTTTAGCCTAAGCATTATATCAACATGTGTTAATCAACAAATGTGCTAAATAAGACACAGAGTACCCTGAACAAGCATATTACAGGCATGCCTCCATGTTGAACAGACCTCTGTGTAAGCACCAGTACAGTAGATTTGACATGGAAGATTAAAGGGTCTCAATGACCAAGACCTAAATGTGCAGAAACCATTCTTATTATAATATGACCATGACCTATGACCTTTAGAACCCAGAATCTATAGGTTTCTTTATTATCTAAAGTGCAAGGCACCTACAAGGTTTAGCAGAGGAACTAACTACAAAAGTTACTTGGTCAAACCTATTTTTCTTTCAGATGTGATAACCCTGACTTTTGATAATTTGACCCCAAAATCAATAGGCCTATTCCATACCTTAAGTGCAAGCCCTCCACAAATTCTGGTCAAGGTATTAAAGCTGTCATGCAAAAAACAAAAAAACAAAATTCAAATATTATTTTTTTCAGGGATGACCTTGACTTTTGATCTTTCTAACCAAATAATAAACTCTGGTGAAGGTAAATGGTCAATAACTAAACTGTCCATTTTTCTTCATTCAGTGACTTTGAAAAGTTAATTTTAAAAGATTTAGAATTTATTGCCATATTCCATTGGAGATGATGATTCAGCCAAATAAGATTAGCATCTTCTTCCATTCAATTCTGGTTAGTCTAAGTCTAGAAGATGCTTGATTTCTGATTTGGCATCAATGAAAGGGCTTACCAGACACATGGTTTAATCTGCCTTAAAGAGAACCATAAAATGTTCAGTGTCTTTCCTTTCAGTCAATTGCAATTGGGAGTCATGATCATGTGTTAATAATGAAGGGACAACAACACATGATTGACTTTTGACTAAATAAAATATCAAAATTAAATTATGCAATACACAAGGGACATCATGAAACAGGCATAAATAAGACAAGGCAAGCAGGTGCTTACTGATACAATTTATAAGTAACGCCAGTGATGATCAACATATTAAAATGTTTGCTTACAGCCTGACCTAAATACAAGAGATAAAAGCACATGATGAAAATAAAATACATGAACATGTTTTGACATATATTAAATACGTATTTAAAGTCAGCCTACTTCCTTCAATTCCTTTATTGCAAAATTCAAATTTATTTATTATATGTAAAATTTTCTGCACAAACAGAATATTTGAAGAAGGCAAACACCACAATACATATTCTTCTTAACTTTATTGCTGATTTTAGTTTATGTATAATTATAAAATCCCCAACTGTGTTTATTTTCAATATTGTTCTATCACACACAACCTCCTTTTCCCATGATTCTTTTAAACACTTTTTATATGGGGAGGGGGGCTAAGTACTTAAGAGATATTCATTTCATTCAAAAATCTGTGAACATATTGTAATGGTTCAATAATAATATTGATATCAATTAACCTGATGATAAATCTTTTCCTTATTAACAGGACAGATCATCTGGGGAAAAAATAACCATATAAATAAATTACGATTATGAATCTGATACAAGAATCTATCATATATTATTTGCTCCCATCACCACCAAAAAATTATTCCCCCAACCCTCCAGATACGTTTACAACTCCTTTTGCTATTTCTTGTTGACACCCAAGCAAACAATCATGAACCATATAAGGTCCCTCTAAACTCCTTCTTTCTGAATGCAACCAGTATTCTGCCTATTGTCCCTTTCAGACTTTAAATGGTATGGATTAAAGACAGAATTAATTCCCCTTCTTTTAAGTTATTTTAGGATGTTGAATGTTTAACTGGTTTGGATTTGCTGTCATAAGATAAGATAAAATAAAAGATTGCCTACAAATAATCAACAACTGCAATAAAAGTGATATGCCAAAACAACTAACTTGCTGAAATAAACAGCTGAATGAACACTGTGTTAAAGTTACAATTTGTGTACAGTAAAAAAAAATAAACCAGACTGAATCAATAACAATCCGGATGGAACTTTATTCAGTATTTTAGCTTGAAATTTTTAATAAATATATTATTGCCATGTGCTTAATATATTATTTAGTTTTTTTATATAAATCTATACCCACAAAAATAAATGAATTCACAGTAAATTTTGTGACTGCTTAAAGAAGATATCCTCTCATGCCGTTTTATCTTTCTTACCTCCATGTGGAAGATGCATGCTATTCTTACTGCACATCGAATACCATCCAAACACAGAGTGGCTACCTGTGGGTCATCACAGTCCTGCAGGCCTACACTGAAAGCTGCCAGAAAGGGTGTCCATGCCATCTGCACATTAAATGTTGATACGAGTGAGCAATGAGCATAAGATCATTCTGCACTGAAGGAAGGGAGAAGGATCATGTGTTGTCAAGCTTTTCTCTCTCTCACTGAGGGAAGGGAGAAGGATCATGTGTTGTCAAGCTTTTCTCTCTCTCATTAAGGGAAGGGAGAAGGATCTTGTGTTGTCAAGCTTTTCTCTCTCACTGAGGGAAGGGAGAAGGATCATATGTTGTCAAGCTTTTCTTTCTCTCACTGAGGGAAGGGAGAAGGATCATGTGTTGTCAAGCTTTTCTCTCTCTCATTGAGGGAAGGGAGAAGGATCTTGTGTTGTCAAGCTTTTCTCTCTCACTGAGGGAAGGGAGAAGGATCATGTGTTGTCAAGCTTTTCTCTCTCTCACTGAGGGAAGGGAGAAGGATCATGTGTTGTCAAGCTTTTCTCTCTTTCACTGAGGGAAGGGAGACGGATCTTGTGTTGTCAAGCTTTTCTCTCTCTCACTGAGGGAAGGGAGAAGGATCTTGTGTTGTCAAGCTTTTCTCTCTCTCACTGAGGGAAGGGAGAAGGATCATGTGTTGTCAAGCTTTTCTCTCTCTCATTGTGGGAAGGAAGAAGGATCTTGTGTTGTCAAGCTTTTCTCTCTCACTGAGGGAAGGGAGAAGGATGTGTTGTCAAGCTTTTCTCTCTCTCACTGAGGGAAGGGAGAAGGATCATGTGTTGTCAAGCTTTTCTCTCTCTCATTGAGGGAAGGGAGAAGGATCTTGTGTTGTCAAGCTTTTCTCTCTCTCACTGACGGAAGGGAGAAGGATCTTGTGTTGTCAAGCTTTTCTCTCTCACTGAGGGAAGGGAGAAGGATCATGTGTTGTCAAGCTTTTCTCTCTCTCTTACTGAGGAAAGGGAGAAGGATCATGTGTTGTCAAGCTTTTCTCTCTCTCACTGAGGGAAGGGAGAAGGATCATGTGTTGTCAAGCTTTTCTCTCTCTCACTGATGCAAAGATGCCAACTCATTCAAATGCTTATCAAGCATTCCAACATCAATTTTATTTATGTCTAGGCAGACTGTCCAGAATGGATAACATGTTCACTAATAATCAAACTTCAATATAGTCATGCTGTGTCTTCCTATAAGATTATATATACCTGATGACAGTCATTAAGAAATATGGTCCAATGAGAATAAATGGTGACATCCATTCATCCAGCACCCTGAACTCCTTCAACATTTTTGGGCCAAAACTAGAACTATACACTTTAATTTTCCTCATGAATTATTTGCATCGTTTAATTTTTTTTTTTTTTACCTCTGCTCCTATTTTTAATCTATTGACAGTCTAGTCGACTGGTTTCTTGTTATCTACATTTTTTTGGTTAAAACTAAGAAACTATAATTTACATACCAGTCAATCACTTTAATGCCAAAGCACTCTTCTCCCTACCTGTGTCCACTAAAAAAACTCCTGTCCAAGATTATCTTGATATTCAGATTTAACAGAGTAATCTCGACATAATTTGGAATGTGGAATTTTTGATAAAATTCTCAATTATTCTGCAAAATTTGGGATGGTTGGCATCTCTGTCAATGCTTGAATAAAAATTTAACAACACTAACAACAACAAAATCTAAGTGCTGTACTGAGAAAAAATGTTCTTTTGAAAGAAAATTATATGCTCTTAAAGGAACTGACTTCATATAAAGAAGTTATCATTGATTACATCATGGTATAGATGATTCTAAACACTGTATCTAGATTAATATCTATATATTCCATTACGTAAATCGATGGTTACGTATTCCATACATTACCCTCCACAAAACTTCAAATATTTATTCCCTCATGATCATGGTTTCCACCTTAGTAAATGTAAAAATGTATCCAATCAGAGTTATGTGTGTGTGTGATTTGGATTTTTAACGCAGCTTTAACAATTTTCCAGTCATATCACTATGCTGTCTGCAGTGTGGCAGTTTAAAGTGATGTCTAGCACTGGGGCATCATGTCGCAGACATGTAGCACGATGTCCCACCCAGTCACATTATCCTGACACCAGGCCAACCAGTCCTAACACTAACCTCTTAATGCTGAGTGCCTAGCGAGACAGGTGTTAGTACCATTTTTTGAAGTCTTTGGTATGACTCAGCCGGGGTGTGAACCCACAACCTCCTGCATCCGAGGCAGACACTCTAACCACTAGGCCACCGGAGCGGTCAATCTGAGTTATGTGTTTCTAATCATTTCACAGTGATTCATAAAAGCTACATTCACAAGTTTATGTCCTACATTACATTCAGTTGCAGGACAAAAACTGCATGTGATTTGTCTAACTGTATATCTTCAAATGACGGTGGGGAAATTGAGTTATTGTGCAGAAACCACTTTACTTCTTTCAGTCAGTGACCTTGACCTTTGATTATTTGCCCTTACTTGACATGTAAGCCATCCACAAAGTTAGGTAACTAGATGGCAGACAAGCCATGTTACTGTGCAGAAACAAAACTGATAATGAATGAATGAATGAATAAATGAATGGAGGGTGGATGGATGGATGGACATTACATTATATGCTCTGCCTTACTGGTGTGTGTACAAATTGCAGGAGCAAAATTATCTGTTGTTATGTGCATATTCAGGTGATGACTATGATATTTACCAAGTATTTAGCAGTTACACACACAAGAATGTGTGAAAGATAGAGGGATGGATGTATTTAGTAATTACACACATAAGAATGTGTAAAAGTAGCGGGATGGATGTATTTAGTAGTTACACACACAAGAATGTGTAAAAGTAGCGGGATGGATGTATTTAGTAGTTACACACATAAGAATGTGTAAAAGTAGCGGGATGGATGTATTTAGTAGTTACACACACAAGAATGTGTGAAAGATAGAGGGATGGATGTATTTAGTAGTTACACACATAAGAATGTGTAAAAGTAGCGGGATGGATGTATTTAGTAGTTACACACACAAGAATGTGTGAAAGATAGAGGGATGGATGTATTTAGTAGTTACACACATAAGAATGTGTAAAAGTAGCGGGATGGATGTATTTAGTAGTTACACACACAAAAATGTGTAAAAGATAGAGGGATGGATGTATTTAGTAGTTACACACACAAGAATGCATAAAAGATAGAGGGATGGATGTATTTAGTAGTTACACACACAAGAATGTGTAAAGATAGAGGGATGGATGTATTTAGTAGTTACACACATAAGAATGTGTAAAGGTAGAGGGATGGATGTATTTAGTAGTTACACACACAAGAATGTGTAAAGGTAGAGGGATGGATGTATTTAGTAGTTACACACACAAGAATGCATAAAAGATAGAGGGATGGATGTATTTAGTAGTTACACACATAAGAATGTGTAAAGGTAGAGGGATGGATGTATTTAGTAGTTACACACACAAGAATGCATAAAAGATAGTGGGATGGATGTATTTAGTAGTTACACACACAAGAACAAGAATGCATAAAAGATAGAGGGATGGATGTATTTAGTAGTTACACACATAAGAATGTGTAAAGGTAGAGGGATGGATGTATTTAGTAGTTACACACACAAGAATGCATAAAAGATAGAGGGATGGATGTATTTAGTAGTTACACACATAAGAATGTGTAAAGGTAGAGGGATGGATGTATTTAGTAGTTACACACATAAGAATGTGTAAAGGTAGAGGGATGGATGTATTTAGTAGTTACACACATAAGAATGTGTAAAGGTAGAGGGATGGATGTATTTAGTAGTTACACACATAAGAATGCATAAAAGATAGAGGGATGGATGTATTTAGTAGTTACACACACAAGAATGTGTAAAGGTAGAGGGATGGATGTATTTAGTAGTTACACACACAAGAATGTGTAAAGGTAGAGGGATGGATGTATTTAGTAGTTACACACACAAGAATGTGTAAAGGTAGAGGAATAGCTGTACAGGAGGTACAGAAAGCTCCCCACCAAGAAGGTATAACGCCCCACCCCCAATTCCACAACAGAGAATAAAGTATTCGCATCTTGCAATTCTACTACAGAATGCAGTATAACAATCCAGTTTTTTGTGTTTTTTTAAACTCTGTGTAGGGACAAAAACATACGAGTTCAGATGAGCAGTTTGGTTATACCAAATCTTCCATTTAGGGATAACATACACATAAGCTTAGATGAACTGATAATTTCAATCATAATTAAGTTTCTATATAGAGACAATCTACCTTGAACATGGGCCTGACATGTTCCAGGTGTGTGGCACTCGTAAAACTTGTCTGAACATGGCTTACACCTTCCATCAATGCCTTGGCCGTCTGGGCCATCTGCTCCATCTCCAGGTTATACAACAGCCGACGCTTCTTGTCACTCGTTATGTCCTCTGAAAACATAGGTAAATATCTCTACTCAGAAATGAATTATTTCATTTTTCAAAGCCAAGTACTACAATCACAATATTTCAGCATCATTAAAATTAAAGACTCTCTACTTTGAAGATATCAGCAACATAGAATTTTGGTAAATTACAACTGTGTGATGCTGTGAATTTTTTGTGGCAATGGTATTAATGGTATGTCGACAAACACTTTATTCCAACATATGGGATTACTAAACTACGATAACAAAAGTCTCTGCTGATAATAAGGAATGCCCAAATAAAATTACTGATAAAACATTGATTGCTTATTTCATAAAAACAACATCCATTAATCTACTCATCAATACAACAGGGATTTAAAATGGTCATTAATAGCCAATCTAGTTCAGGAACCAAGTGTAGTTGTTGGTGTTTGGTGCCAACAGTCACATTATGATCTTTCCTTCACAGAAATCTTAACATCGATAACATTTTAGTGAAAATTAGTTCAATTACTAAATTCACACAAATTGTTCAAGACAAGATTTTCCTTGCACATGGAAACTACTATTTCTTTGGTCTGATGATAATACTAATTTATAAGACATGAAATTGGTAATAAGATATTTTAAAAGCGTACAAGCTGTGCAAAACAAAGGTCTTAGTGACCATGAGAAGTCCTGCACCTGATCAAATGGAGAAACCTGAAATGACCTAAAAGGCAAATTAAAATCAATAACAGGTAGTCTTGTCAAGGATGAGAATCACATATGAATAGATAAGTCTATGTCTCTCTGGGAATAATACCAATATGTCAACACATATAAAAAAGCACCACCGTACCACACTGACAGACATTCTAAAGATTAAACGACCACCAATGGATATGTGTATCAGAAATGTATTGCATTGTCGGCTGTGTATCATGAATTGTATCAACATGTAGCACAGGTGTCCATTTCAACTCAGTTCTAAGTGCCACCAAATGCATGTTAAAATAGAGTGGATGGTATTTAATGGGATACATTAGTTTCCTATCCCAGTGATCTCAAGTGCTATGTGCTAATATATTAAAAGGGAGTCGATGATACTTGATTGGGTAGTTATCCCAGTGAATATTAGTTCCAGATTCTAATGATCAGCACAGAAGTACAATTAACAACGTATGAACATTTACTGTGAAATTTTTAATAGTTTGGCAACAACAAAAAAATTGCTGGTACTTATATAAGTGGTTTGGAGCAGGTGCTCTCTTATTTCTATGTAAGAATAATTATTTTGGGGGTCTTCAAATTCATAGCAAAAATAGAGTTATCATGCATAGCTGCAAACTGCACAGACCCATATCTATCATCACACCTTGCTGACTGTTACCAAAATGCACAACCTATATATTAAGTTTGCGAGTTTTCACTCAGCAATTTAGGAGACAAAGTTACAAACAAATGGATAGATGGATGGACATATATATATATATATATATATATATATATATATATATATATATATAGGGCATAACCGACTTTTGATCCGGAAATCGGATTCCACCGGATAGTATGAACTTCCGATTAATCGGAGTCGGACAAGGCAGGAACGACCGATTCGGATAATAAAAATAATAAAGTTGAATTTCTATAGCACCGTGTCTAACACTGCGTGTCATTCGATAGTGCGTTAATAAAGTTAAATAAGAAGTCAGAAAAGTCCAATATGGTCAACACAACGGGGTGAAACGATAATACTTGAGTTAGACCGAAAGATTTAAATTTATTAAAATATATAATACAGTCCTACCCGTTTATGTCAACATCCTCAATAATGAAGGCATAATATTGAATACATTGACACATGCTAATGAGGTATTAAAAGAAAATGATTCCGCAAGAGGCCAACTTTATAGGACCAAACAAAAGCCTGTTTTATTTTTATTTGACCGCGACATTAAAGCATGGCGGCAAGATCAACTAATTGTTGAATAAAGTACACGATGGAACTGGCCGCTTGCCAACATAAATGATTAAGGCGGGAAAATAAAAGCCTGGCGGAAAGATCAACTAATTGTTGAACAAAGAATGGGTCGGAACTGGCAAAAAAATAAAAAATTTCATGGATTCTTTGTGGCTTTGAACTTCGTTGCATTTTGCTATAGTCCTGCCATATCCTTCCCCTTGTGACATCGGTGTGATATGCAAAACGTGTGTAACACGGTTTAAAAAGTTAATTTGAAAAACCTTTTAATTTAGCATTTCCGATTAATTGAATCGTATCCGGAATCGGAAAAATTTCATGCCCAAAATCCGGAATCGGAAATCAGTAGAAAAATGCTAATCGGTTATGCCCTATATATATATATATATAAAGTGAAGTGAGTGCAGCTTATTGAACACCTCTCAGTGATCCTTAAATCTTTTCTAAAAAAAAAACACAGAATCAACTTGCAAATAATGTTCAATAAATTTTCTCCATCAAGCAAGAGTCAATCTGTACCATGTACTTATATATGGAGTAGAAAAGCTTCATGTTTTAAACCAACTCAACTTAGAACAGGGAATGAGAGATTAAACTTAAGTGTTTCATCCTACTTGCTGTTGTGTTGTTAGAACAGGGAATGAGAGATTAAACTTAAGTGTTTCATCCTACTTACTGTTGTGTTGTTGGAACAGGGAATGAGAGATTAAACTTAAGTGTTTCATCCTACTTGCTGTTGTGTTGTTAGAACAGGGAATGAGAGATTAAACTTAAGTGTTTCATCCTACTTACTGTTGTGTTGTTAGAACAGGGAATGAGAGATTAAACTTAAGTGTTTCATCCTACTTGCTGTTGTGTTGTTAGAACAGGGAATAGGAGATTAAACTTAAGTGTTTCATCCTACTTGCTGTTGTGTTGTTAGAACAGGGAAAGAGAGATTAAACTCAAGTGTTTCATCCTACTCGCTGTTGTGTTGTTAGAACAGGGAAAGAGAGATTAAACTCAATGTTTCATCCTACTTGCTGTTGTGTTGCTAGAACAGGGAATGAGAGATTAAACTTAAGTGTTTCATCCTACTTGCTGTTGTGTTGTTAGAACAGGGAAAGAGAGATTAAACTCAAGTGTTTCATCCTACTCGCTGTTGTGTTGTTAGAACAGGGAAAGAGAGATTAAACTCAATGTTTCATCCTACTCGCTGTTGTGTTGTTAGAACAGGGAATGAGAGATTAAACTTAGGTGTTTCATCCTACTTGCTGTTGTGTTGTTAGAACAGGGAATGAGAGATTAAACTTAAGTGTTTCATCCTACTTGCTGTTGTGTTGTGCTTCTGGACATTCACAACTTTCATCTTGATCTCATTTCCTGCAATCTGATCGTAGACGGCTGAGAGATATTCCTCAGGCAAATCCCTGGTATCGTTGATACCCCGATTCATTTTAATATACTGCTCTTTTGTCATCTTTTCCTTTACTTGTGCACTGTGGAGATCTGTCGTCAACATTATGATGGAATATGCAAGCACGTAGGCTGCATCAGCACTGGCAAATATGCCACTACTGTAAATGTAGAAGAAACTGATTTGTGAGGCAAAAAATCAAAACATGTTATGAATTTTTTCTACTGTATCTACCTAGCAGAAAACTTGTATATTTAAGAATTTAACTACATATTTGACAGCTTTCATACAGTTAATAAGTTTGAAAATCAATTAATGAAAGGTCATAGTGAGTAAAGGCTCTTCCTATAGTAACTGATTTTCGGTGACTCCAGGAAGCCTGTTAAATACGAAGTTCAAATTTTATAATAACAAATATTTAAATAAATAATAACGAATGCCAAGAAATAAATGACTATATTTTTGCCAGTGTTTATGAATATGTCAAGAATATGGGTATATGAACACATACGTAGTTACTTTCTAGTTTTAATAACTAACTTTAACTTTCTGTGTCACATGATATGAATTTAATTAGTATCAATGCTTATTTATAAAGGTTTGGTAAAATACTGAAATAATAAAACTTTAACAATGAAATCTAATAATGTCACTGACAATGGAAAAGTGATACAGATCTCACCATTTTCTAATGGATGGCAAGACAATAAATTAACTTAAAAAATATATGGCTGGATTAATAATTGAAAATATATTATATGCATTACCATTAATAATGTAAATATATGGGCATTTTTAAAGAAAAACTTTCTGTCCAGATAATTTATTTACATATGATGCATATGAAAATTATTTTTTCATATCATACCACTATTGTCAGGATCGTGTACTGATGTGCCTGGCAAGTTCAAGCCTGATAAAAAAGTGGGCATGGGAAACTAAGTTGCAATATATATTTGCTTTCCAATGAGGAACATTTACATGATAATGTTTCTTTTACCAATAATCACTGTTCCAGTAAAAAATACTTGGGACCTAGGAAAGGAACTTTCAATGTGAAGCAGTCACCCATAGATGCAGTTTAGAATCTTGCATTATTTCCATATGAACTCTTTGAGTGATCAGAGTACTGTGGCATCCACTTTTTTTAAACTGCCTTCCCTGGGTGCCAAGTATGTTTAAATGGAACAGCCCTACATAATTATTGTTGCCATTCTGATATTTTACTTTTTCTCTAACTATGTTAGTCTGTTCAAGTACTGCCATTGGTGATGCATGCAGATTTCACAATATCCACAGTAACCAACCCTAAATGATATCAATACTTTCTGTAAACTCTGGGCAAGTTCACAAACATGAAAGATATGGCTTAATCTGTTTGAATGGACACAGAGTATTCTAAAACCAACAAGACACAATCATTGCTAGAAAATGATCTCTAAGACTGTGACCCATATTATAACAATGTATACAACTGTGACCCATATTATAACAATGTATACAACTGTAAGACTGACCCATATTATAACAATGTATACAACTGTGACCCATATCATAACAATGTATACAACTGTAAGACTGTGACCCATATTATAACAATGTATACAACTGTGACCCATATTGTAACAATGTATACAACTGTGACCCATATTATAACAATGTATACAACTGTGACCCATATTATAACAATGTATACAACTGTCAGACTGTGACCCATATTATAACAATGTATACAACTGTGACCCATATCATAACAATGTATACAACTGTAAGACTGTGACCCATATTATAACAATGTATACAACTGTGACCCATATTATAACAACGTATACAACTGTGACCCATATTATGACAATGTATACAACTGTCAGACTGTTTTTGATACAATTCATGTAAAGCGTAATCAAAACATGGGTTTCGTCTTAATATAGAATGTTTCTGATACATGTAGAGTGTAATCAAGACATGGGGTTTGTCATAATATGGAATATTTCTGATACATGTAGAGTGTAATCAAGACACGGGTTTTGTCCTAATTAATATGGAATTTTCTGATACATGTATAGTGTAATCAAGACATGGGGTTTGTCATAATTAATATGGAATATTTCTGATACATGTAGAGTGTAATCAAGACATGGGGTTTGTCCTAAATAATATGGAATATTTCTGATACATGTAGAGTGAAATCAAGACATGGGGTTTGTCACAATTAATATGGAATATTTCTGATACATGTAGAGTGAAATCAAGACATGGGTTTTGTCATAATTAATATGGAATATTTCTGATACATGTATAGTGAAATCAAGACATGGGTTTTGTCACAATTAATATGAAATATTTTTGATACATGTAGAGTGTAATCAAGACATGGGGTTTGTCATAATATGGAATATTTCTGATACATGTAGAGTGAAATCAAGACAAGGGGTTTGTCATAATTAATATGGAATATTTCTGATACATGTAGAGTGTGATCAAGACATGGGGTTTGTCCTAATTAATATGGAATATTTCTGATACATGTAGAGTGTAATCAACACATGGGGTTTGTCATAATTAATATGGAATATTTCTGATACATGTAGAGTGAAATCAAGACATGGGTTTTGTCACAATTAATATGAAATATTTTTGATACATGTAGAGTGTAATCAACACATGGGGTTTGTCATAATTAATATGGAATATTTCTGATACATGTAGAGTGTGATCAAGACATGGGGTTTGTCCTAATTAATATGGAATATTTCTGATACATGTAGAGTGTAATCAACACATGGGGTTTGTCATAATTAATATGGAATATTTCTGATACATGTAGAGTGAAATCAAGACATGGGTTTTGTCACAATTAATATGAAATATTTTTGATACATGTAGAGTGTAATCAAGACATGGGGTTTTGTCCTAATTAATATGGAATATTTCTGATACATGTAGAGTGTAATCAAGACGTGGGGTTTGTCCTAATTAATATGGAATATTTCTGATACATGTAGAGTGTAATCAAGACGTGCAATCAAGACATGGGGTTTGTCCTAATTAATATGGAATATTTCTGATACATGTATAGTGTAATCAAGACATGGGGTTTGTCATAATTAATATGGAATATGTCTGATACATGTATAGTGTAATCAACACATGGGGTTTGTCATAATTAATATGGAATATTTCTGATACATGTAGAGTGTAATCAATATTTTTGATACATGTAGAGTGTAATCAAGACATGGGGTTTGTCATAACTAATATGGAATATTTCTGATACATGTATAGTGTAATCAAGACATGGGGTTTGTCATAATTAATATGGAATATTTTTGATACATGTAGAGTGTAATCAAGACATGGGGTTTGTCATAATATGGAATATTTCTGATACATGTAGAGTGTAATCAAGACATGGGGTTTGTCCTAATTAATATGGAATATTTCTGATACATGTAGAGTGTAATCAAGACATGGGGTTTGTCCTAATTAATATGGAATATTTCTGATACATGTAGAGTGTAATCAAGACATGGGGTTTGTCATAATATGGAATATTTCTGATACATGTAGAGTGAAATCAAGACATGGGGTTTGTCCTAATTAATATGGAATATTTCTGATACATGTAGAGTGTAATCAAGACATGGGGTTTGTCCTAATTAATATGGAATATTTCTGATACATGTAGAGTGTAATCAAGACATGGGGTTTGTCATAATATGGAATATTTCTGATACATGTAGAGTGTAATCAAGACATGGGGTTTGTCCTAATTAATATGGAATATTTCTGATACATGTAGAGTGTAATCAAGACATGGGGATTGTCCTAATTAATATGGAATATTTCTGATACATGTAGAGTGTAATCAAGACATGGGGTTTGTCATAATATGGAATATTTCTGATACATGTAGAGTGTAATCAAGACATGGGGTTTGTCATAATTAATATGGAATATTTCTGATACATGTAGAGTGAAATCAAGACATGGGTTTTGTCCTAATTAATATGGAATATTTCTGATACATGTAGAGTGTAATCAAGACATGGGGTTTGTCATAATTAATATGGAATATTTCTGATACATGTAGAGTGTAATCAAGACATGGGGTTTGTCCTAATTAATATGGAATATTTCTGATACATGTAGAGTGTAATCAAGACATGGGGTTTGTCCTAATTAATATGGAATATTTCTGATACATGTAGAGTGTAATCAAGACATGGGGTTTGTCATAATATGGAATATTTCTGATACATGTAGAGTGAAATCAAGACATGGAGTTTGTCCTAATTAATATGGAATATTTCTGATACATGTAGAGTGTAATCAAGACATGGGGTTTGTCCTAATTAATATGGAATATTTCTGATACATGTAGAGTGTAATCAAGACATGGGGTTTGTCCTAATTAATATGGAATATTTCTGATACATGTAGAGTGTAATCAAGACATGGGGTTTGTCCTAATTAATATGGAATATTTCTGATACATGTAGAGTGTAATCAAGACATGGGGTTTGTCCTAATTAATATGGAATATTTCTGATACATGTAGAGTGTAATCAAGACATGGGGTTTTGTCCTAATTAATAAGGAATATTTCTGATACATGTAGAGTGAAATCAAGACATGGGGTTTGTCACAATTAATATGAAATATTTCTGATACATGTAGAGTGTAATCAACACATGGGGCTTGTCCTAATTAATATGGAATATTTCTGATACATGTAGAGTGAAATCAAGACATGGGTTTTGTCCTAATTAATATGGAATATTTCTGATACATGTAGAGTGTAATCAAGACATGGGGTTTGTCATAATATGGAATATTTCTGATACATGTAGAGTGTAATCAAGACATGGGGTTTGTCCTAATTAATATGGAATATTTCTGATACATGTAGAGTGTAATCAAGACATGGGGTTTGTCATAATTAATATGGGATATTTCTGATACATGTAGAGTGTAATCAAGACATGGGGTTTGTCATAATATGGAATATTTCTGATACATGTAGAGTGAAATCAAGACATGGGGTTTGTCCTAATTAATATGGAATATTTCTGATACATGTAGAGTGTAATCAAGACATGGGGTTTGTCCTAATTAATATGGAATATTTCTGATACATGTAGAGTGTAATCAAGACATGGGTTTGTCATAATATGGAATATTTCTGATACATGTAGAGTGTAATCAAGACATGGGGTTTGTCCTAATTAATATGGAATATTTCTGATACATGTAGAGTGTAATCAAGACATGGGGTTTGTCCTAATTAATATGGAATATTTCTGATACATGTAGAGTGAAATCAAGACATGGGTTTTGTCACAATTAATATGAAATATTTTTGATACATGTAGAGTGTAATCAACACATGGGGTTTGTCCTAATTAATATGGAATATTTCTGATACATGTAGAGTGTAATCAAGACATGGGGTTTGTCATAATTAATATGGAATATTTCTGATACATGTAGAGTGTAATCAAGACATGGGGTTTGTCATAATTAATATGGAATATTTCTGATACATGTAGAGTGTAATCAAGACATGGGGTTTGTCATAATATGGAATATTTCTGATACATGTAGAGTGAAATCAAGACATGGGGTTTGTCCTAATTAATATGGAATATTTCTGATACATGTAGAGTGTAATCAAGACATGGGGTTTGTCCTAATTAATATGGAATATTTCTGATACATGTAGAGTGTAATCAAGACATGGGTTTGTCATAATATGGAATATTTCTGATACATGTAGAGTGTAATCAAGACATGGGGTTTGTCCTAATTAATATGGAATATTTCTGATACATGTAGAGTGTAATCAAGACATGGGGTTTGTCCTAATTAATATGGAATATTTCTGATACATGTAGAGTGAAATCAAGACATGGGTTTTGTCACAATTAATATGAAATATTTTTGATACATGTAGAGTGTAATCAACACATGGGGTTTGTCCTAATTAATATGGAATATTTCTGATACATGTAGAGTGTAATCAAGACATGGGGTTTGTCCTAATTAATATGGAATATTTCTGATACATGTAGAGTGAAATCAAGACGTGGGTTTTGTCCTAATTAATATGGAATATTTCTGATACATGTATAGTGTAATCAAGACGTGGGGTTTGTCCTAATTAATATGGAATATTTCTGATACATGTAGAGTGTGATCAAGACATGGGGTTTGTCCTAATTAATATGGAATATTTCTGATACATGTAGAGTGTAATCAAGACATGGGGTTTGTCCTAATTAATATGGAATATTTCTGATACATGTAGAGTGTAATCAAGACATGAGTTTTGTCCTAATTAATATGGAATATTTCTGATACATGTAGAGTGTAATCAAGACATGGAGTTTGTCCTAATTAATATGGAATATTTCTGATACATGTAGAGTGAAATCAAGACATGGGTTTTGTCACAATTAATATGAAATATTTTTGATACATGTAGAGTGTAATCAACACATGGGGTTTGTCCTAATTAATATGGAATATTTCTGATACATGTAGAGTGAAATCAAGACATGGGTTTTGTCCTAATTAATATGGAATATTTCTGATACATGTAGAGTGTGATCAAGACATGGGGTTTGTCCTAATTAATATGGAATACTTCTGATACATGTAGAGTGAAATCAAGACATGGGTTTTGTCATAATATGGAATATTTCTGATACATGTAGAGTGTAATCAAGACATGGGGTTTGTCATAATATGGAATATTTCTGATACATGTAGAGTGTAATTAAGACATGGGGTTTGTCCTAATTAATATGGAATATTTCTGATACATGTAGAGTGTAATCAAGACATGGGGTTTGTCATAATATGGAATATTTCTGATACATGTAGAGTGTAATTAAGACATGGGGTTTGTCCTAATTAATATGGAATATTTCTGATACATGTAGAGTGTAATCAAGACATGGGGTTTGTCATAATATGGAATATTTCTGATACATGTAGAGTGAAATCAAGACATGGGTTTTGTCCTAATTAATATGGAATATTTCTGATACATGTAGAGTGTAATCAAGACATGGGTTTTGTCATAATATGGAATATTTCTGATACATGTAGAGTGTAATCAAGACGTGTAATCAAGACATGGGGTTTGTCATAATTAATATGGAATATTTTTGATACATGTAGAGTGTAATCAAGACATGGGGTTTGTCCTAATTAATATGGAATATTTCTGATACATGTAGAGTGTAATCAAGACATGGGGTTTGTCCTAATTAATATGGAATATTTTTGATACATGTAGAGTGTAATCAAGACATGGGTTTTGTCCTAATTAATATGGAATATTTCTGATACATGTATAGTGAAATCAAGACATGGGTTTTGTCCTAATTAATATGGAATATTTCTGATACATGTAGAGTGTAATCAAGACATGGGTTTTGTCATAATATGGAATATTTCTGATACATGTAGAGTGTAATCAAGACGTGTAATCAAGACATGGGGTTTGTCCTAATTAATATGGAATATTTCTGATACATGTAGAGTGTAATCAAGACATGGGGTTTGTCCTAATTAATATGGAATATTTCTGATACATGTCGAGTGTAATCAAGACGTGTAATCAAGACATGGGGTTTGTCCTAATTAATATGGAATATTTCTGATACATGTAGAGTGTAATCAAGACGTGTAATCAAGACATGGGGTTTGTCCTAATTAATATGGAATATTTCTGATACATGTAGAGTGTAATCAAGACATGGGGTTTGTCCTAATTAATATGGAATATTTCTGATACATGTAGAGTGTAATCAAGACGTGTAATCAAGACATGGGGTTTGTCATAATTAATATGGAATATTTTTGATACATGTAGAGTGTAATCAAGACATGGGGTTTGTCATAATTAATATGGAATATTTCTGATACATGTAGAGTGTAATCAAGACGTGTAATCAAGACATGGGGTTTGTCCTAATTAATATGGAATATTTCTGATACATGTAGAGTGTAATCAAGACGTGTAATCAAGACATGGGGTTTGTCATAATTAATATGGAATATTTTTGATACATGTAGAGTGTAATCAAGACATGGGGTTTGTCATAATTAATATGGAATATTTTTGATACATGTATAGTGTAATCAAGACATGGGGTTTGTCCTAATTAATATGGAATATTTCTGATACATGTAGAGTGAAATCAAAACATGGGTTTGTCATAACTAATATGGAATATTTCTGATACATGCAGCATGTTTCTGATACATGCAGAATGTCAAGTGTTCCGTCTTAATGTAACACATTATTCTTCTAATTGAAATAAATAGAAAACTGACATAAATAAATAAAATCAGATCCGGTTAGATTGACTTAAATGATGTGACAAAAGCAATAATGATTTACTGATGAAATTGTTGCTAAATTGTATGGATGTACTCATGAGAAGTGCCTGCTATATACAGTGCCCAAGTACCAGCACTTGCAAGCACTAGTTTTGAAATTATTTTATAAATTAAAATAACAAAAAACTGTTTATCTTCTAAAGGAATTGAGCTTTGACACATAGATGTTCAATCCTTTGTAATTATGTGAAAGAAATTGTTAAAATGTGTTCAAAACTTGATGTTAACTTCGACAAGGTTTTGGTTAATACAGAAAGTAATCCGGAGTAAATCATCTGGAAGTTTCAAACTAAAAAGATGAAAATATGCCAAAGTGAATTGTATTTATCAAGAATCAAATGGTCAAGGAATGATCTTCTTGATGATGACATTATGAAGAGTCATTGTTTTAACATCTTCACACAAAAGGAAACTCTGGAAATATTTGTAGGCTTTAATTAAATTAACATAGTAAAATTATTACTTAGAGTTTTACATGAGTCATAAATGCATGTAAAATACATCATTAATCCATACTTAATATGACATGGCAAGGTTCTATGGTTGTGTGTGTGCTCATGACAATCTTTCTTAATGTATCAGAAGCTTGCCTTCAACATATCAAATAATGAAAGAAGGAAAATAAGCCCAACCTGTGTGCCACACAGACTATCAGACCAACATATTCAGTATTTTTTTTACTAATGTACATGTTGTTGTGTATTTCACAACCCGAAAATACTTTCAAGACAGGAATTTGACATAATATAATTCAATTATAGTAATTTCTCCATTTTTAAGAAATTATTTAAACTTTCTGGAATCTGGCATCCTTGCAAGCAATGTTATCTTCGTTCTGTCCATAAGCAAAGGAAGCCAAATCAAGTGTCTTCTCTCCAAAAGGTGTGAAAATCACATAGCTTCTTGCTTATGCAGGTGGGACAAGAAACCTTGCATATCAGGGTACCAAATTGTGTCTTAGAGCAATGTTATTCCAAAGTTTCAGCTAAATAGAAAAACTAACGTTGAAGAAATGACTTTCAAACATTTTAATGCAAGACGTCAACACTGGTGAAGCAGACATCAGAGAAGTGATACTCATGTACTGCTATTCACATCAAGACAAGTATTGCTGTACAATTCTGAAGTATCCTTACTTGACATTGCATTCTGTGTATCTTGCTGCAAATTTCTCCATCAATCTATCAATCTTCTGTGCTTCACCCGGCAGTCTGAACCCTTCCAAAAACCTCCGCAATGCAGACACAAAGTCCAACTCAGCAAAATTCAGCTGATCCACAAAGGCATACATTACTTCTTTGTTGTATCTGGTTTAGAAATACAATAAATAAGACATGCATCTATGGAACATGATGTACCACCACAGTGCATGAAAAATGACCTACTTTCAAAACTTAACCAATCCAGATGGACTGTTTTGTTTTTACTGGTTTTAATGACACTTTTAACACATTACTGTCTATATCCTACTGTGAAAATGGGAGCTAACTTTCTCAAGGGCAAAGTGAGACAGATGTACAAATACAAATTGTTAAATTTTATTGCTCTACAGGCTCATAAAATGAAACCCTCAAACAACTACAATAAAATCTGCCTTGAGAGACAAGCCATGTGATAAAACCTTTCAGTCTCAAAAGACAAGTGATCATTGATAGCACTCATCTTTCACGTCAGGTTTTACTGCATAGGGTACTAGTATCAAAATGAAAATATTAATTTTTAAAAGAAGCCCAAGTTCACTTAAGTCTCCTAACCTGGCTGAAATCTGTAGATAACCAAGAAATATGGGTTAGCAAAAAGCAATTTGACAAACTGTACTGAGTAATGATGAAAGTAGATTCTAGAAGGTTCATCTATTTTATGTACCTTGATCCATATTTGCTGGCAGATCAGCACCAGTTTTTATAAAAATTGAAATGCCTTGATATAAGAATGCTTGCTTTCAAATTTTTTTCCAAATTCTAATGAGCAGTTTTCTTGATAACATTTGAATATAGATTTTTCTACTTTTGGCAATAGCAGGCATATTACAAGACAGAGTAGCAACATTTGTGGAATTATTTGTGGAAAGGCTTCCATGCCAACAAATTAGGTCAAATTCTAAGTAATGGTTTTTGTGAGAAGCCATTCAATTTTTTTTTTTTAATAATTGTGGCAATATTAGATAGCAGATGGGCATTATTTAGAAACACTTTTTATTCCAGAATGTTTTCAGTCAAATATGTCAAATTCTAGTTAGCATTTTTTGAGACATCTAAACCTTTAACTGTTTTTACAGACAGTGGCCATATCTTGTGCCAGACTGGTGTGTGTGTGTGTGTGATTTGGATTTTTAACATAGCTTTAACAATTTTTCAGTCATATCGCTATGATGTCTGCAGTGTGGCAGTTTACAGTGACGTCTAGCACTGGGGCATCATGACCAGTCCTAACACTAACCTCCTAATGCTGAGCACCAAGCGATGAAGTTGTTAGTACCATTTTTTAAAGTATGACTCGTCCCGGGATCGAACCCACGACCTCCCGCATCTGAGGCAGATGTTCTAACTACTCGTCCACCGGAGCGTTCGTGCCAGATTGGCATTAACTATAAACATTTAAATGACTTTTATGCTGGGGTGATTTTTAAAAATATGTAGGCACATTCTGTTGAGTGGTGCTTGAGAAGTTGCATACATTTTTAACAATATTTTCACTTATTGCAGCCGTTTCAAATGGGATTACATTGAAGTTTGTAACTTTTAAAGGCCTTCATGAATCTGTTTTCTGTTAATTTGGTTAAAATCTGTTGAGCAGTTTTTGAGAAGCCCTTTAAAGGTTTTTCTATTTTTAGTAATGGTAAACATATTGGGTGATGGAGCTGCATAGATTGTAATAATCTGAAAGACCTCTGCAAGATGAGTCCGTGTCAAATTTTACAATCAGCATCATTTGTACAAATCTGAACTGCTTTCATGCCAGGATGCTTTGTCAAATTTGGTTGTATTTTGCTGAGTGGTAATAAGAAGTCTTTTAAAGGCTGTTCTATTTTGTACCCACCTCTGTATTTTATTGCTGATTGCATAATCTGTATGCATTCATGTCAAGATGTCTTGTGTAAAATTTGGCCACATTATGTTGAGGGGTTGTTAAGACATAATTTAAAGTTTTTCTGTTTATAGTAGCAGTGGACATACCATAAACTCACATAACCTTAGGTGTAAAACCAAAATATGATTAACAACTACATAACTAAAACGTTTTAGCGGTCTTCAGCAGCTGACACTGTAAAATTTATGTTCACGCATAAAATAAATTCAGACTAAATATTGAAAAATTATTGGGACTGAGCATAAAAAGGCAAAACAATTTTTAAGAATTGTTTTCTATTATATCAAACAGGGTACTATAATAAGTTGAGAAAAACCATAATATTTTTTTTAAAAAAAAACAAACATTGCTCTTAAAATATACTTCAGAAATTGTTATTATTGTCGATTCCTGGGTACCAAATATTACCGGACAAAAGTCACAGATTTATAGTAACTTTGAAATGACATCCGGTGTGACCACTATCTGAAATATAGTTTGTGCATCAGTAATTACCTGATTAGACTGAGGCATCACATAAAAGCACGCAGTATGGAGCCCAATAATCTAATTCCTATACTCATCTACAGTATGGAGTCCAATAATCTAATTCCTATACTCATCTACAGTATCATACACAGTTAACCTGTTGAATGGTAACCTGTCACAATACAGACGGCATAGTCATTAATGTGGACAGTTTACTACTGAATAAACATCATAGAGGCAAGCTAAAAATCATCATCATCATCATCATCAAGCCCTTAACACAAGAGGTCGTTGGGGCACCACAGTTGACTTTACAACCATTTATCTCCATCTTTCCCTGTTCTCTATTGCCCTTTGGGGATCTACAAATCCCATGCCTGTCTGCTCCATAATGATGTCTTCCCACTTCTTTTTCTGTCTGATTCTTCTTCTGTACTCTCGCACTGTGCCTTGCAAGATTGTTTTTGCCAGTCCAGATGAGCTTGAGACATGACTTCAGTTTTTTACAGTGGTCAAGAGGTCTTCATAAGATGTGATGGCTAGTTGTACTTCTTCGATGGTTACAAGGTCAATGTATGAGATACCCAAGATCTCAAGGTAGCATCCCATTCTGAAGGTTTGAATCCTTCCCTGTAGATCTGATGTGAGCATACATGTTTCACAAGCATACAGAAACATGGTTATGATAATCGAGTGCATCATACCTATTTTGGAACCAAAAGCAATGTTGGTATCATTCCATATTGGTCTCAACCTCGTTATTGCTGCAGTTGTCTGATCAATCCTGCAAAGTAGTTCTGGTTTAGAGCCCTCATCTGTGATAACTGATCCCAAGTACTTGAACCTTGTGACTCTTTCCAGCTTCTGTCCACTGACCTTTATTCCTGCACTGATGCCGTTTGTGTTGTTTGTCATCAATTTGGTTTTTCAGTGGTAATCTCCATATCGTATACTGTGGAGGTTGTGTCGATGTGCTCAACCAAGTCAGCCAGTTCTTTTTCATCTCCTGCTAAACCATCAATATCATCTGCAATGCAAAGGCTGGTGATTGTTCTTCCTCCGATGCTGACAGTGCTCTTGTGGTCATGCAAAGCATCCTCCATGATCGTTTCCAGGAAAATGTTGAAGAGTGTAGGTGACAGTATACATCCCTGTCTGACTCCAACTTTTGTTTGAAACCAATCTCATCTGCTGCCACTGATGAGGACAGCACTGGTGGCTTTGTCACCATGTTTGAGCTGATGTTGTACTTCCAAATAGTTGCCCATAAAGGCTTTGTCATGCCATATTCTATCAAAGGCCTTTTTGAAATCTATAAAGACATGGTATAGATTCTGCTGATGCTGAAGGTATTTCTTGCAAAGGAGTCTGAGATTGAAGATTTGTTCTGTGGCACTCCTTCCCGCTTGGAAGCCTGCCTGCTCTTCAGCAATAGTTTTCTCTGCATGAAGCTTTAGTCTGGTGAGAATTATCTTCAGCATGACTTTGCTCGGGTGACTGATCAGACTGATGGTTCCATCGTTTTGGCATAGCTGAAGGTTTCCTTTTTCGGGGAGCATGATGACTAAGGATTGAGTCTATGTGGTGGGCCATTCTCCCGTCTGTCATATCTTGTTGCAGATTGTTGTCAGGACTGAGACTATCTCTTTTCCTCCTGCTTGAATGAGCTCTGCTGGTATGTTGTCAATGCCAGCTTACTTTCCTTTCTTTAGCGACCTAACCGCAATTTTTACTTCTTCATGAAGAATGGGGTAATCATCAATTTCTTCTGGCAATTTAGTACCACTGGATCTCCTTGGGTCTCATGATTGTACAATTCTGAGCAGTATTCTGTCCATTGCTTGAGGATCTCTTGATCTTCTGTGAGGTATTTTCCTGATTTGTCTTGGATGGGGGTAGTTTTCCCTTGTTTATGGGTTGTGAGATCTTTCACCAGTTTATATGCCATTTCGCTATCATTTCTACTCAGACTGTCTTCACTTTTGCAGCACTGTCTTTCTATCCAGGATTCCTTTGCCTGTTTCATGCTTTCCTGATCATGCTGTTTATCCCTCTGTATTTTCTAGCTTCTTCATGATCTCTTTTTCCCTTTTTCAGTTCTCTTCTTTTGTTGCATAGTTCAAGGCCATCTGTTGTGACCCATGGTTTCTTTGTTCGACAATATTTGCCAATGATCTCGCTAGTTGTGATAGTCACAGCTGTGGTGAATGTGGTTATTAAGGACTCGAGGATGGTGTCTTGGCTGTCCAGGGTTATCAATTTACCACCTATCATTGCTTGTGAGGCTTCTGCGACTTTTGGATCTTTCAATTTTTCAAGGTCAAATATGATTTATGGTTGGTTAGGCTTTTCATCATTTTCAGGCAGAGGCGAAACATTCTCATTAATAAATCACGGTCACTTCCAATATCTTCTCCTGGAAAACTTCATGTTCTGGCAATATTCAGTCCTGTGCAGAATCATTTCTTCAACAAGATGTAGTCAATCTGGTTGTGATGTTGTCCATCTGGACTGTGACAGGTCCATCTTCTAGATGCTTTGTGAGGGCCAAATGTGCTGGTTAGCAAAATATTGTTGTAGGCAGCAAACTCCAAGAGCCTGAGTCCTCTTTTATTTGTTTCTGCATTGCAGAATGGTCCACATGTGCTTTGCCAGTTTGTCTGTGAATCAACTCCCACCCTTGCATTCCAGTCTCCTTGTACAAACAGAATGTACTTACTGGGTGAGTTGTCAATGACATCTTGCTGTTGGTTGTAAAATTTCTCCAGTTCGTTGTGATCACAGTAAGATGTGGGTGCATAGGTCTGTATCACTGTAATGTTGAAGAGAATCAACCTCAAGCGGATGGTAGTATGCCTGCTTGAGACTGGGCAACAACCCATAATGCTGTTCACAATGCCCTTGTGGACAAGAAATCCAATGCCATAACTGTGTTGTCCCCTCTTCTGCTGAATCAGAGCTTATGCCCTTATAGTATTGTTATTTCACCAAAACAAATTACAGCAAATGTTGTAGAAACCAATAATGTTCCAGTTGCACCTCTCCAACTCATCTGTAAGTCCTTTCAACTTTCCCACAGCCCTCAGTTTTCTAACATTCTATGTACTGATGATGATGTTGTCTCTCCCATGGATCTTGGTAGTGGGGGCACCAGTTGCATACTTGTCACCTCCATCCTGGTGTGCAGCGGAAGGCTTGGTCATTGTTGATCTGGGTTGCAACCAATCAGGTAATGAAGAATTGTCAGTTGTCTTCAAGTGGTGTGTCAGGGGCAAGATACAGCCTGGCAGACCCCATCCCTCTCCACAATGGATGACCAGTCAAAATCCACATGGTCATTGAGCTCATCTTGGAGCCATTCCACCCAGGCCATTGATTTCATCGAGGAAGACTTCTGCCCAGTGATGCTGTACTATCATCACACTATTTTACCCACTGTTGAGTAAAAATAAGTTTGCTAAACTTAGGTTTATCTCTACTGGGGTGAAAAGTTAATTTTTATGCTAAAACAGTACTTTAGATAAATCTGTAAAGAAATACTGATTGTTTTACATCAAACTTACTTCTCATTTTCACCTAGAAAGTCTCCAATAGCAGTCTGAAAGAAAAGACAGTAAATTATGTTATCTCTAATAATAGCAATTCTATATATCATAGAAATTCTGGTTATTTAAAATTTTCTATTTTACAATGGGCATGTGGCAAGTCTTGTGGAATATACTGTAGTATCATTTATTTTCAAGACTCAATTTTCATAGTTTTGTAAAAGAAAATTAAAAAATAGACATTTTCATGAGTACTTAAATTTGTGGTTTTGCATGTCAAAGTTTGTACATTTGTAGGTATTTATTTTGGCGGATTAATCTCTAAAAATATCCCCAAATAAATAATACAAAAGAACAGCTATGCCATCAACAGGTTATGGCAGTAGTTTTAATGATTAAAACAATATTTACATCTGTATAAACACAAATCAAAAACCTGTCAAGATCAAATCCCTAAACAGTCAACAACATTATGCAAATCAGTTATAAAAGTAAATGTATGACATTTTCCTTAATACACTGTCCATAAAATTGCCCCATCAATTACATTCTGACAATCATGGTGTTAATACGGTGGTTTAAGATTGGTAAAATTCAACTTAGATCCCTGTTTATTTGGATCATGTCATAATTAAGTATGTGAACCAAACATGTGACAGCTGTCATTGCTCAATGCAATTAGCAAGCAGTGTCAGCAGTTAATATGCTGAGAGCCCATCAAAGATGCTAACTAAAATGAGAAACAATGAAATCATTACTTTGCTTTTAAACTGCCTCATGTAAAAACCAACTTCAACCTTTAGACTTCACTTAACATTTCATCATTCAAGCTGATTCATGCTGAATTGATAATTGTGGTTCATGCAAAAGTCTGCAAAAGATCAGACCTAATTATCTGTGGTTTTGAGAATGCTGGACTTGTTTAATTCAACAATTACAGGATTATGTAGCTAAAAAAAGACAATTGTGCGGACCAGCTGACTTGATTGACCTGATGTTGATTCAGAAGATTTGGCTGAAGATCACTGAAGTGTGAGTCTCAACAACTCAAAAAAGTTAAGTACTGTGGATTTTAGTGTATTTAATTAGTGCAAATTATACATTGTTAATATATTTTTGACAAGTTCCACTCAATAACTCAAGTATATTCCATCCATTCATGTGAGCTTATTTACTTTTCCAAACAATGCAACTCTTGACTCACCGATGACATGTCATATATTCAGACAGATCTAACTTGAAAGATACACAATGACTTATAGGTTTCAACCACTGAAAAAATTTGACCAAGGAAAAAAATACTCTTATCCTGCTGATGCCAATGTCAACCTACATCAAAGTAGTTTAGATTTATACATATTTAATACAATTTTCTTTGGATTGTGTAAGAAGGTAAATAATTAAGAATAACTGAGAACTATGGGAACCCGGTAGATGTTTACTAAAATTGTTACAGCTATAGTTATCGTAATTTCAATTCAGTTGTTTCCTACAACCCTGTTCACTTGTGATGCAATAGTGTCCCCATCACATTTATGTACATACTAAAAGAGTTAGCTCCCTCTAACTATGTTAGGAGCTCTCCACTTTGGTGGTACATTCTCTCTCCAAAATGGTTACACCCAATAAAACATAATGTAAGGTCCATATATGAGGCTGATTTGAAATTGATGGTGGTAGGTTCCAAGAAAATCATGATGTTATAGATGGAATGAAGCAGCTGATTCCTCTCATTATTCTCTCATGATTCATGAGAAACATGATGTTAAAAAAGGGATAAAGTTTACGAGTTTAGACTTATTCAGGCATGTGTGCTTATTCATATAGTACACAGTACCTGCATTTACATCAGACCATCAGTTGTTATCACCTTTACTAAGTATTCACCATAACAAAGTTCATTGTTCTTTAATTCTTTATGGTTTTCTCCCTCTGTCAAAAAACATCGCAATCTTGATTAATGAGAACCTTGCCTCATGGTTCCAGTGTTGTAATGAAACCTAACAGTCTGCAAACAAAGTGACAGTTTGCAAATGATATTGTTGCCTTTGTGTATCTTATAACATATGGACAATGTCCATGTGCAATCTTTCCAATTTTTACTGTGCTAAAGGCAAAAGGGGAAAACACTGATAGTTCTTTCATCATTAGTCCTAACACATACTTCATGATCAAATAAGTACCTTGCTTAGCCTATCTTCTGAATGCAGGAACTCTGCTACATCATCAATAGTTGTTCCTATCATACCTTGATCCTGCAGGTAATGGACACCCTTCAGTGGTTTCTTGTTGAACCTGAAGGTTAAAAAAAAATTACGGTGGTTTTCATTAATGTATTAATGAAACCACAGGAAGTGGATACCACACAAAATTAAGTGCATATAAGAAATGAATTCTCCAGTCATAATGAGAGAAAAAAATCATTATATTTTTTTTATTTTTTTCCCAGAAGGAAAATGCATGCAACTTGGCAATGAAGTAAAATTAAGCTTAAACCTCCATACTATTTACGAGTACAGCAACGTTATTGCAAAACTGACAAAAACAAAAAACCTAAGCAAAAAATTGCAGTTTTTCAAAATATTTCTGAACCATCTTTTATTGGCTCCTTCTTCCTTTCCATGTAACTGCTTTCAGATTTGATACCATATATGTTATCTGCCTTTCATTTTAAAACACCATACCAAAACATGATCAACAACCACCCTTCTATGTAATGGAGTTCATGTTACAAGCAAGATTCCATATTATGTAGGAAAATGTCACATCTGATCCTGATGACTTTCTCTAAATGGTCATTTTGATACCTGCCTAGGCTAGCCCAGGTTGGCTGCTTTGGTGTGTCCTTGGGAAAGGCAAAATAGCAATGTTGTGTTGAAAATGCCAATAAAATCCAGCATCTCCTAATGGGTATAAGTGACATTTAGGTTATAAGGAGAAATGACTGATGAACCCATGAAAGGATGCAGAGAAAGACCCACAGACATAACCACAATATATAACAAGAGTCACTCAAAGGGACTGATAATACTGGGCAAAAAAGATTTTCCAAGAATTCAAGATGCAACACTTTCTTCCTCGTAACTGAGTGTTTAAATCATCTCTGATTTTCAAAAATTAGCTGCCATAGTGTATATAGGGTGTCAAATGGCACCATTTTTATCTAGGACAAAGTATACATCTTTAGTAGTCCTTTGTTGAAAACCCTATGTCATACTGATCATTCATTCAGGGGTATTAGTGACAATTTTTTTTAGATGGCTATCATGACAGCCAGACTGGACGTATGATGTGGGACATTTTTCATTTAGGATTAACTAGTTAAAATAAGAAGTATTGGTGAAAAAACCATGCTGATAGAGCCAACCATTTGGAAGGAGCAGAGATAACAATATTTTCAGGATAGCCACCATTATGTCCATATTGCGGGTAATATATTTTCATTTAGGACTAACTAAACACCAGCGTAACTCTTCGGATGAAAACCCCATTTCAAATGACTTTCCATTTAAAAGATGTAGCAAAAACAGGATTTTGAAAATGGGCTCTATGGTAGTCATACTGAATGTGTGAACAGTACTATTTTCTTTTAGGGCCAACTAGATCAAAGGATGAATGTGTCTGTAAAGTTTCATGGCAATCCTTACAACACTTTAGGAGAAATAATGATAACAAACTTTTGCTAATGGATAGACTGACAAAGGACGATGGACAGACAAAAGATGATGACCATCCTAAAAGCTCTTCTGGTCTATGACCAATAGAATTCAAGAATTATGCATGGAGACCATTTACATGCAAGGTCTTTTGAATTTCCATGCACCAATGGAGAATCTCCTTCAGTACCTTTGACATGTATCCTTAGTATCTATACTCTATTGGTACATTAGTGAATACAGTAAATCAATTTATTTTCATGGGTACTAGTTTTCATTATTAACCAAAATATTTATTTTCACCAATACTTGAATTCGTGAATTGGGGAAGGGATTCTACTGTTTCTACAAAAGAGTAAGTGTTAATTGGTTTTGGACATGGCAAGGAAATCAACAAAAATTAAAAATATAAATTTTGACTAAAATGTTTTTTCCATAGTACTTACCTTATCAAAATGTATTAAACAGTACAATCACTACTTCACAAATCTGCTCTTCCAAGCTTGTTTTAGGAACAGAAATAACAAAGTGCTATCTGCTTATGGTGGAAATAAGATTAAAGTGGTCTCCCTTGGAAAGGAGGCTGGGAGCCAAATGCCATCAATTTGTAAGTTACTATAGTGGATGAGCATGTTTCCCATAGATGTAAGTACAGAGAGGACTTCCAAAGGTATATGCATATTGTGATCAGAAAAGTATTATCACAGAAACTGATTTTACTCCAAATTTGCCTTTTTTTCCTTTAAACATATATCTGATCATAATACTTTAGAAGAAAATGAACAGAAGGAAGGTGCATCCCCTTACAATGGAGTTGGTCCTATCTCCAGTCTCTGAATGTACATTAAGTGGCTTCAAGTCTTGTGTAAGAGATATGTTAGAGTATGCACTGGGTTTATGCATGGACATATTTCTATTAAGGATGTTCAATCCTGCAAATTGAGCAGAAGCAGAGTAACCCACGTCAATATGCAGTTGCTAAATGACCTGGAAAGGTGTGCTATTGATATAAATAAGTCCCACCAGTCAAAATTAGCCTTTGGGATGAAAGGTCTTTGAAGTTAAAGATAAAGACTGTCATCCTCAGCCTCCATGTCATGGTCTGGATGGTGTCAGAGAACAGCTGTGCTAAAATGTTACACTTGTGGTGACTGCCTTAACCTTGTGAGATAATATGCACAAGAAGTTTACCTGGTTTTTGGATTTGTTTACAGCAGATAACCATTGTATCCAGGATGACAGAATGAATGGTAAGAACAAAGAAAATCACCCTCTTCTGACTGGCTCAGTTCACTTTAGGTTTCCTGCTTTTTACAATCATTGGAATATCCTTTGTATAATTCTTTACTGATTGTTTGAATGTTTAACATTTTGAAACTATAATAGTGAAAACAATATGTGTGTGCATGATCATGCACGTGAGTATGTCTGCATGCATGCACACCATTTGTATGTGTGTAAGAGTAAGGGGAGGGATACATGTGTATGTGTGTAAGAGTAAGGGGAGGGATACATGTGTATGTGTGTAACAGTAAGGGGAGGGATACATGTGTACATGTGTCCTTACAGCTCAATCCCATGTTCCATTATTTCCTTCTGCTGCTTGAGGACTTCAAACTGTTCGGGACTGTTACTGGGAGCTTGCACTGTTGCAGTGCTACTACTGGTGGACTCGAGAGAGTTGCTACTACCGTAACTATTCATTGTTCCCTTTCCTGAGTCACTGTCGGTGTCTGTATAAGGTTTGTTCTCCTGACCTGTGTAAGGAAAGCATTTAATAACTACAGTATACTGTTGCTATAAAATTGCTCACTACTGACTAAATAACTTGTGTCAACACAAAAACTGGAGTGTTGGTCAAGGAAGTACGCCAGAAAAAAGGCCCTCCATTAAGTGTTGTGTTTAATTTATATTTATCCGAATACACAGCTCATCAAAGGTTGATTCATTTATTCTTAACAGCAATGTCATATACATAAATGTCATATACCATAAATTAAAAAACCAATTTAAAATGTCTTGTCATAAATGCCATTTCTGCTCATGTCATATGCATGAATTTAAATGCTTAAATGTTTTTGGGCTACAAAAATACTGATGCCCAGGAATGTAATGAATTATCAATATATACAATCATTTAAACAGGGGAGAGTGATACATAAATATCAGCCAAAATATATGTCACTCTGACCTAATTTCACAGACCTGTGTTGTATCCACATAGCATGTAATGTTACTCAGTAGCCAAATGTAGTTAAGAAACTAGCCACATTACTCAAGTACAGTCCAATTAGTCTTAAGAGACAACCCATTCTTCCAACAATAAATGGTCTCTCAAGATAGGTGGGTCATCAGTTGAGATTATAACATCAGACAACTATTATTCTGTGCATTACTGATCTGGTCATAAATAACAAGTGATCTCCCAAAACAGGTGTCTCTCAAAGCAGGTTTACTGTAAAAGCAAAGTATAAAAATGATCAAGGAAAACCAGAAGCTTAATGCCAAGTCACCATGACAATGTGTATGTAGACAATGCCCAGTCACCATGACAATGTGTATGTGGACAATGCCCAGTCACCATGACAATGTGTATGTGAACAATGCCCAGTCACCACGACAATGTGTATGTGGACAATGCCCAGTCACCATGACAATGTCTATGTGGACAAGACCCAGTCACCATGACAATGTGTATGTAGACAATGCCCAGTCACCATGACAATGTGTATCTGGACAATGCCCAGTCACCATGATAATGTGCATGTGGACAATGCCCAGTCACCATGACAATATATATGTGCACAATGCCCAGTCACCACAACAATGTGTATGTGGACAATGCCCAGTCACCATGACAATGTGTATGTGGACAATGCTCAGTCACCATGACAATGTGTATGTGGACAATGCCCAGTCACCATGACAATGTGTATGTTGACAATGCCCAGACACCATGACAATGTGTATGTGGACAATGCCCAGTCATCATGACAATGTGTATGTGGACAAAGCCCAGTCACCATGAAAAAAATGGATTTTGAATTGTATGCGGACAATGCAGATTAAAATAGTCCAACAAAAGTTAAAACTAGAAAAAAGATGTGAAAATATAACTATTTACGCATTTAGACATATATACCAAATTACATTTGTTTATAATTGTTCCTAACTTGTGCACACAAAGCTTTTTTTAAAGCAAAAACATTGAAAGAATTCAAGAGTTTTTAAAAAATTCAAAATGTTTTCTAATGGCCTAAAAATCTAATATGATCACCTACGTGTGCATACAAAATATACCTATTAAATTTCATTTGTCAGCCTCAAATGGTTTTTTGCTTACTTGTACTAACAAGGTTTTTGTTGAAAAAGTTCTAAAAGGTGTAAAAATTGAACAACTGATGTTGTTGTCATAGGGTTTAATGTCATTTTTCAGCACAAGATAGGCTATACATGGCGGCCAGTATAACTGGTGGAGGAAGAAACCTGGAAAACCCTGGGAAGAACCACCAACCCATGAGAAGCTACTGGCAAGCTTTCTCACATACCAACATTAGCTGAGCCTGAGACTTGAACCCATGCAGACAGCAGTGAGATGGCAGTGATCCGGAACAATGTGAGCACTTTAGACCACTCTGCCACTCGGGGCCCCAAACGGCTGATGTAATGACATGAAACTCTAATTAGGTAATCAACAGTAATAAATTTAAATCTTGGGACACCCTTAATTATTTTCATAAGAAATATGTATGACCTATACATGCTGGGACAAGAAATTACAAGAATTGTTTCATGTAGTACAAGTCTTGGAACACCTTTTACTAATCGATTAATGTATTTTATAGATCATAATGACACCAAAAAATTAGTTTGTAGCTGTTAAGGAACTATCATCATGAATTATTACATGGAAATGTTATAAGTTAATACAGTTTGTTAGAGAAGTCAATAAATTCATTTAATTTTCTACCTAATTCAGATTTTAATATAATTTGATCATGCAATTACAAGAATTGAGAATTCACGGGTTGCTGTAATAGTAAACTCTCTCTTTAACTCAAGTTAATTATTGTTTGTTTGTGCATTATTGCATTAGAATTCTGTATCAATGCATCAGTAATTACATTTTTTATTTCACCTCGAAAATGTAAAGACCTAACTCATTTAAATGTGATCCCAGTATGACAACAAAGAGCAACAATGAATAACAATGAACTTAAATTGAAGTACATTCTTTGGATTCTAGTCATTTGTGCAACTGAATTAAACTTAAATATCTCCAAAGAAAGAATAAAGAAGTTTCAGAAATAATGCTTTGAAAATAATTGCAATGCCATAAAACTCGGTTGTAGTTTGCCGTGATGTAAGTGACTTTAAAACCCTGTTTACACAGCACTGGTAGTCATGCTGAAATTATGGAGTAAAAGGTAATACATCAAAGTCCTTGCAGAGTTGTCAGACAAAATTCCATCTTAACACAAGCCATTTTCATGATTTAAGGATTAACAGGCATTGTCTGCTGTTACAAAAGACAAATCTGCCAATTACAAATTACCACAATTTGTAGGATCACTTACACCTCTGAAAAACAGTAACTCATTAGCACGCGGTTCAAAGTAAATGAAACAGCTATGCACATCAAGCTAAAATGTAATCTGGACGAATGCGATTTGGTAAAAACAGCGAATAAAGCAAAATTTATCAATTTTTAAAAGAATAAACAGGTATATAAGTGAACTAAGCATGATTTGCAATCACTGCACATTTTCATACAGCACGGTCTCCCGGGTACTGGACTGTGAATTATGAAGTTGTTACTTACCTATATTTAAATCCATATCGATTTCATTTTGAAGAAATTGGAATATATGCACAATGCAAATTAATAACAAAAGCAATCATTGCAATTTATGATAGTTTACTGACGTGGTTATTGAAATAGCTGGTTACTGTTTAGGTGGCGCTCACCAGATAATATGTACTTTTGAGAGAGTGACGTATGTAAGGTGAAGTAGTTCGCATTTAAAACATGCACAGTGGAGAGAACGTTTGCATACCTCTATGCTACATTAATGTAATGTGGATGATATTTCTTTTGGATATTGTACTTTTGGAAATTTTACATGATTTAAGCACACTGCTAACTAAAATGACTGCTCCCTTGTGTTAAAAAATCAGTCTGAATTAGTCTAAAGTGCACTATACATAGCAGCTATTAAAATAGGGAAAATGAATTTTGCCAGACTAGACAATACCAGCTTCTGAAAGTGCAATGAATGAATTACCAAATATATAAAATGTAAAAAAAGTTATCAGCTCTTTTTTATACAATTGACCTCTGAAGTTCAGGAAGTGAAAATGACCAAGTAGAGCTAGCACTTTTTTGAAAGGTGCACATTTGAAGTAAGGCCAAGCTGTATACTCTATAACCCATAGTACACCCATCAATCATACACCAAAATAAAGGAAATTAAAGGTTCTTTACATTATACCTAAGATATACAAGGTCTTTTTTAAATAGCCAATATAACCAGTGAGGAAAGCCGGGGACATTCTTTTTCTTTAAATTCCTAACCCTATGCAAAATGCGAAACTGTATAGCGCCACCTTAAAGAAAATAAAAAAATGTTTGCAATTATTTTTTTTTATTTTCATATAATTATGTATGATGTTCTGAATAAAATGGTACATTCATATTGCATTTAAGCATGAAAATAAGCTAATTATGATCATTTTTCTCTTGCTTACATAATTTGCCATGAGGTATGTTTGTGTGAGTAGTGACCTTAATTATGGGGAAATTAGAAGACTTAGAATATAGGAATAGAGTCAACTTAAATTTAAAACTGTTGCAATAAGTGACAGAAATATATGGTGAAAATGTTTCTTTTCATTTATTTGCAATGAAATAAAAAAATAAATGAAGAGAAAGTGAATTCGCTTCTTCCATATTAAACAATAGGCAAATATTTTACACTTTGACCTTTGACCTTTATGAAGCTGATGAGTTACCTCCCTTTTCTAATTGTAAAATTCATTGTTGATATCTCAGAAATAATTCTGGCTAGTTTCATGTTCCTGTCATTCAGCATAACATTGGTTGCTATGTTTACAAAATGTAATGTGCATTCTTAAAATAGCTCACTTTTATCATGGGGGGGGGTAGGCTAGACTTGTTAGAGACTCTGACACTCATAAATACTGTTCTGTGGGGAAAAAGGCAGGAGAATTATTCATAAGGATTGTTTTGATGCTTGCGACTTAAATGTTTCAGCCATATAAACATAATTAAATCATAAAAAAATAACACCTACATCTTCTTTATGGTGGCGCTCACCAGATAATATGTACTTTTGAGAGAGTGACGTATGTAAGGTGAAGTAGTTCGCATTTAAAACATGCACAGTGGAGAGAACGTTTGCATACCTCTATGCTACATTAATGTAATGTGGATGATATTTCTTTTGGATATTGTACTTTTGGAAATTTTACATGATTTAAGCACACTGCTAACTAAAATGACTGCTCCCTTGTGTTAAAAAATCAGTCTGAATTAGTCTAAAGTACACTATACATAGCAGCTATTAAAATAGGGAAAATGAATTTTGCCAGACTAGACAATACCAGCTTCTGAAAGTGCAATGAATGAATTACCAAATATATAAAATGTAAAAAAAGTTATCGGCTCTTTTTTATACAATTGACCTCTGAAGTTCAGGAAGTGAAAATGACCAAGTAGAGCTAGCACTTTTTTGAAAGGTGCACATTTGAAGTAAGGCCAAGCTGTATACTCTATAACCCATAGTACACCCATCAATCATACACCAAAATAAAGGGAATTAAAGGTTCTTTACATTATACCTAAGATATACAAGGTCTTTTTTAAATAGCCAGTATAACCAGTGAGGAAAGCCGGGGACATTCTTTTTCTTTAAATTCCTAACCCTATGCAAAATGCGAAACTGTATAGCGCCACCTTAGTAGTATGTTTCTTGCCAATTTTATCTTCACACATTCTGTGTTTACAAATGTTATGATACTGAAAATGCTATACTTTTTCCACGTTTTTAAGTCTTGGGACATGGAAAAAATAATTTTTGTTCATGTCCCAAAATATACAGTTATTATAGTACATGTGTATACAGATGTCTACCAAACTGTATTTATCTACCTGATTGTGGTTTTTAATAAATTTTCATAATAAGGTTTATGTCAAAAAGTAAATGATATAGTAAATTATGTTTCTCTTAGAATGCTTCCCTGATCACATTAATGTTACAAAAAAATATACTCTAGACAAAGGGAAGAAACTCCTACCCATTTCCTCCAATTACCACTGCTATAGGTGGATACCCGTTAACTAGATGTTTACACGCTTCAACTAAACAATACAGAACAATGCCCATTTTTGCAGGGAGATGTGGAAGAATTTAACAGTAATGTGATCAGGTAAATATTCTCATGGAAATATCATTACTAAAATATTTACTTTCTCTGTTGAATACACTGCCCGACCACATTAACACTAGGAGAATATGTAATAGAGAAGGAAATGCATAACATCCTCCCATTACCCCAGCATCCTACAATTACCCTAGCTACCGTGCAAGGAAAAATAGCTGGATATCCTATGTAGAGTATAAAATGCCATCCTATCATGAGGACAACAAAACTGCACACCCGACAGTCATCTCAACTGCGATGCTGAAGACAAATAAGAAGAAAAGAAGGACTAATCCTCAAACAGAAAAATCCTGGTGAATACAACAAAATTGCTAAATCCATACCGATGAGGAGGTGGTGCTCATGTAAACAAGTTCTGGTGATTGTCTGGGCTGTAGCAACCTGACCCACCAGACAGAATTCTCATTCTGCAAAGCTTGATCTCTGAGACAGAACCCTGAGAAGGCTGGTTGTGCATGTCAGCCAATGACACCTCTGATATCTTGAATCAACACTGTATTAGAACATAAGGTTTTCTGAGACCGTTCTAATCTCATCAGATGAAATTCATTAGGCATGTATGGTCATATGAGTTGTCAGAGTATTCTGAGTGAACTTCCCACTTCTGCCTGGATGCCATGACCCGAGCGGTTATATCCCTTTCCCAGACTTCACCAAAAGAGCCATTGTTGGACCCCTTCAACCCTTTCTATGTGTTTCAAGTTGTACTTGCAAACATGGATAGGGTCTTGCATCACCATTTTCTGGTTGCCTGCTGACAGCAATGACTCAATTTCTTCTGTCATAGTCAGGGTTCAAACTGATCAGAAGAATTGATATTTAATGACTTTTTAATGACCATTTGTCAGTTTTTCAAGGACCACTTTCTGCAACAAGTGTTCTACTTCCAATTACTGATTTAAATACAGAGACTATTAAGATGTAATGAAATGTTAAATGCAAATCACAAAAGTCACTGTAACTGGACCCTAATATTAAGCACCACTCTTTAGCTGCTTTCACCTGCACTTGTTTTTCTTTTCCTTTTCGTTCAAGTCCACTGGACAAAGACATCAGTGCGATTTACCCTTTATCTTCTGTTTCATCTGCCTGTCTGTCTATGATATGTTACCTTTAATAGATCACTGTTTGTATGAAACCTGCTACTGAAACGACAGCCTAAGTGTCAGTCATTTAATTTATTTAACTTGCAAATTTAAAACTGGTTTATACGATGCTGCAAGGACAAAGTATTAAATGGCACTGTTTGTGTTAGCCCTATGAACACTGACATCAAAACAGCAGGCTCATGGGTTTTCATTAATGTTTCTTTAATTTTGTGTGGCTAATTCAGGCATTATTGCCCATTCCAACAAATCAATGTTTTTCTTGCACGCTGCACAAAGCGCTCTGTGTTTAAAGGTAGCAACTTTCCTCATCCATTTAATGAAGTCTTTGTCTTGCAGACAACTATTGCTGACTGTGCAACTTCTTTGCATTCTGTGATGATGGCTGTGTGAACCCTGGTAGTGAAGTGTGGCAACAGTCAGCTCTACAACCAGGAAACTTGTATCCCTTAATGGCTGTGTGAACCCTGATAGTGAAGTGTGGCAACAGTCAGCCCTATAACCAGGAAACTTGTATCCCTTAATGGCTGTGTGAACCCTGATAGTGAAGTGTGGCAACAGTCAGCCCTACAACCAGGAAACTTGTATCCCTTAATGGCTGTGTGAACCCTGATAGTGAAGTGTGGCAACAGTCAGCTCTACAACCAGGAAACTTGTATTCCTTAATGGCTGTGTGAACCTTGATAGTGAAGTGTGGCAACAGTCAGCCCTACAACCAGGAAACTTGTATCCCTTAATGGCTGTGTGAACCCTGATAGTGAAGTGTGGCAACAGTCAGCTCTACAACCAGGAAACTTGTATCCCTTAATGGCTGTGTGAACACTGATAGTGAAGTGTGGCAACAGTCAGCCTTACAACCAGGAAACTGGTATCCCTTAACGGCTGTGTGAACCCTGATAGTGAAGTGTGGCAACAGTCAGCTCTACAACCAGGAAACTTGTATCCCTTAATGGCTGTGTGAACCTGATAGTGAAGTGTGGCAACAGTCAGCTCTACAACCAGGAAACTTGTATCCTTTAATGGCTGTGTGAACCCTAATAGTGAAGTGTGGCAACAGTCAGCCTTACAACCTGGAAACTTGTATCCCTTAATGGCTGTGTGAACCATGATAGTGAAGTTTGGCAACAGTCTGCCCTACAACTAGGAAACTTGTATCCATATAAATGGTCATCTGAAGTTAAAATACACTGTCACCAATGCTGACAATGTTCTGACCTGAACAGAGTGACATCACCATTGATCGTGTTTGTGAACATCCAAGAACCAATACTGAGACCTAATCTGCATGTACAAAACTGGTATGTTGTGCCTTGGAAGCCACACTGAAGGAATTTGCATGAAGCTGAGTGGATATGGACATAAAATACCATTGGCTACATCCAGACTGATAGCAGATTTGTCCTTCTAAACAGAAAGCCAAATTGATCCTGTCATTTCCATTTGAGTTTTTTATTGACTGTTGGCACCAGAAATAGACTAGAATAAAACCCTGGAGAGCTTTGCTTGAAAACACTAAATGTAAAATTCCTACTTTCCCTAGATGATGACAAGTATGTTATGGAATCCAATACGCCTCCAAAACATCTTGTATTGCCCATACATTTTGCAGAAAAAGGTTGATGCAAGACTGCTGTGAAAGAAATATCTTGCCTACAGTCAGGATGTTGACAGGGTGGCAAGTCAGAAATAAATTACTGGAACATCTATAGCAGGAAAAACACTGCCTCCTTCTCCTGACCTAAATGCCTCTGGAATTGAGGGGCCAGTTGCCAAATGAAAGTAGACTGTGGCAGAAACTGTTGCTATTTGGGCAGTGCTCAACCTTATTTTTCTTTTTAATGACAAATCATCCATCCATTACAGCCAAAACTCTCTGGCCTAAATGCCACAGCAGGGAAATTGGAGAGGCAGTTATGTTATGGGTCTAATGCCATTTCTCAGCACATGATATGCCATACATGGTGGCCAGTATATTTGGTAGAAAAGAGACCCAGAAGAACCACTGATGCATGGGAAAGCTACTGGCAAACTTTCTACCAAACTGGTCAAGCCACAACTCACACAGACCATTGGCTTCAATGAAAATGAGCAGTTAGGAGTCTCATCTCACTAGATTCACAGCTGAATTCTTCAATGCATCAGAAGTTGTCACTATATTCCACTCTAGCTTTGAGGTGGCATCAAACAAATTCTGATCCACCCAATAATACAATGCAGTTGCTATGTTAACTATAGGAATGTTTTTGTCTGAGGTTGGTTACTGGGTACTACACTTGACTGAGTGCATGTGGTACCAACATAACCAGAACGATGATGGTAACAGATTATCCTAAAAAGAGTCTCAAGTTCCTTGGATCCCTGATCTTGTCAGACAGCTGATCAGAAATCTCTTGGATATTTTGCCAACTGCAGAAGCAGATGAAAGGAGGGATGTTAGTCTTCATTTGATGCCTCAACCTCATATTCATGGCTCACAGACAGCACTGATGGGCAGAGATTGGCAAAATTCAGCATATTTCTTCCACAACGGCTTCTAAACTGAATTCTATAAACTCCATGGTGAGGTTGGAGGATGCAAACTGATTGCAGTTGTCCATGCACTCACCATGAAGGTTGACCTCCTAAAGCATTTGCATTTTCTGTAATAACTGACCCTCTAGCTGAATTGGCAACCAGGCATGTGTCACAGGTGTTCATCAATATCATGGTATTAACTGGCCTAGTGGTTTGAATGGCAGTCATGTGAGTGACACAGCTGGCAGATGGGCAACTTGATAGCCAATTTGGCATATGGCAGGGCAGTAGCTTCAGTGGCTGGTTGCATGCTCAGCTTAGAAACTGTCAGGATAGAATAACTTACGGGAATGAAACATGACTCACTTATGTGATGGAACTCTGGTTACTAGTTAAAGGCATAGCTAGACTGACTGTTTGGCAGGTTAACAGCAATGTATGTCATGGAAGTCTGGTATTCAAACTCAGTTTCATTAGGACATTTTATTTCAAGGACTTCTATTTTTTAATTCTTGGATTATTCTTGGATTATTTTTGGATTTGATTTGTAGAACCATAAGTTCTTTTTCTCATTTTTACCTTGTTTTTCGAGGGAAATAAATTATTTGTTAAATTTTACAAAGCTTGTTGTCTTCACTCTTTTCGTGTTACTGGCACACATAACAGAGTTAGCAGAGTATGTTAATGTGATCAGGGAATGTATTCAATGCAGAAACGTTCCAATCCAAACAGTTCAAATTTTTTAAATTAAAATTCAAAACAACACTGTAACAGCTACTCATGACCATGATAAAATGTATAAAATTCCATAGTTCTAAAAGCAATAATTTTTGGCTATCACATTAAAATGGAATTGGGATGATGTATCCTAATAACAGTTATGTGCAAGTACAATCATTTGAAGACATGCATGCCATCATATGATGACCGTAGTAAGTACTAAGTTTCAAGAAAATCCACAAAAACTGCATGAATAGTTGCAGTCACACAATTCTGTCATGTAATGCATCCAGCTGAAAGTCAAAATGGGCAACAACCCTTATGAAAATAGAACACAAAAAAATATGTTAGTATGACCATCTTTAGCTAATTGCCATAATATGTACCTAGTTTCACAGTGATCCACTTAAAACTGACAGACAAGTTGCATTCACAAAATTATAACACTGCATGCAGGTGCAGGACAGAACAGGCAATAATTCCAACACAAATTGCAATAAAACGGTGATTTGTTTGTGTGTGTGATTTGGACTTTTAATGCAGCTTTAATAATTTTCAGTCATATCACTACAATGTCTGCAGTGTGGCAGTTTATAGTGATGTCTAACACTGGGGCATCATGCCACAGACATGCAGTACACCACTGCACCATGTAAAAACACATGACTAACTAGTAAACCACTACACCAAGTCATGTAAAAACTACCTGTATAAATGTGTCATATGAAGCATCCAATTTTATCCCCATTATTTATTATATTTTAAAAATATTTACTCTGCACTAAAGCCACAAGACAAAAAAGGCAATAACTGTCATAAAAAGGAATTTGCTGATATCCACATCTTCAGGTGATGACCTTGATATTCACACTTTATGGCCATCCATTATAAACTGTGAGGCAAGTTGTGCTACCAAGACTGTATGCATGAAGGATGTATGGACAGACCTGCAGATTACTATATACTCCATCTTTGAAGCAAATGAAGGTAAAAAATTGGCAAAGCTTAAAACTGAGGTTAATCTAGTAAGTAGATGGGTGTAGAGATGGAAGGATGGCCATGTATATGTACATCAAAATGAGGTTAATCTAGTATGTAGATAGGTGTACAGATGGAAGGATGGCCATGCATATGTACATCAAAGTGAGGTTAATCTAGTATGTAGATAGGTGTACAGATGTAAGGATGGCCATGCATATGTACATCAAAGTGAGGTTAATCTAGTATGTAGATAGGTGTACAGATGGAAGGATGGCCATGTATATGTACATCAAAGTGAGGTTAATCTAGTATGTAGATAGGTGTACAGATGGAAGGATGGCCATGCATATGTACATCAAAGTGAGGTTAATCTAGTATGTAGATGGGTGTAGAGATGGAAGGATGGCCTTGCATATGTACATCAAAGTGAGGTTAATCTAGTATGTAGATAGGTGTACAGATGGAAGGATGGCCATGTATATGTACATCAAAGTGAGGTTAATCTAGTATGTAGATAGGTGTACAGATGGAAGGATGGCCATGCATATGTACATCAAAGTGAGGTTAATCTAGTATGTAGATAGGTGTACAGATGGAAGGATGGCCATGCATATGTACATCAAAGTGAGGTTAATCTAGTATGTAGATAGGTGTACAGATGGAAGGATGGCCATGTATATGTACATCAAAGTGAGGTTAATCTAGTATGTAGATGGGTGTACAGATGGAAGGATGGCCATGCATATGTACATCAAAGTGAGGTTAATCTAGTATGTAGATAGGTTAGTATGTAGATAGGTGTACAGATGGAAGGATGGCCATGTATATGTACATCAAAGTGAGGTTAATCTAGTATGTAGATAGATTAGTATGTAGATAGGTGTACAGATGGAAGGATGGCCATGTATATGTACATCAAACTGAGGTTAATCTAGTATGTAGATAGGTGTACAGATGGAAGGATGGCCATGTATATGTACATCAAACTGAGGTTAATCTAGTATGTAGATAGGTTAGTATGTAGATAGGTGTACAGATGGAAGGATGGCCATGTATATGTACATCAAAGTGAGGTTAATCTAGTATGTAGATAGGTGTACAGATGGAAGGATGGCCATGCATATGTACATCAAAGTGAGGTTAATCTAGTATGTAGACAGGTGTACAGATGGAAGGATGGCCATGTATATGTACATCAAAGTGAGGTTAATCTAGTATGTAGATAGGTTAGTATGTAGATAGGTGTACAGATGGAAGGATGGCCATGTATATGTACATCAAACTGAGGTTAATCTAGTATGTAGATAGGTTAGTATGTAGATAGGTGTACAGATGGAAGGATGGCCATGTATATGTACATCAAACTGAGGTTAATCTAGTATGTAGATAGGTGTACAGATGGAAGGATGGCCATGTATATGTACATCAAACTGAGGTTAATCTAGTATGTAGATAGGTGTACAGATGGAAGGATGGCCATGTATATGTACATCAAACTGAGGTTAATCTAGTATGTAGATAGGTGTACAGATGGAAGGATGGCCATGCATATGTACATCAAACTGAGGTTAATCTAGTATGTAGATAGGTGTACAGATGGAAGGATGGCCATGTATATGTACATCAAACTGAGGTTAATCTAGTATGTAGATAGGTTAGTATGTAGATAGGTGTACAGATGGAATAATGGCCATGCATATGTACATCAAACTGAGGTTAATCTAGTATGTAGATAGGTTAGTATGTAGATAGGTGTACAGATGGAAGGATGGCCATGCATGTGTACATCAAAGTGTTCACTAAATCAAGCTTCTGACAGGGTGGGATTGACAAAATATGACTTACCGAGATTGGATTGTGAGTGTGGATTGACATACAGATCTTTACTCCACTCTACCATACATTTAAGAATGGATACGAGGCACTCTAAGCCCTTTACTCTCATGCTCTTTTCCTGGGCTGGGCTGGCACCTAAAATAGGCAGATATCAGACTGATAACGAATTCAGTCTCTTTCAATGGAGACAGCAGCATGTACAAAAATGTCACAGAGTGAAAATGTAAAATCAGAACAACACACAAATGAAAATTAACATATATGCCAAACTCATGATATATTAACATTGTCTTGCAAAATAAGTTCATATTAATTATTTTCTATTTATAAAAGTAAATAGGGTAAGAAAACTAACATGATTTGCCAGCAGATCTGAGTCTCTTCAATTTGTAAGGAGAAATCAACTGAACAAACAACACAGACCCTGATCTGCCAGTGCATTATGAAACAGCAGATCATGGTCCAAGTTCTTCACAGCTGGATTTAACTAATATGCATGCATATAAAGTAACAGCTCTGCACTCTGATCCTGACTCACAGCATGAAGCACCTCAGATTGGAAACAAACAGCCCATGTAAGAATACTTGCTTTCCATTAATCTTCATACACATCTTGCTATCAATTTCCATGCTTTCATAAGAACATTTCAATTGTCAAAGACAAAGGCATGTGTCTCTCATTAAAACCTAAATTCTACAACCACTTGGACAATATGCTGTGACTTGAATAAAATCAAAACTGCATAAGGTAACAATTTTTCCTACTTATAAATGAACACTTACCAAGTTCCAAAGCATGTCGTCCCTGAGCAATCTTGGACAGATCATTGACCAGTCTCTCAAATAAGTTGGCCAGAGATAGATCACAGTCATAGTTCACATATATATCCACAACACACTGGGCATCTGTAAATAAAACAGTAAACAGCTAGAACTGCAATGCCTTGCTATCACAAATCCACATGCATTTCACCACGTCCTTACTTACCCCAATCCCCTGAGACACTCACCCAGGGATCACAAATACATAATCTATCAGACATTGCATGCATCTTCCTGCAAAGAATTTGAATCCGAAAATACTGGAAAAATAATAGCAATAAAATTTCTGCCATTTGACCATACCCTTTCTCAGGCTCCCAAAGTACAGAATTCTGGGGTAACCCATCTCAGAGATAATCAACACAAAGGCAACTAAAAATGTTTTCATCCAGCAGTTTAGAAGCTGTAGTAATTGACAGATGAATAGACGAAAGGATCAATGTGATGTTGGATGACAAGATGGCGTGTATCACAATAGCAAGGGATTAAAAAACATAAAAACACTATAGCTCTTTCAGAGGTAAATTACTGGCAATTTAAACATAACTGAAGAAAGTACAAGATTTAGGCAGTTAAGACAGAAAAATTGACGGACTTGAACTCACTGTGAAGCATACAACTAAAACAAATACACTGAATTGAACTTATATCAGCAGGACAAATATATGACAGAATTATTGGCTACTATTTTATTTGGGGTTTCTTTGCCATCTTTAAGTTAGTTGATCCCATATACAAGATACATCTGCAACAGCCTTCACAAACACTTTTTTCCTCATTTACAAATGATACATAATAAGTAGCAAAAGTATTGGTTAAGTCTAAGGGAAAATTCAAACATTTCTAACTTTAAGGCCAATTTTTGAAGTCTAAATCAGGAAATCTCTAGGATGATTAAGGAGGCATCAAATATATGTGAATCTTCCACATTTAACACAAAACAACTGAAAAACATATTTACCAGACAGACTTGTCGACACAGAGGTTTCTAATTAATGTCAGACTGCTTTCCCATAATCATGAAAAATGTGGGGAAAAACAGAAATAATGATGAAAGAAGCACCTGCACAAAATAAATATTTAAATCAGTATATTCTTTTGTAATAAACTGGAAAGTTTGGTGCTGTATGACACAGCAATACAAGCTAATTGGTATGATTCATATGTGACAGACAGACTGTTATATACATTAGTTTAGGTTAGAAGAATTCTATCCAAGGGTCAGAATTCTGTGAATGATATAAAAGGATTCAATTCCATAGGGTGGAATTTTCCTACCCAACACTGATGCATAATGAGGGATTATTTTTCTCATGTTCCTAAAAGAAAAATGATGGTCAAAGTTAAAATCGCATATTGTGGAAACTGATGCAACTTCAAAAGAGTAACACACATATTGAGAAAAAAAATTAAACTAAGGTAGAGGGTATAAAGTTAGATTTACAACAAAATGTTCATTGCAAACTTCACATTTAAATACAAACCACTGCTCAAATACCATCAAGGTAACAGCAATACAAAGTGTCTAAATTGTGTACTAATGATAACAAGCATGCACAAAAATGAACTGATCAAAAAATGAAGTTCACCATTTTCTTTAGATTAAACAAGGTAGACAAAAACATAATGACATAATTCTTTAATCAACTGTCATCTAAAATTGACATTCATTTCTTAAATAACAATGTGAAGATGAATATTAAAAATATAACAATTACAAAAATGGCATTTTTTACTTGAAATCAGACGACAAAATTTGCATATATAGCATGATCATTGCAAAACATCTGTGTGACACTAACTATAACAGCTGCATGTTTTAGGATGCAAATGTCATGTAATTAATGTTCATTTCAATTACTGTAAAAGAATGATCAAGTGATACTGGAAACAAGTTCAATTTTGCCCCTTTGTATTCCAAAATAAGGTCATGTGATGAAAGACAGAAGTCATGTGATGAAAGAGATATTCCCTTTCAATGTTCTACATTATAAAGTACATTCATACATGCATAGGAGAAAAGAGTATGCTACACACCTGCACATATTCTTGTCAGTGCTTGAATCACCATCCATTTGTGGTCAAAGGAGCTACTTGGTGTCTCCAGGATGTATAAAAAGATCTCTTTGAAAAATACCTGACATAGAAAATACAAAAAATGAGGGAAAAAATGCATGATAATGCTGTACATTTAAAAAGAGAAATTTTATATCAAAGAAAATCATATTGTAATTGTTATTATAAATTTAAAGGCAGTGTAAAATACAAAAATACAGAAACAGCTACTGACATTTGTTAAAAAGAATAACACCAAGCCTTATACATGTAATCACACATTTTTCATGCAATAACATATAGAGCTATACCATTTTATCATATGAGAATTGATCTTGCTGCATTCTATATAATGCAGAAAAATGTGGGATCAATACTGCTTTGCAGAATACTGGTAATCTAAACTCTGCGTGTTATATTATATTCATTCTTTTCTAATGAGCAACAAGGGAATGTCTTTTATAATGCACAAAAATTTGTAGCTACAGTTGTCTTAAATAAAATATGCATGGACAGCTACAGGGAACTAGTAAGGGGACATAAATATGTACTGCTTACTTGCATACCAATCAAAAACACACTCTGATGAAGGCAAGATAAAGAGAAAACAGAAACATACCTCAATCTGCATCTTCAGATGTTGTTTGAAATTGGCCAAAAGTGTCAGAAAAATTGCCAAGGACACTTCGAACACCTCAGCAATGGCACTGACCCCATTTTTGGACAGAGCTACACACAAGTATTGTTTGATTGCATTGATGAACATCTCATTGGTGCGAAACACTGGACCAGCATTTTGAAGGATGGATAGAAGAAGTTGGAGAGATAGGATTTTTGATCGAAGCTCATGTGATCTGAAACAGTACAAAATGATTTAATTGTGAAAACTTTCACAAGCATATAATTCAGCAAGACAAATTAATTTGTGCCCATTTTATTGAAGCTGATATATAAAATCTATGTTGGGGTTTGGACCGATACAAGGAAATCCCAGTCAAGGGGTTACATTATTTGTCTCCACATGAGGCTTGCCTTGTGGGGAGACATATAATGTAACCCCACGACTGGCATTTCCTTGTCTCTGTCCAAACCCCAACGTAGATTGTTTTTCTCATCCAATATTTTTCTTTAAAGTAAAAAGAACTCTTCACTAGAGTAATATAGTTCAAGTGCAAATATTTACAAGAGGCTCATTAATACAAATATGTTGATGAGGGCTTTGGTGTGACTGTTGTATCCAAAGTATATGCGTGAGCAAAGAAAAATAACAACATAAAACATTGCATAGTAATGAGGTATTATCACATTTAATAAATGGATGTTATATGAAATTGACAATAAATAATTAATATTTATTATAAGAAATTGTTTTATTTTCATCAGTTCCAATTTTGAAAAGTTATACTATAAATAATGAAATGATACTGGTATTCAGCTCTGCTGTAGTCATACTTAGTACAAGCTGTAACAAAGAGTAATATGTTGCATTAGATTATTCATGGGTAATTAGTGAACTGTGTCACTATGGTATATAACTCTCCTTTTCTTTTAGAGGCGGTGAAACTGTTTGTAACATACTTGTGTTGTCCTTAATATTGATTGTAAAATTAACCCTGTGTATAAAAGCCCCTACAAATACGGACCCAAGTGGATAATCATGTGTTAAACTTTCAAGTTCACAGATTCTTTGAAAATTTATTTTTCTGTTTTGGAAATATGGCAAGTGCTACAGTGAAATCTGCTTATGGATTAATGTGTTGACGGATGAATGATTCCTTCTGGCTGGTAGGAGCATTATTTTTCATTAAATATTGTAGGTATATTTTTGGTTCAACTGGGGCACAATGGAATTGCTTAACAAAATTAGAATAAAGCATGTTTCACATAACACATTTCTGGCTGTTACTAAATTTTTCGTAGTTGTTATTAAAGTTGGGTGGCTATGAAGTGTACATGTCTCTAGTCTATGTGCATGGATCAGTGTTTTCTGTCATAGTTCATTTCACACAGCATTGAGAATTTTATCCTATCTGAAGCACAGACAAATAATGTAACCCAGCGACTGTGGTTTCCTTGTCTCAGTGCAAAATCCAACATGTATTTTTTTCACCCAATATTTTCCTTAATAGTTAAAAGTACTCTTCATTTTTAATTTAGCACATTCAACAAATACATTATTCATCACTATTATTTCTTCACATTTATCTGTAGGTCACTCAGTCGATAATGTTTTATGAAATCAGAATAATCTTCTCAGTAGAATCCAGCTATATTTACAGCTACAAACCCTCACCCACAAACAGTTATAATTGTTACTTATTGTAAGTAATGTCTAAAAACACACTGTTGACAAATGGTGCATTAATACAAATATGTTAACGATGGCTGTGGTGTGACCTGTCCATCCATGGTACAAAATGTTTATGCATGGGAAAATAACAACATAAAACATTTGATAGTATTGAGGTATTATCATATTTAATAGATGTTGGATGCTATATGAAATTAACAATAATTAATATTTATGACAAGGAAAATGTCTCATTTTCATCAGATCTAATTTAGAAAAGTTCTAAAGTAAATAATAAACAATAATATTGTGCTTTTATTTAGTCACTTTAAACAGACGTACAGCCACAAAGGATCCAAGAGGATAATGTTAACCAGCATGGTTAGTCTCGTTCATCGTCTTAACTATGAACTTCACCTCCCCATTACCTTGACAACAAATGAGATAAATGCATCCAAAGTGCAGTTTTCTGACTAGTAAAATAAATTTAAACTGGGTCTTTTTTAAAAAAATCTGGAACTCTAAATTCTAAACTGAACAGGAAACATATAAGACTGCCATCATATTTGGGTTAAAAATTTATCAGACACCAAGTAACTTTACAGTCATGTCAAACTATAGATTAGAATGCAACAAAAAAATGTACAGTCATGTGAAACTATAGATCAGAATGCAACAAAATGTTTACAGTCATGTCAAACTATAGATTAGAATGCAACAAAATTTTTACAGTCATGTGAAACTATAGATTAGAATGCAACAAAAAAAACTGCAGTCATGTGAAACTATAGATTAGAATGCAACAAAAAAATGTACAGTCATATCAAACTATAGATTAGAATGCAACAAAAAAACTGCAGTCATGTCAAACTATAGATTAGAATGCAACAAAAAAATGTACAGTCATATCAAACTATAGATTAGAATGCAACAAAAAATTTGCAGTCATGTCAAACTATAGATCAGAATGCAACAAAAATTTTTACAGTCATGTCAAACTACAGATTAGAATGCAACAAAAAATTTGCAGTCATGTCAAACTATAGATCAGAATGCAACAAAAATTTTTAGTCATGTCAAACTATAGATTAGAATGCAACAAAAATTTTTAGTCATGTCAAACTATAGATTAGAATGCAACAAAAATTTTTACTGTCATGTCAAACTATAGATTAGAATGAAACAAAATTTTTTAGTCATGTCAAACTATAGAATAGAATGCAACAAATATTTTTAGTCATGTCAAACTATAGATTAGAATGCAACAAAAAATTTGCAGTGATGTCAAACTATAGATTAGAATGCAACAAAAAATTTGCAGTCATGTCAAACTATAGATTAGAATGCAACAAAAAAAATGTAGTCATGTCAAACTATAGATCAGAATGCAACAAAAATTTTTACAGTCATATCAAACTACAGATTAGAATGCAACAAAAAATGTACAGTTATGTCAAACTATAGATTAGAATGCAACAAAAAATTTTACAGTCATATCAAACTATAGATTAGAATGCAACAAAAATGTTTAGTCATGTCAAACTATAGATTAGAATGCAACAAAAATTTTACAGTCATGTCAAACTATAGATTAGAATGCAACAACTCACTTTGGATCTGGTGGACCGTCTCCAAGAGGTTTCATGGACAATTTACACAAACTTCGGAAGACCAAGAAGGCATCTTTCTGAAGTATGTGGCTGAAAGCACCTTGAGAAACTTCCGCTGTCTCCTGTATGTCATCACCATCCACACCGATGCGATTTATACCTAAACCAAAGATGAAGAATATGTAGAGCAATGGAGTGCAGTATGATCATGTAAATAAAGCCACATCCCATCCCAACTTCATCATGGAGACAAGTCTCAGTCACAAAAGGGGCATAACTCTTGAAAACAGTACAAGTATAATGTCAATATCTTCTGACAATGCCTATAATATGAACTAAGATACACAAAATTTCACTAAACAAGACTGCAAGACTAATTACATTCACAAAAATTCTGTCATATGTTGCATAATGATATATAATAAAGGCCAATAACACCTACAAACTGGAGTCCATTGGAGACTGATGCTAAACTAGACATACAGAATTTCCAGGAATTCAAGGTAAGACAATTTCTTTCTTTCAAGTGTTTAGTGTTGAAACCATCTATGATATTTTACTGCTGAGGTACATATACTGGTAGACAGCTTGATATCATTTTCATTTTGGACAAAGCAGGCATCATTAAAAATCTTGAGTGAAAACCATGTCATAATGACCATCCATTAAAAGAGAGTAGTTACAACAAGATTTTTAAGACAGTTGTCATGGCAGCCACATTGGATGTACAAGTGGCAGCATTTTCATTTACTGTTTTAAGATATCCACATTTAATAATAATCATCCTTTCAGGTGGAGTAGTGAGAACAAGATTTTTAAGATTGTTCTTGTGGCAGCCATATTGAATGCATGACTGGCACCATTTTCATTTAGGACCAACTAGGTATCAAGAGGAGTCTATCAGAGAAAACCCAATGTTGAAATAGTCATTCACATGGACAGGAATAGAGATAACATTTTCATGATATGACTTTCCATTCAGGAGGAACAGAAATAGCAAGAATTTCAAGATGGCTGCTGTAGTAGCCATGATGGGCATCAGATCAGTACCATTTTCATTCAAGACCAAATGGACATCATAAGAAGTCTTAGTGAAAACCTCCTGTCAATATGCCTTTCTCTTCCAGTATATTATAACGGATTGTTAAGATGTCTGCCATGGCAGCCATATTGGACATAAGATCTGCACCAGTTTTTTTAGAAACCAGATAGACATCATAAGAAGCCTTTTAGTGGATATTCCATGCTGACATGACCATTCATGTAGGATTACCAATAAAAATATTCAGAAAATGACCATGCTTGTGGTCCTATTGGATGTCAGATTTCATTCAGGACTAACTAGACATCATAACAAGTCTTTTAGTGAATACCCCATGTTGATATCACCATCGATTCAAGCAAGAGGATTAGCAATAACAAGATTTTCAGGATGTTTGCTGAGGTGTTTTATTGGATATCCATGCAGCACCATTATCATTTAGGACCAACTAGACCAAAGGATCAATATGTGTGTACAGTGTCATGACAATCCTCCAAGTAGTTTAAGAGTAGCAATAACAAACTTGTGCTAATGGAGGGATGGATGCAGACCATTCCATAAGCTCTTCTGACCAACAGAGCTAGAAATCAATGTGTGTATCATCAACTGATGATCATAGTGGGTATCAAGTTACACAGACATCCATAAAAAACAGTGATTTATTGATATGCACATCTTCAGATAACAGCCGTATAAATTATCTTGACTATCCATTGAAAACTAGTTGCATTCACAAGATTCTGTCATACACTACGTCCAGCTCCAAATAAAAAGGAGCAACAACTCCAATAAAATTTGCATGAGCACCGTAATTTGTGAATTTTCAAATGATGCTACAATATGCAGCAAATTTTACCGACAAAAACTGTTAGACTAGTAGCATTCACAAGATTGTCATACTGCATGCAGCTGCAATACAAAATGGACAATAACTGTCAAAAAAAGTTTGGAAGGACAGTGATTTGTTGACATGCACATCTACAATCGATGATATTAATATTTCCCAAATATGATGGCAAGCTATCACAATGTGCTTACAGGATTCTGTCATACACTACATTCATCTGCAAAACAAAATAGGCAGTAACTCTTTACAAAATTGCAAGCATGCCAAGAACACTATATAGCTGAGACAGAGCTATGACTCATGTCACCATTGCTGTATGCTTAAAGCCATCTGTACTGAGAAGATGGGACTAGGCAATTGGGATCCTAGAAGTAGTGGTCTGGGAAGGCTGCACAGGTGATGGCATGAAGATAACTGGGACCTGGTTAAATTCCATAGCTAAAGCCAGAACTGGCTATCCTAGGTAAAATTAATGTAGCAGTGAAAATGGTGCCAGATGACTCCTCTTCCTTATCAGTGAACTTTCTGCCTTTAATGACTCCATGAAGAGAAAGTTGTCTACTGAGCTGGCCTCAGCTACCTGTACTAGGGATGCTGACACCAATGTAATAGTTCACAAAAATTAATGAACATTATAGTTTGATCTGTATATGAAGCAAATTAACAATATAATCTAATTATCAAGAAAACAGGTCAGTACGGAAATGGTCTGTAGGTACTAGCAAATGCCAATTAGGCATACAACATGGCACCAACTAAATTAATGCATGAAGAAGATAACCAATCAGGTGATAACTTATTCAAAAGTAATGAAGAAACAGAGTGAGAAAAATGAAGACCATACATGCCAACCAACCCCAACCCCCCAGAGGTATAAGCATAATTATTGCAATTATATGTGGCAAAAAAGCATAACATGGGAATATAAAATGTTATCTATATATTACATGCCGGAATTACAACATGTATAAAAAAGATACATTTTTATGACTATCCTGGTGCTGCAGCTGGTCAATATTCTTGTCACAAAGGGCAAAATCCATGTGCATTAGAACCAGAATGCAAACACAAAATATACTAAATAATTATTTATATTCAGTACATGTATAACTTTCACTGAATGATCATGAACTGGACTTCTGCAATAAGCATGATCAGATGCTCAGAGTGCTGCATTACATTACTCTCATATTCTTCTTTTATAGTCTGTAAAGCGGTATTGATTTGTCACTTTTTCTGATCTGACATGTTTGGAAGTCTGAAAAGATCCATCTGCTCAGACATTTTCCATCATATCACATCCACAACTCACATCATAAAACATTTCACTTAACACCTGGCACCATTTTCTTTAAAAAATATAGACTGGTTCACTAATTGACTAGCTCATCAATAAAATGAATCTGTTAGGCAAAGTTCACTTTTGAAGAAACTCGTCCGTTTTCTTCTAAATGGGTCATATACAGTTGCTATAAATCATAAATAAGAAAAGTACTTTTAGGCTTCATTTATGCAGCAGTCATCTTTTTAAGAATATTCTCAAATTTATGAGTGGAATTAAAGAGATGATAATAAAATGGCTAAAAACAACTTTTTATTGCTTTAATTTTATTTTTTAATGTATCAAAAAAGCATAATGCATATGCTGAATTGCAAAAAACTTAATCTGGTGAAAAAAAGCATAATGATTATGCCAAAAGCATAATGGTTGGCATGTACACTGGAGTATATTTCCCTGCAGTGATGAAACTCAATCACAAGAAATACACATTAAAAAGTGGAATCTGCAAGGCCCTTATAAGTAGCATGCACACAAACAAAGTAATAACTGATGACTAGAGGGTGCCAATTTCTATATCCAAGGGGAGATTATTCTTGTCTGACATCTTTTCTAGGCATGCTGACAAAAATTTAGCACCATTATTGATAAACAAGCCAAAAATGGTTTTAATGTCATTATTTTAGCTGGCATGGTGGTGGGGGATAGACTTGTGATGTTGTAGAGATATTTCTTACATTTTAATGTATCTGAAGAAGAAATGTGCAGTGAAGCCTGCATAGAAAATCATGCAGTACTTGTCAATGGAGTTAAATCACACAGTACTAATCAAGGAGTTAAATCACACAGTACTAGTCAATGGAGTAAAATCACACAGTACTAGTCAATGGAGTAAAATTACATAGTACTAGTCAATGGAGTAAAATCACACAGTACTAGTCAATGGAGTAAAATCACACAGTACTAGTCAATGGAGTAAAATCACACAGTACTAGTCAATGGAGTAAAATCACGCAGTACAAGTTAATAGAGTAAAATCACACAGTACTAGTCAATGGAGTAAACTTACTTCTGGTGCTCTCTGCCTTTGATGGTGGTGCTTGGGAATAGGAAGGCACACTTTCACCATTACTACTCAATGTTGTATCTTCCTCTGATACTACTCTGGAGTCATCTGAATTAAGGTTTAAATGGAAAAGAATTTAAAATGCTTGTAAGGCATGTGTATAAAAAGTTCACATGCTGCAAAACTTACAAATACTGACTGGGAAGTGTTAGAAAAAGAATTAATTTTTTCTTCATAAATTCCAAAGGTGAAGATAATGCAGAATTTAAACTCTCACCATGCTCCAAACATAAAACTTGTAAAAAAATAAAGCCATTTTTTTAAAGAGTCTCTGGTGAGTATTCGCTGAAGTGGACACCATTTATACATGTAAGTCTCTAACACTATGACATGATCCAAGCTGAGCAGCAACAAAAAGTTCATTAGCTAACTCATGTCCTGGCCTTGGGGGCAGCAATAATTTAATGGACCGAATTGAAAATCTTTGCAATAATTGGACTCTTCATTTCCAAGGTTCCATTCAATGACGATGCAAAACTGATTGTGAATACAGCACGAATTACAAGTCATGTTCTTTTTCGACCATTCAATTTTTTAAGTCCATCTCACAACAAGCTCTACATGCCGTACCAGTAATTACATGTGACCCTTTTATAGTGAGACAATGGTTGAGAAATAATTGCTAACCACAAATTATAAAACTGTCCCCCACCAATTGATATTTACTTATTTGATATAATTACATATTGAACACATTATTGTTTTCTACATATATTCACAGGACTAAGTTCCAAATTTATCAATACACAATATATGTGACTAAGTTCCAAATGTATCAATACACAATTCATATGACTAAGTTCCAAATTTATCAATACACAATATACGTGACTAAGTTCCAAATTTATCAATACACAATTCATATGACTCGGTTCCAAATGTATGAATACACAATTCATATGACTGTTCCAAATTTATCAATACACAAATCGTGGCTTCATGTATTCGGTTATTTTGTCAAAATTAAATCTGAAGTAATTTGTGTTGCAAATTCTAGCCTTTATGAATAGTAACAATGATGTCTAGTTTGCAAAAATAACTCATTTCTAATATTTCCAAATAAACAGTAAACAAAACTTTACAAAAAGATATCAAACTGATAATTTTCTAAAGGTATCACAAGTTCTTGCAATTTAATTTTGCCCATCTGTCATGGAAAACAAAAGAATGCTCCACCTATTTATTTCCAGATGTTTCTTTAAAACAAGCATGTTTCATTTTTCATGAAAATTTCATAAAGATGTGCAGGTTATGAAGAGTACCACATTATTCAGTAATGTATCGATTTTCTCCAGTCACCCAATTTACAAACAGATGTCAATCAAACTGGTCAGGAGTCCATTTACATTCCTGTTTTGCAATAGCTGATAGACAGACTCATCCTTGGGGGCTAATTCATTGCGGGTAGGGATAGACACCCGAGTTAATGTCATCTGCATGTATACATTTGTCTTTTGATGTCAAGTAACTGTACATATATATTACTGTGAGGGGATCTCAGTAGTTTTAAAGTTATGATTCAGGGCGATGGGTATAGGAATGGACCCTAAGGTCAATATCAGTTGTATGTATAAATCTGTCTTTCTATACCCAGTAAGTGCATATATGGTTACAGGGTGGAGATTTCAATACTTTCTTTGTTATGACCCTGGGATCCCAGTGTAGTAAGTGTGTTTATACTGTGGTTACTGATTACACAGGCCAATATTCTCAGACAGTCAAACAAATCTGAAGTTTTTTATTTGAAATTTATTTAACAATTATGCCATATCCCAGAACCAGATCATAACTCCAGAAGTCTTTAAACTATCATAGATTAAAACTAATAAAGATTGGCTCTATTGTTGGCATTTTTAAAGTGTCTACACTTCTCTCAAATATAAAGCATAACTGACTTAAGTACTTGAATTTTCTTTCAATAACTTTTACATATTTTACCTGCAGCAGTTCTACAGTTCTGTCCAAAGATTTTTTGACAGCCATACTGTAATGTGAGGTACTACACACTTTTACCCGCTATAGAGGTACAGTTCTACAGTTCTGTCCAAAGATTTTTTGACAGCCATACTGTAATGTGAGGTACTACACACTTTTACCTGCTACAGAGGTACAGTTCTACAGTTCTGTCCAAAGATTTTTTGACAGCCATACTGTAATGTGAGGTACTACACACTTTTACCCGCTACTGAGGTACAGTTCTACAGTTCTGTCCAAAGATTTTTTGACAGCCATACTGTAATGTGAGGTACTACACACTTTTACCTGCTACAGAGGTACAGTTCTACAGTTCTGTCCAAAGATTTTTTGACAGCCATACTGTAATGTGAGGTACTACACACTTTTACCTGCTACAGAGGTACAGTTCTACAGTTCTGTCCAAAGATTTTTTGACAGCCATACTGTAATGTGAGGTACTACACACTTTTACCTGCTACAGAGGTACAGTTCTACAGTTCTGTCCAAAGATTTTTTGACAGCCATACTGTAATGTGAGGTACTACACACTTTTACCTGCTACAGAGGTACAGTTCTACAGTTCTGTTAAGATTGCTCTGGTGGCCTAAGTGGTTACAGCATCTGCATCAGATGTGGGAGGCCACGTATTTGAACTCTGGCCAAGTCATACCAAAGTCCAAATGGTACTAGCAGCTGCCTCACTTAGTGCTCAGCATTAAGAAGTTAATGTCAGCACTGGTCAGCCTGGTGTCAGGATAATGTGACTAGGTGGGACATGATGCTACATGTCTGTAGCATGATGCCCCAGTGCTATACATCACCATTAACTGCCACACTACAGATAACATGGCATTCGGCCAATGTGGGTATGTGAGAAAGCTTGCCAGTAGCTTCTCGTGGGTCAGTGGTTCTTCCCGGGGTTTTCCTCTAGCATTAATACTGGCCGCCATGCATAGCCTATCGTGTGCTGAAAAATGGCGTTAAACCTCACAACAACAACAACAACAACAGATAATGTGGCAATATAACTAAAACTGTTAAAGCTAAAATTCAAAAAAATACAAAAAATACAGCTCAGTCAAAAGATTGCTTGACATATATACTCAAATGTGAGTGCTACAAAGTTTTACCTGCTGCAGTTAAACAGCTATGTCTATACTATAATGAGAGGGGTTTAAGTAGTAATACAAGTTTAGCTTGTAACTGCTGGGTATCCCTTAGCAGATTCTAGGAAATACACAGGATAATACAAAACTAGCTATGCTGCCCTATTACTGTACCTATCATGGATACTGGGTATATTTCAACATGTGCCAAAATTAAATGAACATGTCACTCAGTAACACTCTACACCACTTCCAAAGTGAAGCATGGTGAATGCAGATAGTATGTCATCTATCTGGTTGGTGTAAAAACAATGTTTTTCTTTACCTCTATGGCCACCTGTTGCCTGTTCTATGATTGAGACAACTATTTTTCTAGCCATGACTTCTGCACTCTCCTCCTCTTCCATTCTCTCCTCTCTAGCTTCCCCATCTCCCTGCTCTCTTTGTTCTTGACCCTCTGGAAAACAGGAATATTAATATATCACCAGATAGCTCTAGAAAATAATAATAATAATAATAATAATAATAATAATAATAATAACAATAATAATAATGATGATAATAATAATAATAACAACAACAACAACAAGAACAACAATAATAATAATAATAATAATAATACAAAGATGAATACTGAAGATTGTCACCAGAATTTGTTCTTGAAATGTTTCTGAAACAAAAGTTTCAAGCCATTTATTTATATCTGACTTGGATCAATGAAATATTGTATGTGAATTTCAGACACTTAAATAGAACATTTGTGAAACATAACCATACTCGCAAAACTGAAGGGACATATCTGATATATATTCCTGACTTGAATAGTATATATTGCCACCCATGTGACAGAGAAATCATGTAAATTTGTGATGATTACTTTTCTCATCTTGGTTTAGTTTTCAATGGTTGGTTATCTTAGGTTGTCATGTAACAGCTGCATATCATAACATAGCACGATGTACTTGACTGATATCGTAATGCTAAACATGGCTTTAGTGTTTGCAAGTAAAGTTAGTCATTGATGTGAAGAAACAAGTTATTTATTGCTTTCCCTGTCCTCTTTGAAAAAAATATGGGAGAGAAAATGTAGGGGCTTAGCACCAAGAAAAGGAAATCCCATCATTTCATAGTCTCTGAGCCGACACAAATAAATATCTATTTTCAAGTGGATATTGTAAAAATGTTTCATTATCCTACATGCTTTAGTTTAAAAAGAAGTTAAAGAAAAGAAAAAAAAAACAACACCTCAAAGTAATTTAAAATATTAATTTATGGCCAAACACTGATCCTCAGCTGTCAAAGACTGGTACCATATTCTCAATGTGTTATCAGCTGTCAAAGACTGGTACCATATTCTCAATGTGTTATCAGCTGTCAAAGACTGGTACCATATTCTCAATGTGTTATCAGCTGTCAAAGACTGGTACCATATTCTCAATGTGTTATCAGCTGTCAAAGACTGGTACCATATTCTCAATGTGTTATCAGCCCAAAAATCTTGCTGATAATTTTTTTAAAACCAGTGTAACTTTACTTAGAAAAAAATTTGAATCAAAAATGTACCAGATCCAATTAAGTTTGAACCCTCTAGCAGAAAGATTGTGGAATCTCTTGCGCATGACAGCACAAAAGGGGTTAGAAACTATCAATTAGGATTTTTTTTTACCCCTCTGCTGTTCACTTCCCTGGCTCTCACTTAATCCATTTGGTGTAGATGAATCTCCATTTTCATCATCCCCCTCAGACTGACTTTTGTCGTCTTCAGTTTGACCAGATTTGTTCAACTAAAAAACAAGGCAAATATATTCATAAATGGTAGTGATCAACTAAAGAATTATGGAGAATAAGTGCAACACTGATAATTCAATGATTAACATGCAAGAGGCCCAAGATGATCTAATGCTGCTCACCTGTTCTTAATCTCTATGTGTATGTGTGTGAGAAAGAGAGAGAGAGCTGGTGAAGAGTTGAGAAAGAATATGTTGTAATACTTTTATGAATATACACTCCTGAATCATTACAATTCAAGACAATGAAACAAAATCATTCAATGGGTAATGGTGATAACTCCATTTCACTGACTTGCTATATTTTCTCACCACATCTTTCATAGAGACTGTTGTATCTGACCCATTAAGATATGCCATAAATACTGATTGCATCATGTGCTAATGTTTAAACCTAAAATGAATAAGTCACCTCCATACTTATGAAAATGCATAACAAAACTTGCGTAAAACAAATTATATACATTTCACTACTGTTATTGAATCCATGTTGGTGAAGCAGACATACCAAAAGATGTCTATTTGAATGGTCACATGTCCATTTACTTTCTAACATAAATTATTCCTTCCTAATCCAGGGTGCACTGATGGTTCCCCACAGGTTGCATCATGTGAGCTTGTCTTTGTCAATATCGCAATAATCAAGGGAACCATCATTAATTCTGGCATTGTTGCCTAAGTCAGTATTTTGCTTTGACATCATTTGCAGGCTATGATCTTTTAATACTGTTGTCATTTTCTTGATTAAATTTTATTACTATATCTCGCTGAGTGAAATCAACAAGTGGAACTATGAACTAAACTGCAAATAAAAGAAGCAAAGCCAAGCAGGCTATGTGTAACTAGGACGATCAACCTTAAAGGATATTTAAGCAATTCAAAGGTTTAAACATCTGTTTATAAATAGTATATTGATACCATATATACCCAAACATAAGTCATGTCCAACTGCTAACACAGACCCAGACCTGCCATCACATAATATGTTGGCAGACAGAGCATGTTTGTTGTTTGTTCTACTGGATAGTTCCAAATCTGCCGACACAACAGAAAATCTGTGCCTATGATGTCAGATCCAACTTGTATGAATATATACAGATTGAGTGTACAGTATGAGTATATACAGTATAAGTATATACAGTACAAGTATTATAGTACAAGTATATACAGTATGAGTATTACAGCATGAGTATTACAGTATAAATATATACAGTACGAGTATATACAGTATCAGTATATACAGTATGAATATATACAGTACAAGTATATACCGTATGAATATATGCAGAACAAGTATATACAGTACAAGTATTACAGTACAAGTATATACAGTATGCGTATTACAGCATGAGTATTACAGTATAAATATATACAGTATAAGTATATACCATATGAGTATATACAGTATGAATATATACAGTACAAGTATATACAGTACAAGTATATACTGTACGAATATATACAGTACAAGTATTACAGTACAAGTATATACATAATGAGTATATATAGTATAAATATATACAGTACGAGTATATACCATATGAGTATATAGAGTATGAATATATACAGTACAAATATATAGTACAAGTATATGCAGTATAAATATATACAGTATGAGTATATACCATATGAGTATATAGAGTATGAATATATACAGTACAAATATATAGTACAAGTATATACAGTATAAATATATACAGTATGAGTATATACCATATGAGTATATAGAGTATGAATATATACAGTACAAATATATAGTACAAGTATATACAGTATAAATATATACAGTACGAGTATATACCATATGAGTATATAGAGTATGAATATATACAGTACAAATATATAGTACAAGTATATACAGTATAAATATATACAGTACGAGTATATACCATATGAGTATATAGAGTATGAATATATACAGTACAAATATATAGTACAAGTATATACAGTATAAATATATACAGTATGAGTATATACCATATGAGTATATACAGTACGAGTATATACAGTATAAATATATATAGTAAAAGTATATACCATATGAGTATATACAGTATGAATATATACAGTACAAGTATACACAGTATAAATATATACAGTACAAGTATATACTGTACAAGTATATACAGTATAAATATATACAGTACGAGTATATACAGTACAAGTATATACAGTACAAGTATATACAGTACAAGTATATACTGTATGAGTATATACAGTAAAAGTATATACAGTATGAGTATATACAGTATGAATATATACAGAACAAGTATATACAATACGAGTATCGTAAAATACTGAACGATTCTGACAATGTAAAGTTAACAGAAAGAAATGAGCATATAATAAGAATATATACAGTATGAGTATATACAGTAAAGAATATAAAAATGGTACAAGGTTGTGGATAAAGGAATGTGTATTTGTCCACTGAGAAATGTAAAAGAAATTTACTGTTTACCGGAAATAAAAAAATCTTCCAATAAACTTAAGAAAATCTGGAAGCCACATGTATACAGTATTATCATGGATACTGCATATCAAAGAAACCATTAAATAAAGAATCCTAAGATTGGTTATGCAAGCTGTCACCCTCTCTAAACAAAGACATTCTTGTAATTATTGTCATTATTGGTACCAATAACAATAGTTTTTATTTCACCAAGGACTAATATTTTTACAATCTATTTTGTATAAATATTTATCAATTTATCCTGGTTTTCTTGACTTTGTTACAGTATCATTGATGACTCTACCAAGAGAAAATACATAAATTCTACCTCTGTCTGACTTGCACTTGTACTAGATGTCTTGCTTTCTGATCTTTCTCTTATTTTTGTTTCTTGTTCCTGAAAGAAAACACCAAAAGTAAGAAAACAAGAAAACCAATCTACATCAGATCATAATGAAGAAAAAAAGTTTTTTTCTCCCAATCTAAAGGTTCTTTTTTATTGTGTTACAATATCTACAAACGTGTGCATTCCAAAACAAAGCCATACAATGTAAACATACAGAAAACACTCATATACCCAGCATGATTTCTTCATTTATACATGGTCACATTCAATCAAACAATTCTTGCATATTCTTACTCTAAATTAAACAAAGCACTATTGTATAAAAAAATGTTTATAAAACTATAAAACCAATCTAATTTAACATAGCATTAGACAATATCAGTCGTGACAAACCTACCCGAATATATTATTCTCATCTTCAAATGTTTGTGCAGGTAGTTTAATTTTAAAATCTTGCATTGTTGTACAAAATATGTGAATGGGTAACAAGCATTACGATGTACGAGGGGACATCTCAAAATGGTCACACTCAACTACAACAACGTGTTGTGGCTAAAATCAGCTGATTCAAAGATACAGGAAGTAGCGGAATAGCAATAGTTACCCTGATACTGAACAATTATACATACCCTGATATAGTGTTACGTGTTTAGGCTCAAATAAACTGTAACACAATAAAGAGTGAAAACAACAAGCTTTGAAAAATAAAACAAATAATTTATTTCTCTGGAAACATTCTGAAAAAATGAAAATATATGAATTTACAGTTTCCTGAATCAAATCCAAAAATAACACAAGAATAATCCACAATAAAATTGTTGAAGTCCTAATACTGAAATGTTCTAATGATTCCAAGTTCGAGCCCCAATGAAGAATCGAAGACAGAAGGCGATGAAGTATGCTGTAACCTGTAATGTGCTGAAGTCTACAATTCCTTGTAGAAACACAATAATTAATCCTCTGGTTTTGGAAATCCAAATAAAATTTTTTAAGAAAAGTCTTTGTTCAAGAATTCTGTATGAGCAAAAAATATTTCCAGAGAAACGAATTTTTTTAGAATCAGAAAAATTAAAATAAAACTAAAAAACTCAAAACTAGTCACAACAGAAGAAAACAACTTGACATCAAGTGTTTAAAAGCCCCAAAAACTCTATGATCTCGATCTCTCTCTCTAAACATCACTATTAATACTAAGTATTTTGCAATTTTGGAAATGACTAATAGCGAAACAGAGGATCACGTACATGATCATATTTACATACAAAAATCACATAGCCCATGTATGTCCTTGATAAGAACCAATAATTTTACTCCAAGAAAAAGTTGTCTACTTGACCCTTAACCAAGGCCAGGAATAATGTTTAAAATTGAAACAAGTGATTCTATTATTAGGTAGTTATGGAAAGATTCAGGTCAAACTGAATTTTCTGGAAAATATCAAATTTCTTGTATATAAAAAATACATTACATTGACATGAAAAGAAGAAAAAAGAGATTCCAAAATCCACAAACAATCAAATCAAATACAAATTAAATCAAAATATATGTAAGACTAGAACAATTATAGATACCATGATATTTAAAAATTATAGATACATTGATACATAACAATTATGGTAACCCTGGATATGTGTGGATCTCATAAGACAGAGGTGAAACTTTAAACACTGCTCCCTTATTTTATCATGCTCAGACAACTTGCAAACATTTGCAATCTCAGAGTTAGTTGTGGTTCAGTTCTTCCATTTAGTATGTATGTGTATGTAATTTGGATTTTTAATGTAGCTTTAATAATTTTTTAGTCACATCACAATGATGTCTGCAGTGTGACAGTTTATAGTGATGTCTAGCACCGGGGCATCATGCCACAGACATGTAGCATTAAGTCCCACCCAGTCACATTATCCTTACACCAGGCCGACCAGTCCTAGCACAAACCTCTTAATGCTGAACGCCAAGTTAGTACCATTTTTGTAAGTCTTTGGTATGACTCGGCCGGCGATCAAACCCACGACCTCCCGCATCCAAGGTGGACACTCTAACCACTACGCAACCGGAGTGGTCTGTTCCATTTAGAAAATACAAAAAAACATTTCGTTAACTGCTGCATGTGAATAAAATCACTATCATAATTGGTCAATCAATCCTTCACACACTGTAAATTCATCATTAGTCCTTAGAAATTCTGAATCAACATCACAACTTTTAATGTTTCTTTTAAAAAAATTGTAAATGCACTGTTACTAAAAAATACAACAAAATATCAGCGAAAATGCTGATAGAGCCTAATGGGGGCAACACTAGACCAGCTTTGTATCATCACATTAATTTTATCTCCCGCATCAAATCAAGTAAATGGGGTAAAATAAACAAGTCATATTGGTACCATTTTCATTCAGGAGCAACCAGACATCATACAAAGTCTTTCAGTGGAAATCCCATGTTGACATGTCCATCCTTTCTGAAGGAGTAGAGATTACATGATTTTCTGACGTGGTGGTCATAATGGATATCTGAGTGGTCATTTAGGACCGCTAGAAACTGGGATGAATGTGTGTGTAAAGTTTCATAGCAATCCTCCAAGTACTTTAGAAAGAATAACAACAAACCTGTGCTAATTGATGACAGATAAAGGACAAAAGAAATGCATAAGCTCTTCTTCACCACAAGAAGGCTTACATAACACACCATTACCAATATACATTTAAATATGGCAACAAATTACAAAGACACTTACTGCTTGAGTCTCCATCCTTGAGAAGATGACATTCAGCATCTGTGTAAGTGTGGCCTTGGCAGTGGTCTGATTAACCAGGTTTTTACTGGCCAGGTAGATGTTATAGCAGGTCCTTACAGTCTGTAAAACTGTTCCCTCATGGATCTCACAAGTGTTAGATGTCACCACAGTCAATAAAGCCTGTTCATATCATGGAAAACAAGATTTGTGTTTGAGAAACACGTATGCCCCCACTGCAGAACAAAACATCATCAAAAACATTAGCCAATTTGTATAAATATTCAAAACTTGACATCATGCCCTCAAAATCTAATCATGTCATCCACATACAAATATGACTACAAAATTTCATTTTTCTACCTCGATTTCAAACTGTGCTAACATGATTTTGGTTAATAAAAAGAAAAAGTATTAGCTGAAAAAGAATGAAAAAATGGTGAAGATCAGACCCAAGTGGGTCTGATATTCATTTGGCTTACATAATTCAATAGTTGACCATTTCACATAGCAGGTTTTTGTAGCAATGTAAGAACATAACCCTAAGTAAGCTATCTCACTACCTTTACACTACATGTACATCAAAAGAATATGATGCAATGGCTGTGCGGCAAGCTCAGAGACTTTGACTGGCTGATGGGTAGGAAAATGTGCTAATATTTATGATTGAATACAGAGGCAGAGAGATGTACATGTGATCCTTTGTAAGAGTAGATCAAATAAACAACTTTAGTTTTCATTATTGTCTACATTTCTAAGTGTAGTTGTATAAGTAGTACAAGTGACCAGAAAATAAAGAGATGCTGAGACTTGGACTAAATGCCAATTGCAAATCTGGATAAGTATTTTTGAGTTAAAGGCAAATTGATGAAGATTGTAATGAGATTCAGAAGTGTGCAAAGTTGCTAGAACTGATAGCTTGGACGGGACAGTAGCAAAGTGTAAGAATGGGTGTGATACCTGGCTTAATGTCTGGAATAAAAGTTTTCCTTGGATTGACAAAATTCAGTCTCACTCTCATGGATGAACAAAATCTATATGTCAGTGGTATAAAGAATGTGGTAATTAAACTCACTGACAACCAACAGTTTTTCTAATCTGCCAAATTCCATATTTTCTGTGAGATGACTGCAACTTTTACTGGTGGAACTCCTATTTTTACCAAATGGGAGTCTTGGACACCTAGTTTTAAAATCCTAGCAAGTCCTCTGCAAGTTCTAAGGATGGATAGATATGTGGACAGCCAGACAGGACCGATTCAAGTTACTACTCCTACAGACTTTGGGGACAATACAAAATGAAAATTGGTATTTGCAAAATATTGTGTCTTGCCTCCAAAAGCAGAATGTAGAAGTCTGATCTTTAAAAGTTAAAGAAATCCTTTATCTGGCCTGGATTTTATTAAACTCTTAAACTTTTTATCTTTAAGGTTAAAGAAAACCTTATCTCAGCCTGAAGTTTATTAAACTTTTGTCTTTAAGGTTAAAAGAAAACCTTCATTCGGCCTGGAATTTAAAAAACATGCATCTTGAAACTTTAAAGTACACCTTTATCTGACCTGGAATTTATTAAATTTGTATCTTTAAAAGTTAGATAAAGCCTCGATGAAGCCAGGAATTTATTCACCTTTTCAAGTAAATGATTTTGACCTGGGATTTTCATACATTTAAAAGGTTCCAAGATCTAGTTTATACCATGCTAATCGGAATCCTTCTTACCCTTGCCATACATTTATCTCCCCTGAAAATAACACAGTTTGCCAGATAACTGTGAATCTCAATTACAAATGTATTTCAAGGAGCAGAAAATGTGAGCGTATCCCATTATTAGACATACCAGAATATGTGTCATTTACTGTGAATGTGTCCCATTATTAGACATACCAGAATAGGTCATTTGCTGTGAATGTGTCCCATTATTAGACATACCAGAATATGTGTCATTTGCTGTGAATGTGTCCCATTATTAGACATACCAGAATATGTGTCATTTGCTGTGAATGTGTCCCATTATTAGACATACCAAATATGTGTCATTTGCTGTGAATGTGTCCCATTATTAGAAATACCAGAATATGTGTCATTTGCTGTGAATGTTTCCCATTATTAGACATACCAGAATATGTGTCATTTGCTGTGAATGTTTCCCATTATTAGACATACCAGAATATGTGTCATTTGCTGTGAATGTTTCCCATTATTAGACATACCAGAATATGTGTCATTTGCTGTGAATGTTTCCCATTATTGGAAATACCAGAATATGTGTCATTTAATGTGAATGTGTCCCATTATTAGACATACCAGAATATGTGTCATTTGCTGTGAATGTGTCCCATTATTAGACATACCAGAATGTGTCATTTGCTGTGAATGTGTCCCATTATTAGACATACCAGAATATGTGTCATTTGCTGTGAATGTGTCCCATTATTAGACATACCAGAATATGTGTCATTTGCTGTGAATGTGTCCCATTATTAGACATACCAGAATATGTGTCATTTAATGTGAATGTGTCCCATTATTAGACATACCAGAATATGTGTCATTTAATGTGAATGTGTCCCATTATTAGACATACCAGAATGTGTCATTTAATGTGAACGTGTCCCATTATTAGACATACCAGAATGTGTCATTTAATGTGAATGTGTCCCATTGTTAGACATACCAGAATGTGTCATTTAATGTGATTGTGTCCCATTATTAGACAAACCAGAATATGTGTCATTTGATGTGAATGTGTCCCATTATTAGACACACCAGAATATGTGTCATTTAATGTGAATGTGTCCCATTGTTAGACATACCAGAATATGTGTCATTTAATGTGAATGTGTCCCATTGTTAGACATACCAGAATATGTGTCATTTACTGTGAATGTGTCCCATTATTAGACATACCAGAATATGTGTCATTTAATGTGCCAGATTTACTATTACTTTCATTTTAGTATTGGCAGTCCATGCTTCACTTGTTTTTTCTCAAACTATTATTTATAAATATATAAAATTCATTTCTAAAAATAATGCTTTTTTCTCCAAAAACTGTATTATATTCCATTCACTGAATTTTAACATTAATTATTAAAGCAAACAACCAGATGCATGCCCTTTGAAACAGGCAACACTTATCTAGTTTATATATCCACTCAAGTCTGATGTTGAAGTTTGACCTGATCTGGTCTGCAAACAGGTATTTGACAATGATAATGCTTCTTCATTTCTTCACTTTTAGGCTATATATTTGTTGTTGTAATGATCTGGTATGTGCCAAACAATGACACACAATAGTTAATCACATGTTGGTACCACAGTACTGAATAGCCTTAAGGCAAAACCTCAATTCAATTACAGGATTTTGATAAAAGTCCAGAATATCAGTTTACATATATCCATTGTCTTGCTTAAACAATGACAGGGAAAATATAGTGACTCAGAGATTGCATGGGATAATTACCAGCACAATATGTTAGAAGTCCAACATGCTGAGTTAGGAAATATTTTAAAACCCTTTACTGTGAGTTCTTTGCATAAGCTATTAACAATCTAGACTAACATTGTTCTGAAACAATTATGTATAAACGACAAATAATATATTTGAGTTACAAGCTAACTAATGAGGGTGATGATTGCCCATGCCATGCAACGATAGGTATCAAATGTGATGTAAATAAGTGAAGAAACCATGAAACCATTTTTAAAAACAAATATATTCATTTCCATCATCACACAAAAGTTATATTGGGCAAACTAGTAATTTAAATGTGTGATGTATTTGTTGTAAACAAAAACCAATATGCATTCTGCCTCATGTAGTCAGCATGTATGGCAATATTAAATCCAGGCTTGCTACCTAAACTGTCACTATGTATTTATGTTTCACCTTTTCAAGACATGGCAACTGTTTACCAATATGGGTCCCTTCTATCATTTTATCTCCACACCAAGCAAAATTTCTGTTCCAATATATTGTCTTAAATATAAAGTGCATGCACAAAATATACATAACATCAGTCCAGAGGCATAATTCTACATGGGATCTTGATCTTCACCGTGTCTATTATTCCAGCTTTAAAAATTACAATATATCAAAAGAGTTACACATTTCCTGAAAATACACCATTGTGAAAAATTATCTATTCTAAATAACTATCCATTTATATTAAATTGCCCTAACCACCCCCCTTCTTGCCATGAGTACTGCATGTAGCAATTATATGCTCAGCTTGTCAATTTTTACTTTTTAATGACCTTGACCTTGGACCACGAGTTTGACTACTGTATGATAGGGTGTGGACCTGGTTGAACTGTCAACGAAACATCTGTAAGGGTTAAAAAGTGACAGCCTGAATAAGAAAACAGGGCAATGACTTAAATTATCACTGGTGACTTGAGGCGGTGCTATGACTCTGAATACATGAGATAGTGTCAAATCAAGACCTGAGGCTGTGGACGTGGCTATAGTATCTGCCACACTGTCCATACATGATATAAAATTAACAAAAGTTTCATTGAAATATATTTGGTGGCTCAAAATATATCCTCTGAGCAAGTCAAAAAATTACATTTTCTCCTGCAATGACTTTGACTTTGAACCAGGAGACATGCTTACACTATGAAACACACTGTCTAGTCATATATGGGCAAAGTATCATGAAAATATCTCCAACAAAGTTATGGGAAAGACATAGGACATGTATTTTTCATGTACCCGGAAAAATATTTTTTAGTACAAGAAGTAGTGTGTAAAATATTTCTTATCATTTGGGGGAAGAGTTCGCATATGAATTCGAATATAATATGATCATGGCGTGGCTTCTGAAATTTAACAATTTCACCAGGTTCCTGAAGTGTTATGACAAAATAAACATTATTGGAAATGTTACTTATTACTGATCCAAGAGTAAAGCCAATAAGTCATCTTTGTGATTGTCTTCAATTAATTCTGTATACAGCCGTTGCTCAAACAATAGCCGACATGTGTTTCTTCTTTAAATGCATACACAACCAAGCAGCAGACAATGTGGTGGTTGACAAAAGATTCTCAAAATTTAATAAACATCAAAAAACGAAAGTCGCCAACATATTTACTGACCTTGGCGGTGTTATTAGAAACAATCAGATGACCAGTAAATAATGTCCACTTTATTAGCTGGAAACTGAAAGGGTATGAAATTGTACATGCATTCAGCTTAAAAAATTTGTTTTTAAGTGACTCGTGACCATTGCAGGCCTATTGCACTTAGTTCTCTGGTATTACATGTGTATGGTGTCTGCTTATGAACTCGTTATTAATTTCCTATTTTATATAAAAATATTTTACCATTATGGAAAAGTAAGTTCACAAACGTAAGTCATTCTCTGCACTTTGCGCAATAATTGGTATAGTAGTTTTCACGTTTTTTTTTGACATTCACAAAATCTGAAGTAAAAGTTCTATGCACACTGAAAGCATGTGTTGATTGTTAATTATTCTTGCTGTAGTCATTCAAACGAATAGGCGTACAAGCGTTAATTATTGGAAATTTACAATGGATAAATGTACATGGAAATGCATATCAGAAAATTTTAGCAGTATGAAATTTGTACAGACACCGTTCATAGAAACTGGAACATAATTAACCATACCCATGCTTCATCTTTCTTAACCTAATTATGCTGTTAATGTTTCCCAATGAATTCAAATACATAATGATCTATGACAAAATTATAGAATAAATATGTATGCAATTTTTGCAATGGAAAGACATGTATTATTGATTAATTGCATGCCTTGATGGTACAACATCAGATGGCAAGTAAACGGTGTTAATACTCTGTTCATGCTATATATTAGATGTTGAATTTAGACACAATGTTCTGGGACAAAATTATTGAATATTGTAAATCTGTGTGCAATTTTTAATGGAATTACATGCATTATGGATTAACTGTATGCCACAACGACACAATAGTAAACGGTGTTTATACCCTATTCATCATATACATTAGATAGGAATATACGTATATGCGCCAATGAGTTGTTGTCTGAAAAAAGTAAAGTACTGTAAAATCCTGCTATTAACGGGATCCAATTTTTCTATATACACCACTCCCTCTATAACTCGCACCCGGATAACTCGCGATCCCGCTTATAATGCGGTGTCCGTCTTGGCTCCCGATTTTTTCAAGAGAAAATGTATCTAAAATATCTTTAGAATATGCTGAACATGAAAAAATTACAATAAGAATTGATAAATTAAACCTTGATACATTGCTCGTTTTATCATCGAAAATGGTGATTAATGCCCGTAAAAATATAATCCATACTTTGAAATTTGCAAGTTCTAAATAAGAATTAATTTCAGAGATCTCGAAAACGCTTTATTATGCGTATTTGGACGCAGAAAATCACTGAGGCAGGAGTCCTCCGTACGCATGTAATAGGTGCGCGGGAAAATTCAAAGATTTGCCGGTCCTGTTTCAGCCACCTGCTTTGTGGGAAAATGTTTTGATCAGTTAACTGTGCTGATATTTACAACGACAGAATTCAGTGACTGAAAGACTCTTTGATGTACATATATGTTGCCATTTTATAAGAGTACATAAAAAAAAACATGATGCAATAGCTAGGCAGCTAGTTCAAAGGCTTTGACTGGCGGCCAGGTGAGAAAATGTACTGATATTTAGTGACTGAACTCAGAGGCAGAAAAACCCAGTTTTAAAATCCTAGCGAGACCTCTGTTTAAAGATATCATATATTATGTAAGTTTTTATGATAAATAGTTGTCAGTATACTGTAAATAAACAGTCTGGTGAAATAGCGATCAATGAAAACTTCTGGTAAATGCTAACAGGTGGCAACAGAGAACGAAATAAACACCAGTTAAACGTCTTCCTGTGTGAAAGTCACGTTATAATCCTTTAATTCCATTTCAGTGTAAATATTATAATCACAACATATTCTGTTCATTGAAAACATGAAAAGAGTCAATCGACCATTACATCAAAACCGGTGAGTACTTCTGTGAGAACCTAATTACATGCCGGATTTGTTTTGATCAACAACTTGGGGAAGTGTTTGTTGCATTAAAAAAATTGATTACAAGAGACCTGGGGGTGCTGGATTAACGGTCTTGGAGCTGCCTTTGACATAAAGCAAAACAGTAACAGAGACAGCGAAGATGATAGTGACTTTGAAGGTTTCAGTGAAACTGATGTCATTAATGCCGAGGCTGTTTGGGAGAAATTCGTACAGACTCATGGTCCTGAGATGGGCGTTTCTCTTGATGATATGCAGGAGTAGATTTGTGCTGACAACGATTGCCCCACAGCTGAACACATGTCAGATGATACAATAATTAATTCTATAACGAACAAATTTTCAGCAGAAGACGATTCTAACTGGAGTACCACAAGTGTTGAAAGTGATGCAGACGCAGATGTTGCACCACCTCCCCCCTCTGCACAGGAAGCAATCAAATATTTTGATATTGCCATATGGTGGCTGGAGACCCAAAATGTTGACTACGTAAAGCTCATGCAGTTGAGAAATCTGAAGGATTTTGCTCGGCGGGAGAGAAACCAAGGAGTAACACAAAAAAAATTAAAAGAAATTAACTGATTTTTTCAAAAAGTGAATTGATATTTGTCAAGTGTGGCACAAACGGCAAGTATTAACTTGTTCTAATTTACATTGTTTTAAATTTGTAGACCAATTAAATATGTTAGTACTGATTAACCCTTGTTTTTTTGTTTTCCATTTTACTTCTATCGCATTCAAATCTATCTATCGTTCGATTGACACTGTTTCTCGAAAAAAGTTGATCTTTTGTATATAAAAAAAACGTCTACTTTGGATGAAACAATAAAACTAGAATGTATCCAATTCAACATAAAAATTAGTGATGTAGTACACAATGTGTGAAGTGGTACACATGTTAAGCGAACGGAAACCACGTGGAATAATGTTTTCGATGATTGCCTCAATATACTGTAATTTATCCTGAAATTAATGTTGCCCTATGAGGAAATAATAAATAAAGTACACCGTTATGAAGAGATATTTATTCACAGTTAATATCAGCACGATTATAAAGTGAGTATTCAACACTATAATCTGCCTACCCCCCCCCTTATTTTTCCTTTATGTCGTTGATCACTTTATTGGTTTTGGACTTATTTTATAGGTCCCTCGATAACTCGCGCCTCACTTATAGTGTGGTCGATGTTTTTGGACCCTGATGTGCGCGAGTTATCGAGGGAGTGGTGTACCTCAGTTAACACGTTATAGCAGGGTTTCCCTGCATGTAGCAAATCCTTGCAAAATGATACGATGACAAAGCAAAATCAATCAGCTAATATTAAGTTTAAATTTCAAACCACCAGATCAAAATAATGTGACCCTCACAGATTTATGTTTGGAATAAACAATAGATATGTGTCTTGAAATTCAAGGAAACATACATGGCAATGAAGAGTTTAGCCATAGCTATCATATAAAAATGTAAAATCACTGACCTTGATTATTTGAAGCTGAACTCCTTCATCTGTCTGCGGTCCAGTGAAACAGCCACATATAGTCTCCACTATCCTGTCAATAAGTCTCTTTTCAGGGGTTGTACTGTCAGGCATGTTTCCAGTCAGGTGACCATATGCTATCATTTTCTACTTAAACAAAAATCAAATAAAATTTATAAAAATTTCATAATTCTAACAAGTAAATTTTTTGTCCACAATAAGAACATTAAGAACAATAAAAAGAAAACATCTCTGTGTTCGGTCCCTTGTGTCTCAAAGAACAGGAAGTGGACTATCGACCTCATGAGTATGGGTTGAACTTCCACCATGTAAAGAATGTTACTTGGAAGTAAAGAGTGTAAAACTTGAAAATGTTAGATTTGCTAAATCTTCAGGAGTCCTTGACGATAATATGTTAACCTTGAAAAGCCACTATGAAAGTCTTCGGAAAAGTATGAAACAAAATAGGAATTTTTAAAAAGGGTTAATAGGTTTAAGTCACATCAGCTGATACAAAAAGTGTACAACACAGTTGTTTTTACACACTTAATCTACTGCTGTACTGTATGTTGAGAACCCTGAAATTCATCTCATACACAGAGACTACACAGTTTACAGAAAAAAGCAGGCAGGGTAATTTTAAATATCAACGAGATCTTAACACCTTTTAGTACTCCTTGATGAATGCCAATCAAACATTATATTATTTTTATTGTATTAATAAATGTTGTTCTCCTTTTCAAGGACTTAAATAATTTAGCAATTTTAAGTTTGTAAAAAGCATTAGCACAAGAGAACAATGCTAAGTGCAAACAATGAGTTTTTTTATAACAAACTTTCAGACAGAGTATTTTAAGAAAACTTCTGATTACACCTGTATGATTTGTATTGTTATATTTTTCTTTCAAGCAGTGCATGTTAAACCTTATCGACTTTTGCTAATTACACAAATCTATTGTATATTTTGTCTTAACTTCCAGGGCATAAGGTAAACCAGCTATGAGCCAATTAAGGTAAACCAGCCAATTATGTCACCCAGGATTAATAAAGGATCTTATTACTACTACCATATATACTCAATTATGGGTCAAATCAAACTGCAAACAATAATGATCCTGATCTGCCATATCATAATGCACATGCAGATCAGGGTCTATGTTCTTTGTTCTACTGATCACTCCTAACAAACTGCACAGACCCAGGTCTTCCAGTGCATTATCTGCAGGCACATCTGTATCTGTGCAGTTTGCAGTTTTAGTAAACATGGTATTATTATTATTTTTATAATAACTATTTTATATTAATTTTTTGTGCATTGGCTTCAAGATAGTGCAATTGTATTTTTTATTTTATAAATGCTTCAATAATTTTTCAAAGTGAGTCTTGGAAGTAGTATGGAAATTAAAATGAAACTATGACGAATTAATAACCAGTAAAAATAAATTTTATGAAATATTTATTGAGAAAGAATGTACAAGGTAAATACAGAATAGGATGTAACTTTTGATAGGGAATGCCTGCAAGTATATGTGCATGCAGTCATAAACTGAAATGTACACTGTAGCCAGTCTATTTTTGGCCATAAGACACCCTGGTGCAAAGGTGTAGGGATATCTAAGAAATATCAAACATAGTATCTGTTTTTAACACTACACATATTTGTCTGTTTGAATGCTTTGCTAGGCCACTGATAAATACCACAATCACTTTTTACCACCCCATAGTCTGTACAGGTAAAGGTATGAAAGTGACACCTGCAGAGGTAGGGTTTACAGCATCAGCGTGTCCCACATTTTGTTGTGTGGTGTTGGCTATTGGGGGAAATTCATTAAAGTCTGAGACGGATACCACAAAACCACTACAACTGCATTAAAATCAGTGAAGTTTTGCACAAATGAGTCAACACCCATGAGACATAGTGGACACCCACTTAATGTAGTGCATACTTAATCCCTTGCCCTCAAGTGTACACATCCATGGTACTAAGTGGGAAATGTGAAATCTGTGATGCATGCATGCATGTATGTATATATGTGTGTGTGTGTGATCTGGATTTTTAACATAGATTTAACAACTTTTCAGTCATATCGTTATGATGTCTGCAGTATGACAGTTTCTAGTGATGTCCAGCAGTGGGGAATCATGCTACAGACATGTAGCATCATATCCCACCCAGTCACATTATCCTGACACTAGGCCGACCAGTCCTAACACTAACATCTTAATGCTGAGCACCTAGCGAGGCAGCTGTAAGTACCATTTATTTATACGTCTCTGGTATGACACAGCCAGTGTTTGTGTGTGTGTGTGTGCTTATGTATGTCTGCATGTATGTATGTATCTATGTATGTGTGTGTGTGTGTGCATTTGCTTATGTATGTATATATGTATGAACGTATGTACGTATGTCATGATTTTTTTCCCCACAAAATACTTAATTCTGTTCTCAATAACACTTGTGTCACTATGGCTGGACATGCAATACATATGTCTTGTCTTTTACTTCTGCAGGGAGACACAAAAAACAAATCTTTCCATTTTAAATTAATGGAGCTGATCAAAGTAGCCTATTGTAAAAACAAACCTGTAAGCAATCCAGTGACATGTTGACAATCCGTGGACTTTTTGATTTACAGGCCAGTTCAAATGGCAGGAAGTATTTATCTGCCTCCACGAAGCCTGCTTGCCTTGGCATTGGCAGAGCTGAAGACCCAGAATGATCATCTTGCCTACTGAGACACAGAAAAATGAAATTTATCAACAAAAGAAAAATGGCAGTCATCCTAGTTTTTTAAGGGATAGAAATAAAATGGTTCAGAAATTTCATATGTAATAAATCAGTGTATGACTATAAAATTTAAATTTCAAGTTCCTGTGCACCCACAATTATTTAAATTGTCATCGTACTAGAAGGGGCTAACATGGTGATTTTAAGTGCAAGGGCCAGTCCTGTTGATTTATAGCAAACAGTCCCTTTTAAAATGTGACCAACTCTACAAAATGGATGCTTTTGTTGATTTAACATATCAGTCATGTCAATTTATCTGTCACAGATTCAGCATATCTGTCCATCTGTCTGCCAGTTCTCCATGAAAACTGAAATCCATGTACATCAACCAAGTGAGGAAGATCATTATTGGGATAAATTTTAAAAAAGAGGCTGTATTTTACGAAGATTTTGGAGTGATGGTGACAATGGAACAAATAAGAAAATGAAGTATGGATAGTTAAAGTAGTTTCCAATAAGGATTCATGCATAATGTCATGGTCAAACAAATGAAACCATTTAAACAAGTTGTGTGAATGACACCATACTAATAACACAGTGTGATACATGGAAGGATATAGGTATGGATGGACAAAAGATTCCTATAATCCCATGCCTCAACATCATTAAAAATTTGTCTTATAAATAAAATAAGTAAATCTCAAAGAAAACTAAAAATGTCAAGTAAATTAAATTCCTATAAGAATACTTACCCAATCACATTAAGTTTTGGGACACAAGCCTCATAACTCCTGAATCCAATAATAAAAGAAAAAAATTAGTCTTATGTTGATATGATATAGACAAAGGACAATAACTCTTGCCCATTACCTCCCCCTGCCACCATTAGCTGTTGCCAGTTTTAAAGCTGAGCAAACAACCAATGAGGACACAAATCAGGAGACTATATAACAGGAAGTAATGCTGAGCATCCAACCTATAATTCAAATAACTTTCTAAGGGAGGAAGATTGGATTTTCTATGTAAACAATAACCACTCATGTGAACCTTTGCCTCTCATCAGGTTAAGGAGACACTTTGTCTTTGACATGCAGTGTGACTAGTTTCAATTTATCTGAACTGAGCCATGGTAATAGCCAGAATAGAAGCCTTTTTGGAAAAAAGGTGTAAGATTTATGCTATTCAAATCAAACCTTGCTATGCCTGATCAATCTTTATCATAACTGATATCTATTCTGTCATGATGCTTATATGTGTCATGAGAGCTCAGGGCAGTAGGCTTTGATGGTAACTGGTGCCTACTTTTGTACCTCATACAGAGAAAAAAGTAGTTAAGGGATCAAGGCTCTCAACGGGTTGATGTTACTGACACAACACCAGTCCCTGAAAACATGCCACTTCCCCTCAAAAGCCTTCATAGTGGAGGACATTATTGCTCTCAAGATGATATCCACAATCAAAGATCTAAACTCTTTGTCTTGCAAGGTGTGTCTTGAAAATAGCCAGGAATGATGAAGAATAAATTCAATGTGCAAGAGGAAACATATTTTAAGACACATGAAGTCAAGATTAGCAGAGGTAGTCATCACACTGAATGGTCAGCTGCTCTAGTAAAGGACAGAACAATTTTGGCTGTCAAATCCTAGGCATGTTAGTTGGCCAACTTTTCCACCAGTTGAAAAATCACCACATCCAACATCAAAAGCATGGCAACAATGTTCTGAACTTGCTTTGATGTGGTGAGAATACAGTTGCATCCACCTTATATAAACAAGAAGCAGAAATGTTAACCACTGCTAAATTTGTCTCTCATGCCAGAAGTTCAACATGGTAGGTAGTGGAATGTGTTATATACCTGTGTGATGAAAATATGTAACAAATATGTCTAGACAATGGGTCCTGAATCTCCTTGATATTTTGTTGACTGGGGAAGCAGCCAGAAGGATGGAGACTTCATCATCAATGTTGACCAATGCTTTGACTTTATAATAATGCATGGTGGTATGCAGTGGAGGCCATGCCAAAGCCAGTACCACCAGGTGTACAACCTCAACAGCAGCCTTAAAACTAAACTCATGATTGGAATAAGGCTTATACTCAGGAGAACCTTCACAATGTGTGTGTAAAGTCTCCTGATCATAGTCTGCTTCCATTTCAGGATAAACCATTTCCTGTGGTAACGATGATGCAATACCATTGTCTTTATACAACCCATGGCCAATACTCTGCAGGTACACAATGATTTTGTTGTACTGTTATAGATGGTTAATTTGTCATGAGTATGGTCGACATAGTTACTGGATATGCATCAGGCAGTCCAATTGGTGCCAGGAATGGCTGTGCCACCGGCATAGCTGCTCAGACAGATCTATCACTGAAATCCCCATCATAACACATCTGTGGAACTGTAAGCCTGTCAAAATGAACAGATCTATCACAAACATCCCCGTAATTGTAACTGTATTTAGCAAAAGGCATGTCATCATGAACAGATCTTCCTATCAAGATCTCCACAACTGTAGAGAGATGAAGCCATAGACCAGAAGAGATGAAACTTTCAGAAAGACACCCCAATTGAGATGGACAGAATGGCTGGATGGCTTACTCAACTAGCTGGATGATTGTGGATAGCTCCAGACAGTGATATCGTAGTATAGGATGGATATGTTAGAAGCCCTGTGTGCCTAGGGTTAGAGTTAGGGTTAGGGTTACTTACAGACCCAAAGGTCATGCAAAAGCATGCAGGGATTGTAAATGACTTCTGATGGTGATATCTTTGGGGTCAATAGTTGCCTTCCCCCCAATTTCTATTGTCAGCCAGTTAATGTGAAACTTTGATTTCACATCTCACTTTGAATACAGTATGGTCCCGAACTAAAATTTGAGTGGCCCCAGGTGTCAGGCTATCAGATTTTGGTGTAGATAAAAGATCTGTGAATTAATCGATGCATTTTGTGGTCACTTGGCCTTCTGTCTATTTTTGTAATACACACGTTTGACACTTTTCCCAGGATTTAAAATATCCAATGGTATGTCTGGAACAGCGCCAACTTTTAGTCTAGGCTTAGCATTTGCATATCCTAGAGCTGCCATTTTTTCAGGATCCCTCTCTTAACAGTCCTTTGAGAAATGCAATGAGTACAGAGTGCTGTATGGTGTTGCTTTGAAATTGACTCACTTGCAATAATGTATTTATACTTTCTTTATGTCTTTATCTTATGGAAAAGAAAAACAAAATGTTGTCCACAGTCTTTTCCTAATGTGCTATTACACCTGTAAGCAACGCAAAACATCATTGTCTATTACTCTGGCAACTGCCAATCGGGATGCTGGAGTCGCTACTATGACATCACACCATGAAAGTAACCAAATAGGCATGGAAATTTTGCATATGAGATCACATAAATTCAGATCCTTAAAGATATGCCAATATTTAAATATTGGCATTATGGTCGCAGATGATACTTCAGAATAAGGTTTCTTCTATAGTGCTTTTATTTTTATTCTATATTGCCACTGATTTCTGGTTTCCTTTAAGCATTTTATAAAATTCAACACTATGTTTCCGTAGAAAATGAAGTGAAAATTTGAAAGAACTTACAGTAATGTGAAATAAATGCCAAACATTCTTAAAAGTTCTATCACAATTTCAACAGTACAAACTATTCCAAATAAATTCCAGTTGTGTTCCAAATGAATTCCAATCTTGACTGCACTAATGGACCAATAGACACAATGTGCTAATATACCAACAATCTTGATGTATCACAATTATATAATCCAAAATGTTTTGAACTTACAATAATCCCTAGATATGATTTAGTCTGAAAATATCACTGATCACTTGGTAATCCCTGTGAATAACTTAAATATATCAATCCTATCAAATATTAACTGAAATATAACTTATGCTGAGTCCACTAAGATGGATATTAAAATATGTAATTATTAATTCTTAAGTAAACAACATTTATAAAAAGCTAAGACACAATAATATAAGCAGTATAAGGAACATTTTCTCATCAAATTCATAAACAACTTGCTTCTATAACATACTTAATTTCTAAAATAAACTAGACATTAAACATAACACCTGTAAACATGTTTACCTCCAAGTAATAATTATCTTAAAATATGATCTAAAATCAATACACAAATTTGACGTCTAATATGTTTTTATTAAAAACAGACATTAGTTAGGCAGACCTGACTCCAATCATCAAATATGGACAAAGGTCAATTACACAATACAAATTAAATACACATATGTATAAAAGCCAACACACAATACCAATTAAATATATATAACAATGGGCAGTGTGATTGATGTTGTTGTTGTAGGGTTTAACGCCATTTTTCAGCACATGATAGGCTATACATGGCGGCCAGTATTAATGGTGGAGGAAGAACCCAGGAACACCCTGGAAAGAACCACCGACTCACAAGAAGCTACTGACAAGCTTTCTCACATACCCACACTGGCCGAATCTGAGACTCGAACCCATGCAGACAGAGTTGAGATGGCAGTGATCTATAACGGAGAGCGCTTTAGACCACTCTGCCACTCGCCCCCCCTACCCCCCGCATGATTGAAACCATGAATAACATCACTCATCAATGATAACATGATGTGGTTTAAAATTGACAAAGTTCGAGAAAGTGAAAAAGTTCACAAAATATTCACAGAATTCAAAAATATTTACCACCTGTTTAGGAATGAATATTAATCCAAATAAATCATGAATCCTGTATGGTTGGTTTGAATGCAAATTTGGATTGGATTGACAGGAGGTATCTTGTACAATGGTATTGTATGGAAGCAAAGCTTAAAAATGGTTTCATGTAATGGTGGTGAGGGGTAAGTAATGGGTAAGAGTTATTGCCTACTGTATATTATCATGTACACAGTAACAACACATTTTAATAGCTCTGGATTCTGGAGGTAGCAGCCTTATATACATAATGTTAATGTGATCGGCGAATTAATTCAAATGAGAAGCTAGAAATTATTGTGTTGATCAGGTCAACTGATATGATACAGTGTAAGAACTGCCGCAATCAGGGCAGTGTAATAAACACAACATAATCCCTTGTACATGTTACATACTGTACTCTACTCATCAGTAACGCAGATGTATTTATAAGAAAATAATAGTGTGGATATATATGCAGTGTACTACTTGAATTTAACTGGAGTCCCATCTCTAATTGTGTCATGTTGTCAGGCAGTTCAATAATATTTGGACAAGCTGAGTCATCACATAAACCAAAGCCACTATTTTGACATTTATAGTGAATCTGGATGCATATTAGCTTGGTATGGGTTCGTAAATATGTATTTGATTCTAGATGAATAACAACACTAATATTAAAACCTAGCAAGAAATCGATCTTTTGGAAATATCTACATTGTTTTAGAAACCATACAAACCTGCTTTCCCTGCTGTCTACTTTGAGGTTTTCTGAAAGAAATCAAATTGAAAATCTTCAGATACTGCTGAAAATATATCTTTATAATATAATATCTTTCAATAAATTATCAAATTTTGAATTTACAATACAAACAAATATCTGACCTGAACATTTTTAATGACCTGGCAGTCAAATGTACTTGAACAAGCTGATCAACCAAACCTGCCCCCTCCCCAGCTGAAAAAATTTAAATATGAAATTTGTTGTCACAGGAACCTACTTTGTTAATGGGTGCAATTGAACTTATAAAGACACATCTGCAAACAATGTTATGACCCTGGCTAATATTGAAATAAAAATATACCTTAAAGCAAACTTTAAACAAAGTCAAAGCAAGCACGAATAGTTAAAAATGACCTACTTTTGGCATTACAGTATTGTAATCATCGAGATGTATCTACATAACAAGTTGCATAACTCTGGATCTGAATAGACAAAGTCTGGAGCTAATAATGCTACAAAACCTCACCTAAACATAACAATTAACCAAGGAAAGATGTATTGATGGTTGGACAGACTAAGTAACACAATATGTCCATGACCTGTAGACCAACAGATTCTTTTCGGACATGACTGGTAGCAAAGATCAACCATGCTGGGCATAATTTAAGTTACACCCTCCAACCAGTTCCAACTATTGGATGCTCACTAGTAAGTAATAAATGTATTCTGACTGGAGATGGTAAGTAAAATCCTAAACCCTAACCCTAACCCTAAATCCTTTTGACCCTAGACATTAAATCCTTCAAAACACTAACTTTAGTATTAATCCGTCAGAAAAGAACACCGGCATATACATCATTTACTAACCTTTTTTAAATGCTGACACGTGTAGAAGGCAGCATCACCATGTAGCAATAGTAACAGTACATCTTAACTGCAGTTCTGTTGCAAGCATTAGTCTTCTTAGTGATATAGTTTTTGCTAGAAACTTCCAGGCATTACTCATGCCTTGGAGTTATGCTGCTTTCCACGCATGCATCAACCATTTTTAAAAAACGGTCAGCAAATAATGGATACATAGGTGTTCTGTTCTGACAGGGATTAATACTAAAAAATATGAGTGTACCAAAGGATTTAATGCTAATGGTCGAAAGAAGAGAGATTTTTAATTACCTTCCACAAAGGTCAGACAAAATAAATTTATTAATTACTAACGAAAAAAACCTTGGTCTACAAATCCATAAAAAAATTCAGTCGACTCCTTTTCTTACATTGTAAATAACTCACAACTTTTACTTGTCCTGCAACAATTTTGCTCATATTACACTGTACATAATATTTGTTTTAAAATCTTGTTAAGATCGGTGATAATGAAGAGGGCATTAACTGAAATACCCATCAGTCTCTGCATGCTACTGTGTAATTTGACATTTAATCAGTGTAACAATAACATATTTATCTTTTTTAACATTTTTATATTTTCCAGCAAAAGAAGGTGAAAGTATTAGAAATCAACAACTATTTATAACCTGTACACCTGCTTTGCTTTTTTATTTTTTTATATTAGACTGACAGCTTACCAAGTGCCACCTCACAAGCTTTCTTCAACTGCGAGTGATGGGCCTTCTTGATTTCCTTATCGGTAAGGATCTTTTCAAGAGCACGTGTCAAGAACATGATGAAGACTTTTCAAATGATTTTGTGCATTTTCTTTATCACTGCATGCTTATTCGTCAAAATTCCATGTATGTGTTTTACACCTACAATTTGCGGCTACATGACATCCGCCATACTATTTTTATCACGTGACTTTCCTTCATCTTCCGCAATACCTAACATCCTTAGGTTATTCAAACGAGAGACAAAAATACAGAACATTATCGAATTTTTACATACTATATAAATAATTGAAACAATCAAAGGGAAAATGATTTGCTATTTTTACGTCACTTTTAACACATGTAACATTCTCCTCGGGCCTTGATTGACTCCGATGCAGTTAATCGAATGCCCTCAGTCATTTACGTTCTGTCATTAGACAGGAGATGGACGCGAAAAATGCCCTGAAAACATGGGAAATGAGCAACAGCATAGAGACTATAAGCACTGCTGATGAAATATATAGATACGACAAGAAACAGCAGCAAGATATATTGACTGCAAAGCCATGGGAGAAAGAGTGTGTTCACTGAAAATAGTGCAATTGAACGTCCCAATTTTTCTCACCTTTTTTCTAATGTATTCATCCCCTGAATTACAGTGTAAGACGTCTCACCCGATATTTATGTTTTTGGGTGCGCACCCAGAAAAATAAATATATAGGAAGACGTTTTACAGTGTAGGACTACTGTATTGGATGCAAAAATTATCGAGAATATATTTTATTTCCCTCCATATTTGTATTTTCGGGTGTCTTTAGCTCGTGGATCTAATCAAGACTAGTCCTACATGTAAGACGTCGACGCTGATATTTATGTTGTGGGCGTCAAGGTCTTACAGCCTAACTAACGGTGCTGTGTAGCGTGTTTTGATGTCGACTCACATCATTACAAAAGTCAAATTTTCAAGAATATTTCACACAACTAACAACTAAACTAACGCTTTCCTACAATGTAAAATAATGTTTAAGTCAGACTATACTTACTCTGATGTCTTTTCTCTAATAAATTCAAATTCTCACAACAAATGGACCTGTTTTCAAGTTTCGTTGGTCTACATTTCAGTTGGCTGGAAAGCGATGAAAGCCAGTAATGCCGAAATCGGGTTCAGTTGAAATATTATTCTTTAATGAAACGAATAAAAATATATTATACTTATTGGAACCATAAGCAATGGTTCGTTTAGTTCAAGAAACATATCCAACATGAACCTATTTGAACTTACTTTGGCATACCTCGACTACTGTCCCATTGCAACAAATTCAGCTGTAAGTCGACGGAACGTGAAAATGCATCCATTTGCTAGTATCATATTTTCATTTCACCTGGATAAAGACAGCACAGTAAGTATATTAATTGTACATAAATTAGTGGAAGAGTGTCGATATAGGCTGTTAAGTGTGTAAGATGTTCCTGAAACTTTGACTACTCATTCTGATCTCAATGACATCGGAACACGCTATACAAGGCCGTTATTTGGAATGTAGACATAGCACTAAAACAAAAACAACATGTGCTATAAAAAAAATTGAATTTTTGTGCAGGAAGGGAGTCCATGGGGGTGACACCATGAGTTACCACACATGACTGTCTATAAAATCTTTGATTTTTTGTGCAGGAAGGAGGCCAGTGTGGGTGACACTATGAGTTACCCACTGGGTGATATCAACCCCAGTGACACCACTGTACACATTGTCGAAAAATTCACCGATTGATATGCATTTTTCTGGAGTGAAATGTTTCAAGAGCGTAACTAATGAGTGAATATGATTATCCAGCCAACGATGTGCTTGTCATGTCACAGGAAAGAATAATTCATTATTTTGACTAAATGCGTCATACCGATTCCTCAAAGATGCCAAATGCTAATTTTTCTTTTAAATACATGTTCCACATCTTGATAAATTAATCGAGTAATGGAGCAAGATCGAAAGAAACTGGGGGTCATATATAATGAGAAGTGTGAAAATTTGAATGATATAGTGCAAGCTAACATTTAAGTCGCTGATGTTAACTGACTCACCAGACAAAGATAAGGATGCATCAAATGCATGCAGCGAAGACCTCAACTATATTGAGCATGTATGTACGTGATTTGGATTTTTAACGTAGTTTAAACTTTTTTAAGTCATATCTCCACAATGTCTGCAGTGTGGCGGTTTATAGTGATGTCTAACACAAGAGAATCATGCTGCAGACGTAAAATCATACCCCACCCAGTCACATTATCCTGATGCAAGGCCAACCATTCCTGACACTAACCTCTTAATGCTGAGCGCTAAGCAAGGCCACTGCTAGTACCATTTTTATAAGTCTTTGGTATGACTCGGCCTGGGTTCAAACCCGCCGCCTTCTGCATCTGAAACTGATGTTCTATCCATTTCTTTGTACCTCATTATCAATTATAAAAACAAAAGGCATTGAAGATCTAAAATATGCACAAAAGTTAGTCATTTCATTCATTGATTTGTAAGTTCTAACCTTATTGTTGCCATGTGCACCCAAACACTGTCAACTTGTTGACATTTTGAATCAAACACGAGTTTCTTTAGCAACACAGTCACCATATTTGCTTGGTCTAGTCTGTGATTTCAACAAACAGATGTATTTCACCATCTTTGAAATTCTCAATAATTCTGTAACTTTTGGATTTATGTCTCTTTGAATGCATGTATACAATAGTTCTTCCTGTTGCTTTGTTTAATTTGTTTTAGAAATATTAAAACTAGACATTGCAAATATTGGAGGCAGATGACACTGTTTTTACTGACATAGACTATTCTAGAAACCAGAAATTGAGAGTGAGCAGTCTATTTGCTTGTTTACATAATAAGCTTCCATTTGTCTTGAAACGCCAATAATTTGACAGTGTTAGGGACCCCTTGGCAATACTCATGTTAGCAGTTATAAGTCAGTGAATGAAATGACTAAGTTTTCTGCATTTGTTACATCCTTGATGCTTTTAGTTTTTAAAATTGGTGTGGGGGGTACAAACACTTGGGAGGGTGTGCTAATACTATTGTAGATGTCAATCACTGTCTCTTCTGGTGTTATCAGTGGCCAAATTTGCAAAAGGTGATAAGAATTGATGATAATATCTAGTTCAAAACAATGTATTTAGCAATAAAATCATTCAAGGTTTATGGTGGTTGGCCAGGTTACAACATAATGAGTTTGATGGCTGTTAGTGTAATGTATTTTCATGATTAAATGCAAAAACACAATTGGTCATTTAAGTAATGATTTGTAAGTTTGGAAAGAAAAGTAATCCAAAAACATAGGTATTTATTATAATAAATGCAAATAGGTAATGAGTGTACACTGATGATAAATGAGAGTAAGATCCTGAATGGAAAAAATCCATGATACAGCTTAATTCAGGTTAACCAAATATACAAAACATGTTTTCATTTTTATTTGAGTAGATGGTAAACCTTTTATTGCATGTCCAAGTAAAGTATGATACTACAGTACACACTACAGAATTAAGGTTTTAAAACTATCAAAGCAATACATACATTAGAAATCAGTTTTAAAGTATGTGGCTGTTTTTTGGACACGGCCAACTTAAAACTGTGATTCAGTACAAATTGTATTAAATATTGTTCACTGTGATATCACAATCAGAGATATGCATGTTGAAAAAAATTTGTACTACCTTGTTACTTGTTATGATAGATCTGACATTCTCTTGGTTTAATTGAGTGCCTGTAAACGTCCATAGCGATCAATAATTTTTATCTGGAAGTTTTTTTGTTGACATTTAAGGTGCAGAGCATTCAACAGTAAATACTGAGTCAACTTTGGTTAAACTATATTTGTATTACATTTTAGAACAACAAGGAATATTTAATTTAATTTGAGTAAATGCATCTATATGACCATGTTGACATACACTTAAAATAAAATCATAATATTGCCAAACGTTTGTATGAAAATGATTAATTATTTTCAAATATTTTAAAATTTAAGCCAACTTTTTTGCATCTCTGTTCAAATACTTTCATAATTCCCATTCCATGTGAACAGCTTTGGCTAATATTAATTGAATGCCAGAATCCAAATTCAGGGATGGTCCTGGCTTTTAAAAGCTGTCGCCAAAAAAATCGCCAACCTCAATATTTTGTCGCCAATATTCAAAAAGTGTCGCCAGAACAAGTAGTGTACATTTTTTCAAGTGTTAATTTAGTCTATTAATGTAACAGGCAATGAAAATTACAAAAGATGGGTTAGTTAATACTTTAATTACAACAAGCATTAACAAAATGTTACAAAGTATTACATGAAGATCCGTCGGGATTTTAGGGCTGCCCACTTGTTGAATACATTTTCAGAGTCTAATTTTTCACATCAGTACACGTTGATTCTCATTAAATTCTCGAGATATGAGATGCAGAGTTTATTTCTGATGTCAGTTTTTATGAGGTTCATCTTACTGAATCCACGTTCACATTCTACAGTGCTGACAGGTGACACCAGTAGTCTCTCAGCAGCCGCAGATGCGCAAGGGTATGTTGCCCTGGATCTCACTGCCAACTGAATCAAGTCCTTAACACCTCTATACACCTTACCATTCCTGAGAACTTGAACCCTAGCATAAGCCAGACTAAAACCAAATGACTTAATTAAACCTAACAACTCTGAATATATAGATTCTGCGTTTGCAGTTTGAAGCTGACGAATACCTAGAAATTATGTCACTGGTTCAACACTGCCAACCAAACTAGTTAAGTACCTAACATAAACAATCAAATTCTGATGTACTGAAACATCTGTGCTGTCATCAAGCATGACACTGTAAACACGAGATTCCTTGACCTCGGTAACCATCTCATCAACTATTACATATGCCAATGTATGCTGAAACTCAATGGTGCTTTTGTGACTTTCATACGATGTGTGCTTATCTACTTTGAGGTCTGAGAGTTGGGTGGCACCCTGAAATAGAAATAATCATTAATTTTGTATGCCATAAATATTTCATTTATAATTATACATGTTCTGATATATATATATATATATTATTATTATTAACAAAAAATTGGCATTTATACAACAATCACTGTGTACTGCAGTAACATCACATTGAATATATTAAGGTTGTACGCGTGTTTTTCCCTATGTTACTGTCATTTAAATCCATAGAATATTACTGTTAACAAGCTATAACATAATATTCTCAATACCTGTGTGATACACAACTGGTGCAGCTTTGGGACAATTGTATTAGCCAGGTTGTAGTAAGCCGCAAAGAGAGTGTTCCGCATTGCACTAATAATAGCATTTTTGCTTTTACTAATGGCAATGATCTTCGCTGCTTCCATGGTGTTGGCATCCCGCATCACCGTTTGTGCACATGTATGACTGTTGTTACCTGAAAACAAATGGATTATCAACTTTAGTTGACATTTTAATAATAATAAAACCCTATGATCATACATTGCAATGTAAGATAAGTGACGTATAATGGGACCATCGATTGCATGCATTCCGTAATTAAATGACCCCCCCCCCCCCCCCGGCTAGCTTCACAAAGCTTGTAGTGAATTGCGTCCTAGATCCCAAGAATGATCCCTGAATGCTGTATAAATTTTCTCGACAAGCTAAATAGGATCTCCATTCCCATGAATGAAACTTACATGAGTCAACACCTGGCAACATTGGACCGTATATATAAGCATAAATTCACACCCAATTTAGGGATTCTTTCACTCCTGTATTTTAAGAAATAAATAATTATTTTTAATTATGCAAAACTTGGTTTTTTTTTGCTATTTCTTGTTGCGGAGTTTAAGTCTCTGCAGCCGTAACACAGGATTGATGGCAGAAGGAAAAGATCAATGAGTAAAATGCACAAATATTACTTACCCCCGCCTGGATTCATGTTTGGTGACACACTCCTTCTTCAAAATATCACAGCCAGTTGTAAATGAATTGACGAACTTTGCCTTGATACACACATCACAGAACATCTGTTTTAACTTTTTATCGTATATCAGCCACGGATGCCCAAGTTTCCAACTGTCTAGAAATTTTCGGGAATTTTTGCCCCGTTCATCATAATGTGGTGTTGCACTTGAAGCACTACATGTAGATGATGTTGGACTGCAAGGTTTATCATCGGGTTCAGTGACTGTATTGTCTGATGAATTTGCACTAAATCCAAACGCTGTTAATTTTTGTAACTTAGGATGAGATGATGAACACGCAACATCTAACTTCCGTTTGCTCATGATAATGTTGCACTGGCGACATATATAATTGTGATTGAGATTTTTTCCATTTGCTTTGTATTTATACACAGGTACTTCAGAGGTTATCAGTTTTCTATGAAGGTTCAGCAAAACTATTGTATTGGTATATGTAAAAAAAACAACAGAAGGATTAGCCATTCAGTTAATTGTATCTGTTCTATTCATGTCTTCAGAAGTCGGTCAGTTGTAGGTATAGTTCGGTAGCATTATTGACTGTATCACAGCATACAGTACTCAGCCCAGATGTCAGCATAAGCAGATTATGATGTAACAATGCACTGTAAAGATGGGGTTGTCAATACCAACAAAGGATCGTTTGTGTAACAGATTGATTCCAATGCATTGCTTAGTCAAGTTTGTGGCTTTCTTTCGTTCTCCCTTTTAATTTATCCAGTCCAAATCCATGATTGTATGTACAAATTAAATAACCAAAAAGTCTGTCACAAACAAAATCGCCAGATGGGATATTTTTGTCGCCAATAAGGAAAAAAAATCGCAATTTGCAACATTGGCGAAGCCCAGGACGATCCCTGCAAATTCCTTTTCATAATCTTAACAAGCTATTTCCAGATGCTGGCAGGGATGCGGAATGACAGTATGCAGAAGGGGAAATATAATAGTAATAACCAATGTTGTTAAAGGGTTTGTTATTCAAATCCAGAGACAACTGAATCCAGTTAAACATACCAGCTCATACTTATTCATTTGCCTAAAAAATGAGGATTCATTGCAATCAACAAGTGTCCATGTGACTCTGATGTTGCCTGGTTAATATTAGCAAAGCCCTTCTCCTGGAATGAAAATGCATACAGTAGTGTTTGCACGAATATGTGGAAGATTGGTTAAAAATCTAAAATATTTGACATAAATCATTTTTTTGAAAATGTTACCAATACAGTAAAACCTAAGAGACCACCCCTGCTGCCAAAAAACCAGTCTGTCAAGTCAGGTGGTCTGTCGTAACAGATCTATACAAAAAGACCAGTTTCCAAGGTAGAATTTCAGCACTGTTTACGAAGGAAAAATAACAATAATCACAGTAAATATATTTTATTCTGTATTCATAGTTCTTGTTAAAATATTGCATTCATTCATCTCAAATAAAATTATATAGCAGTAAAAATATACATCTATCATTAAGGATGAATCACATTTATATTTGAAGATCACAAGTACATATTTACATATATTAGTATATGAAATATTTCTAATTTATTCCTTATCCTTTATAACACCCTGGATTTGTTTTATCAATGTTTAAACTGCTACTTTGCATATGGTCTCATCCTTTTCACTTCTTTCAGTTCCATTAATTCTTTCCTCCAGTGTTAGAATTTGTCTCTTTTTAGTTGGAGGTTCTGCCATTATTAAGGTGCTTGGTGTCAGCATTATCAGCGCTCAGTTGTCACAATGACTATCAACAGTTTTGATCAGGCGTTTTTGGGAAATATGGATTTTATATATATAACCCTACATTGTCTCTGGTTTTCACAGACATGAGCTTGAAAGCCTGTAAGTACAAATTAGAATGCCAAATGATGGAATTGAAATAATGCAGGGTTGACTTGCATGATTTATGCTTGTAACATGAAGTGATAAATATACACCTTATTAATATTTTGTTGCAAATCAGTGAACCCCTAAAAAATGTTAAGAAATTAAATGCTCTTTTTATTTTAGAAATTACTGGTGGTGGCACTATACAGTTTCACATTTTGCATAGGGTTAGGATTTTAAAGAAAAAGAATGTCCCCGGCTTTCCTCACTGGTTATACTGGCTATTTAAAAAAGACCTTGTATATCTTAGGTATAATGCAAAGAACCTTTAATTCCCTTTATTTTGGTGTATGATTGATGGGTGTACTATGGGTTATAGAGTATACAGCTTGGCCTTACTTCAAATGTGCACCTTTCAAAAAAGTGCTAGCTCTACTTGGCCATTTTCACTTCCTGAACTTAGAGGTAAATTGTATAAAAAAGAGCCGATAACTTTTTTCACATTTTATATATTTGGTAATTCATTCATTACACTTTCAGAAGCTGGTATTGTCTAGTCTGGCAAAATTCATTTTCCCTATTTTAATAGCTGCTATGTATAGTGTACTTTAGACTAATTCAGACTGATTTTTTAACACAAGGGAGCAGTCATTTTAGTTAGCAGTATGCTTAAATCATGTAAAATTTCCAAAAGTACAATATCCAAAAGAAATATCATCCACATTACATTAATGTAGCATAGAGGTATGCAAACATTCTCTCCACTGTGCATGTTTTAAATGCAACTACTTCACCTTACATACGTCACTCTCTCAAAGTACATATTATCTGGTGAGCGCCACCTAAAGATTATCCTTTCTGGTTGTTGGCAATGAGTAATGGTGGTTGTTGGCAGTGAGTAATGGTGGTTGATTAATGCCTCTCATTATTATGTATTGACTGTAATTTCGACTTTTTCAGTCCCCATTACTTCAAGTACATCAAGATCTCTGCCCTTGCCCTGTTAAAAATGGTGATGCATGCACGATCTGGTGGAAACCTTGAAGTGATGGGACTACTTCTCGGCAAGGTGGATGGAAACACAATGATTGTGATGGACAGCTTTGCTTTACCAGTGGAAGGAACAGAAACCAGAGTCAATGCTCAGGCTCAGGCTTATGAATACATGGCTGCATACACTGAGTCAGCTAAATTGGTAAATTGATGTTTCAAATAGTAACTAAAGCTCTCATTGATGGGTGACCTCAGAGCTGATGTATTCATCACAGTATAGTGTTATATACAGTGATCCCTCAGTGTCATGCCCCTCATCATACTAGTAACTCCTATAACATGGATATGGTAATGGATCCCGTTATATTGTTTGAATTTTGTTAACATTGTACTTGATTTTATTTCTCACCTAATGACAAACAATTATAAATGTGATTTCTATGACAACCTTATTTGAATTTCTCTCAGTATAAGGTCCCTAAAAATGAGGGTCACTTGTATGTCTCCAATGAACAGTGTTTTAAAGACTGTTAAATCAGCTGCTTGGAGTGGCATATGCTGGTTTATACAATGATCTTTGGAAATCCTGTTGCCCCAATGCCACTTTCATTTACAGTAAAACAGTTGTTGTCTGAATTTCTGTTTTTCACTTCACAATATTATTTGATAATATGTTTTGCTTAGTGCATGCATCATAGCAAGGTAGGAACTGATTCATTGTATCTTGATACATCAGTATAATGAATCACTATAACATGCCAAGAAATTACTGTCTGTATGCATGATTCAAAATTCTGTGTCTTGCACTGAAATGTATTTACCAGTATGTCCATCTGTCCAAAGGTCAGCAGCCATTTTGCATAAAAAGGTAAAATTTGGTTGGTGAACTGCCTTATATAAGAGTATCAGCCTGGTAATTGTTTTTAAATTTGATAATTTTTTCAAATGTGATGCCCTTTTTCCAGTAAATTTTGTCCTATTCACACAAACACGCAGTACTTCATCACCAGCATAATACTATGAAATGTAAAATGATTAATATTAAAGCATGAAAAACAATAACGCCAATGGCTGACTCCCCTATGTAAATAAATATAATTCAGAACAAACGTTTTTATTTGACAGTGTACCTGATATTATTGTTTTTTATTTTCATGAATAAGACACTAACATTAATCTTAACTAAGGAGGAAGGGCCTTAAAGTTGTTGTTTCACATGTATCTTTTGACTAAATTTCCTTGTAAAGCACAAGAATGAAAAGGTTTTTAAAACACATATCAAATCTCTTTTCCTCTTACAGGTCAAACGGTTGGAAAATGCCATAGGCTGGTACCACAGTCATCCTGGCTACGGTTGCTGGCTGTCTGGTATTGATGTAAGCACACAAATGCTGAATCAGCAGTTTCAGGAACCATTTGTGGCCATTGTGGTAAGCAGTAAATTCTCCTGAATTTTACTTTATCTATCCTGACAACATTCTGTGGACACAGGGTATATAGTAATCCCCATGCCTATCTGTCTGTCTGCCTTTTCTTCCATCTGTCACTTGTCGGTGCAACTAGTGCTGGAGTTTTTGGTGGATTGAGATGAAACTTGGTAAATATTATAGATATGATTGGAATATGTGCATATCAAGAAACCATTTTGTGGCTGCAATTTTTTTTAGATGTATTACCTATTTTGTCTTATAGCTACCAGTTTACTTGTAGTCATTAGCACATCTGGCCAAAGACAAAGCGAGCTTATGGAATGACCCTTGCATTAAAATGAGGTGATCTTGCATCTGATTATTTGAGCTTGTGAAAATTCTAGGGATCATATTTCTGATCAAATTTTTATGAGATTTGGTATGTCAGTTTATGTCATTGAGACTTGGATGAGCTAACTATGAGCAACATTCATGCATATTAATGAGGTGGTCTTGCATCTGATTGGCAGAGGTTGTAAACACTCCAGATGATATTTTAAATCAGATTTTTATATGTGTATGTTTATAGCATCAAGGTCTCAGGTGATGATTTCAGTTATGAGCAATATTCATGCATATTAATCAGGTGATCCGGCCACTGTTTTTGTGAACACTTTGCAAGCCCTATTTCTGATCAGATTTTGTATGTAACCTTATAGCATCAAGATCTCCGATAAGATCATTTATGAGTGACATCCACGAATAATAATGAGGTGATATTACATCTGATTGGCTAAGCTTGTGAACACCATGTAGTCCAAATTTCTTATTAGATTTTGATTAGGCCTGGTAAGTATGTAAGTTTGTATTATCAAGATGTTAGATGAGTTCATGTTTGAGTGACGTCCATGCATATTAATGAATTGGCATTGCATTTGATTTGCTGATTTTGTGAACACTCAGGAGGCCATATTTCTGATTAAATTTTGATCAGACTTGCTATATGTGCTCAGATGAGTTCAGTTAAGAATGACATCCTCGTATGTTCCTGGGGACCAAGGCTGGCCAGATGGTGGAAATTAAACCTGAAACCTTCAGGTCACATGTCCAATGCGTAAACTATTGAACAAAAACAGAGCCCTAAGGTTTCCACATTGTCACTCTTGGGAAAGGCCCCAGCAAGGTATTTACAGTCCAAGGAAGCCAGGTTGACTGCACAAATTAACTTCCCTTGTTACACCAAGAAAGTTTATATATTTTAAGGGTGGGGCTGTGAATAGTTTATAAGATATGAATTGAAGACTAGACCCCAGACGCAGTGGGATTTGCAGGGAACAAAGATGGTTGTATAAATAAATTGTAATTTGTATGCCCATAACAGACCATGTAGAAAATATGTACTTTGAAAGTTTTTCTTTCCCCACTGCAATTTCAGTCACTTACTGAGATTACATTAGGGAATGAAAAACTTTGAGCATTCACAAGCTGATTTATGTTAACTACAAGGAGAGCCTCTTTTGGCCTCTTTTTTATGGGTTGCATGAAATTTGGTTGGGCATCTTCTAAAAATGCACATACTGACAAATCTTTGTGATCCCATGATTTTTTAAAGAATTATTGCCTTTTTTGATGCACAGCTGGATGTAGCGGAAGTAGAATCTTGTGAATGCAACTATCCTTTTAGTTTTTATTGGATTGCTGTGAAATTTGGTACATATGGTCATCTTCAAACGATATGCATGTTAAAAATTATTATGCTCTCTCTGAAGAGTTGTGTGCATTGTTTTAAGATAAATTCATCAACATCATCATTTAGGAGTGGGATGCTTGAGAGGTGGAGTCATATTTACATGAGCAATTGCTTATAATTTCTCTATCCACCTATCTACCAATAGAAATTGTTAAACCACTTTTGTGTCTCTGCAGTTGTTGATTAACTCTTGCTACTGAGGGCACACTTGTTCAACTTCTTGGAATGTTTATCAGGAGTTAAATTAGCTTCATACAGCAATTTTTCTTCACCAATTGGTAGACTAGATAATCAACCACAACATTCATCATATTTCCCATTGATACAAGACAGGTAATGAACTAAGAACAGTTTTACATGTTCGTCATTTGAAGAGATAAACAATGAACATAATGTAGTGAAATATTGTTACTTTCAGATTGATCCAGTGAGAACGATATCAGCAGCTAAAGTAAACATCGGAGCTTTCAGAACTTATCCCAAAGGTTATAAACCCCCTGATGAGGGACCATCTGAATACCAGTCTATACCACTGAATAAAATTGAAGATTTTGGTGTCCATTGCAAACAGTAAGTATAATCTATACAGATGTTTGTGTATTTTCTAAGCTGTCAATGCATTTGGAACATCTTACGCTTTTTCTGATTTGAGTTGAATAATTTTGACTCTCTGAGAGAGACTCAGAGGTTATTGCAATAATGCCTTCCAAATTCTTTGAGTTTTGGCAGACAGAAATCAGGCTTAATAGACATGGCTATTTTCATCATAATGAAAGTTAAGTTTTGAAAATAACATTTGATGACATTTCAGCAATCAAGAGAAGAAAATATATATATATATATATATATATATATATATATATATATATATATATATATCTGCACTGTAATTTTTGTAAATGTTATTTCTATAACCTCAGAATTATAAAAAAAGAAAAAATACAATTTACATAGCCTTATACTCCTGCTTATATTGCCATTGTCATCGAATTGTTGTAACAGAAAGTTACTATGATGTATTTAATGTGATGGTCATTGAAACCTCTTGGAATAATGTTCATTTTTCAGAGGTCAAGTCTCGTGAAAATAAAAGTAATTTATATGAAAGAGCAAACAATTTCATTGGAGAAAAGCTTTCTATTGACAATTTTTCCCAATGTAATTATAAAACAAGTATTCAGCTATTAAATATCCACATTAACCCTCCTTACAGTTTTGACAATCACACACACAGGTTTTCTCAGTGTCCAACAGGATGGCGTCCACTTCTTAGTTTTCTTTTGGTCTTTGGTAACTTACGTATAGTGCAGACTGTTTTTGGACCCATTGTATGCAAATTATTATGGGAACGGTGTACTTGGGTTGAAAGATTTAGACTGTATACAGGATTTGGCTATCTCACAGAGGCAGAGTAGATGTTATGTCCTTTTGTCTTAATACTACCATTAAATGCATAGTAGTTGTGTTCTACCAGTGGTCTTGGTATGATGTGTGTCCCAGAAATTGTAACTTTGTATTTAAAAAAATGTAATGTGAATAAATATTTTAAAAATTCAAAGTACAAAAAAATTTATGGTTATTTTTGGTAAGAAATGTGCAAGAAGTGTACAAGAAATTAAGAAGTAACATTGAGGAGGACTAATTTGTACATTAGTATTAAGTTCATGTGCATCAGACAATAAATTGTGCTAAAGCACCATGCAGTAGTACAATATGTTGTTTTAGTTTCCTTATATTACCAAAAACTCCTGTTACTCTTTTATTATTGACATCAAGTTATGCTAGCTTAATTGCAGATGCATATTTTTTGGATTTTAATCCCTCTAAGTGGTTATTGTACGCATCATCTGCATATGTGTACAATGTGGACACATCCAAAAATTCTAAATTTTTTTATAATTTTCCAAATTACTTATCTGACATATATATGGTATTTCTCACATATTTTATTTTGGTAAACATGTTTTTGGTTCTTGGGTTTAAAAAGAAGGCACTTGAAAATTGAACCACAGAATTCAAATCACCATAGCGTGCCCTTTTCACCAGCTTTGTATCGTTTATTATCTGTAATCAAAAATGTTACTGTTTTAATGTATCAGTACAGGTATGTATTTTTACGTGGATTATATTCAGAGATTTGGTTTGGAATAAGCCAAACATTTAAATATATAATTAAATCAGTCATATTAAATTATTGTTTTGTCAGTGGGAACCTTTTTTTTTGTGACATATTTTCATACCTGCATCTTTTTATTTCAGCTATTACACCCTAGATATCTCTTACTTCAAGTCCTCCATGGACCGTAAGTTGTTGGAGTCTCTTTGGAACAAGTACTGGGTCAACACTCTCAGTTCCTCAAGTCTGCTAACAGTGAGTTGTTGTTTTTTTTTTTTGTTCAAACCGCAGCATATGATATAACTCAACTAATTAGGAACACTAATAATTACGGTCTAGTTTGTTTAATGTAACATTTATCCATCAATGTTTCCATCAGAACGATGGGAAAAACATGTTGTTACCATTCTGAATCTGTTTTATCTGTACATAATCCCATAAAATAAGCCATATTGTCAGTAAAGTATGTTTAACATTGCACTCTTGCATCAAAACTAGAATGCAATTAACAGGACACCGAGGAGCATTAGAAAATTTGTGAACCATGTTCAAAACATGCAAATATATGAATGTAGGTAAATTCAGTTCATATGCAATTTAGCGGGTGTACATTGGAAATCTCTACAGTAAATCATGGCATTCTTACAAAAAATCTTAGTTTGGGGAATATGGAGAAAGATCCCCTTCCCAATTTAACAGTCAGTCCATTAATGTTCATCCATACACACATTAGAGAGCTTTTCAAAATTTGTCAGAGATCTTGTTGAATATTTTGTAATGTGTTGCTTTGCAAATGAATTTCCTAGCATTATCTTGAAATGTTTTCTTAAACAGGTCTGAAAATAAATCTGTTCCAAAGTGAAATAGCAGAAAAGTGACATGGTTGGTTGGTGATTGCTTAACATGTTAGTTTCTTTGGGATTTATTTTGTGTCTGTGCATTTTCCATGGTGTTACTATGTCAATGGGTGTCATACACTCACATGTTAGTATGGTATTTGCAGTATATGCAAAGAAAACAATGCATTCCCTTGATGCTTCACTTCACAAAGTCAAACTCTGTCAACCACAGGTTCTAAAATTAAGTTTTACTGGGCTTTGCTTGCATTACAGATGGATCATTCTTCCCAGAATCACAGCAGTGTTTCTAAATTTCACCAGTAAAAACTACTCACACTTCCACATTATTACCAAAATTGTACATTTTAAATATGGTGTATTATTATATGCTGATTTTTTTTTCTCTGTTAACTGTACATTGTCAGAATCATGCAATATTACCCGATACTGAACTTGCGCACAAATGCACATATTGTGGTGGCCGAGTGGTCTAAAATACTCTCCGTTACAGATCACTGCCATCTCACGTCTGTCTTCGTGGGTTCGAGTCTAGTATTCGGCCAATGTGGATATGTGAGAAAGCTTGTCAGTAGCTTCTCATGGGTCGGTGGTTCTTCTGGGGTTTTGCCCAGGTTCTTCCTCCATCAATAATACTGGCCGCCATGCACAGGTTGTGTTGTTTTGTGAATATTTAGTCAGATATAGTAACCTGAGTAAATTTAAATTTAGAAACTTATAATTGAGGTCGGGCTTTGTACATGTCTCATAAAATTTAAGATGTCATACTTTTTATATTTTAAATAAATTGAATGCACTGTAATCTGTTCTTTTAGAGTATGAAACAAATTTACAAAGATAATAAAAAGTATACATACATTGTATCTAGTAAATGTGAACAATGTGTCTAAGTCATGGTACTAATTTTCCAAATGCATATGAGCATACACTAGGACGCATTTTCATCAGATTGATGGGTTCAGGTGACATTTGTTTGTAATAAGAAAGGCATGTTGCAAGGAACAAAATTTTCATGTCTTTTTTTTTTCAGCTTGGTAACTGGTTGAATCTAACTTTGTTATAGCTGATTTACAGTGTAGTAGATCTGCAAATGTGTTTGAATATTGGCTGGTGTCCCACATTTCTGAGTTAAGCCTTTATCTCATTTAGAATGCTGACTACACTACGGGACAGATTTTTGATCTATCAGACAAGCTGGAGCAGTCAGAGGCACAGCTTGGTAGAGGAGGGTTCATGCTAGGGATGGAAACACATGAAAAAAAATCTGAGGACAAGCTGGCAAAAGCTACCACAGATGGGTAAATCTCTCTTGTCACTAGATTTTCATAGATTTATCAATCAGTCATATAAGGGTCTAAATAGTACTAGGTAATGTACTTGCTTTGCACAAAGCAGTCCTTTGTTCAATCTTTAGTTCAAGCAAGCATACAAGTGAGTAGTCACTAATAGCAGGATGTTCACAGGAATTGAAACCACAAGTCTAAATATATTGACTAGTTCTGTGCTCAGTCTGTTGTGTGTTCAAAAGCTATTGAACCAAACCAGACAAAATTTGATATTTTTATACCTTGAGGGGTCCAAAGATCTTGTTAGGTTGTAGTGACTGTTACCTTATTTTTCAATTTTATAAACATTTTAAAAGGTTTTGGACATTTACCATTTTCAAACAAAACTTTGTAAGCATGATTGTGCAAAGGTCAGTTGATGTAGAGAAATAAAATTTGGTAGGCATTATTGCATTAGTATGTAGATGATGCGATTAGATGTTCAGGCCATTACAACAATTTATCCAATTATTAACATATTCTTCAACTTGTTAGAATTAGATTTCATTGGCAAAAACATTGTTAGCATCACTAAGCTATAGATATAGACAAATTAGGTTAAATATTTATGTATATATCCTGATTAGAGTTTCATGCCATTACATTGATTTTTTCTTCTTCTCTTTTTAATACATTTATAACTGTTTTTGGATAAACTTTTTCAACATGCAACAGTTAGGAAAATAAGCAGTTTTATCTTGGATCCTGGAAATTTGTTCCGACAGTAGTGTCTGTTCCTTCAGTGACTTTTGTTATTAGCGTCAGAGCCCTTTTTGTCTTGTAACATGACACAATTTCAGTACAATTAGCCCTGCAGTTTTTGATGGATTTCTGTGAGAGTTGGCAGGTATTATGGACATCACAGTTAGATAACCATTCTACTGACAGCATTTTTTAAAAAGAGTTATTGCCCTTTTTATCCTGCAGCATAATGTAGTGTATTACACAAGTCATTAGTGCAACTAGTCTCAGAGATTTTGCTGGATTGCCTTTGATGGCAGTGGCTTGAAGATGTGCTTAAAGACAAATCACTTTACTCCCACAGTATTTGTTCAGATTTTGCTCTTTTCATCTTGTAGCTTAATTCATTGTGTGACAAGCTCACTCATACATCTGGTATACAAGTTTTTGATAAATTGCCATGAAATTTGGTAAGTCTTATGGAAATCACCTGAAAATGCACATATAAAAAAATAACTTTGCTGCCATAATTTTGTTACAGTTTTTGCCCATTCTAACTTAATTCATTGTGTAACTATCTGACTGGTTTTTGATGGATTATCATGAAAGTGGGTTAAGCATTATGGACATCACTTAAAGATGTGCACATCAACAGATCACTACACAATTTTCTTAGCTATTGTCCATTTGATTATTTATCTTAATGCAGTGTATGATAACACATCTAGTCCTGCAGGTTTTGAGGAAATTTGATAAATATTATGATCATCACCTGAAAATGAATATATATATATATATATGTGTGTGTGTGTGTGTATGCAGTTTTTGTGAGAGTTATATTATATTTTGCATTACACAGTTGGTGTTATTAAATTTCACCCTATCTCTACTTCTTCTGGTAGCTACTTCTCACAGACTTTAAAACAAAGAAAACTTGTATCATGCTAATTTATATGTGCAAATACATGAAGTGAAAGAGTGGATGAATTTGTGTACAATTTTAAGATTTTTTTCCTTTGCAGATGCAAAACAACTATGGAGGCTATCCATGGATTGATGTCCCAAGTTATCAAAGACAGATTATTCAACCAAATTCATTTACCAGCACCATAGACCTAGTTTTAAGTAGAATATCTCTGTAACAAAGATGTAGGAATAATGTCACTTATTGGGCAAGACTCATTGCACAATTATTGTTGCAACTTGTATGGGGAAAAAAACAATTTTGTCAAGAAACACTGCATTTTTAGGTCTTCTGGATGTGAAAACCCCTTTTGAACTTTTATGACTTACCTAAAAATAATTAGTGGTACAAATTTCAGATCTAGACTGCTATAAGAATATTGAGCACATTTATTAATGATATCAGAAAGACTGTATGGTGTTAGTGGTGTGATATTTGTATACCTACCTGTATTAAAAGGTTCAATGCAACAAAAAGTAATATCTATTTTTATTTAGCTTTAATGATCATGTCAGTTGGCTATTATCCATCTGTCTGTCCGTATAGTTTTGATATTGCTACTCCTAAATGACTTGCTGCTACTCCTCCTAAATGGAGATGGTGTCAGTCTTTATGCAGCTTAGTTCTACTAGCATCAATTGGACTTCAGTCAACCTTGTTATTCACCATATATTTAGAACATTAAAAATAGAATCATTTTGTATGGCACCATGTAGTGGAGTTTCAACCCCTGATGATTGCTTGAGTAGCCTAAGTAGTACAGTAAGTCAAAAATAGAAACAGTGTTTCTATTATTAGGTATTTATGAAGATTCAGGTCAAACTGAATTTTCTGGAAAATATCAAATTCCTTGTAAACAAAATTACTTTACATTGACATGTAATGAAATTACAAATAAAAAAATAAAAACTTACAAACAGGCAATTAAATTAAATCAAATATACAACACCAACAGTCTCTCTGTACTTTGGTTCTGTTATAGTAGCTTAGCTTCGATTATTGATTTCAGGTAGATTAATGTGGAGGTCTTTATAGATACAATTTTATACAATTTATGGTCAGGATTATAGTTGATGGAGTTTGGATTGTCCATTCTTTTAGCAGTGTAGTTCTGCTAGAGATTATTGGTTTTCAGTTCCCTGGGAATGTAGAATGTGCCCTGCTGCATGTCAAAAAAGCCACCTAATGAGAGTAACATTCTTGCCCTGGGATGTGTACTGTGCTGACGTTCCAGCTTAAAAGGTCATAAACATTTTAAAAGATTGTAGTTTTTGTTTACAAAAGTTGACATTGTATTTTAAGAATTCAGATTTTGGGGCTTTGTTTTGTGTGCATTTTTTTGGTGCAAAATTGACTGTTGAGATTTTATTGAATAGAGTTTTGGCCCATGATTATCAGCCCTTCAGTACTTTGGTTTCTGCAGCATAACATGAAAAGGAAATTATTTTATTTCAACCAATGGCACTTGCAGGGCCTGAATTTAAAATTCCTTCCTACTTGCTTTTGTTTTCAGCTCGAAACAAACAATATACTGACACAATGAAACTTTTACATTTAATGTTTCGGACTTGGTTACCAATATATATTATTAAGGAATTTTCAGGTGAAAAAAAAAAGCTTATTTCTCAGCAATTTAAAATGTCAATTTTAGTCTACAAAAAGTTTAGCAAATCCGGTTTGGAAAATTTTCCAGCTTCTAAGAGTAATAATATGTACTTAAATCGCTGCAGAACTCCATAATGTATTTAAAAGTAAAAACTGATACTGAAGTGAAAATATTTGTAACATTCTGACATGTCTGGATTTTTTTTCACTTCTGAGTTCTCGTTAATATCATTACATATCACGGTCAAACCAGCACTTGCTTTTCAATACTCCACATATGAAGCATCCATTAAACATTGACTACTGACCATGTAACTGACATGGCTAACTGACACAGCAGTGTGCTGATTATTCCCTGCTTTGTTACTCCAGACGTGAGAAAACTGATAAAGTTATTCCATGAGTTATCAACTGAACAAAACTTAATAGCTTTCCACATAGGGAACACTTGTCTTCCAAAGCAATGAAGTAAATCAAAAGCATCAACTGAAATGAACCTTGTTCATCTAGAAATTTCAGTACTCAAATCAAGATGCAAGTGCTTAAAATAATTGTGTAAAATAAGACTTGCATTTTGCAAGTATGTGAGTGTCAAAATCAAGCTCCAGCATGTAATTTATGTACATCATAGGTCATTATTGGATGTTACAAAATAAAATTTGATATGCCCCCTTTTTTCTGATTATTTTACTACAGTCCTATATAATGTTATGCTTTATTCTCTGTAAATTTCACATTATTTAGAGTCTCATAATAAAGCCTGTTATGAGAGACCACCCCTTCTGCCAACCAAAAGCAGTCTCTCAAGACAGGTGGACCCCCATAAAAGGTGTGTGAAAATTGACTCTTTTCCAGGGTCAGTAGTTAGCATTGTTGAAGAAGAAAAAATACCCATACTCACTGTACATATCCTTTATTCATAAATCTTGTTAAATATTGCATGCATTCCTCTCAGAATAACTTATATAATAAAGATATATATCAAAGTGAAATCGTTTATATTTGAACATCACATGAATACGTAGATTTATTAGTACATGTACATGTATATGATTTGTGAAATGAACAAAGGTAATATTTATCATACCCATAAGGTAACTTCACATGGCCATAACTTTTAGAGTTCTTTCAAATACATCATAAGCATGTATGTGTTTTTAATCAATAATGGAATTTAGTATTTTAATACTAAACATGTTAAAATAAACAGTAATTATTGCTATCTTCATATAATGTGCATTGTTATTCTCTCCTTAAGAGGGCCTCAAGGGAGAATCATCCTTGACTAATGAGTCAACCTCTATAAATAAAGCATTATTATTATTATTATAAATGTAACAAAAACTGCACAGTTAGCTATGACATTTTATGCACTTAATCACTTTTTTTTTAAAGAAATCCATTATACTTCTTTGTTGACATTTTTTACTCAGCTGTTTGGTCTCCATTTCTGAGCAAAGAAGCAAAAGTTTGGGATTGCCATGTTGTAAAGCATATTCTTTAATCTCTTTTAAATGTTCTATGACTGTAGAATGTGAAATAACCTGAGGCAGAATTTCACCAACAGATGACTCATTGTCACCATCACTGTCCGCATTTAAAGAAGTACCTGATTTACCTCTCTGAAGAATATCTTTCTCCCAGTTAGGCTCGTTTAGATCTCCATACACTGTCCGTTTTGCCATGGCATATTCCTTCTGTGCCTGTGCACCTTTCTGCCCTTCGTTTCTAATGGACTACTTGTTTTTGATAAAACTTGCATTTTGCTGGATGCTATTCTGCAAGTGGTCTCCTCTTTTTCACTTCTTTTAATTACATTAATTCTTTCTTCCAGTGTTAGAATTGTTATTTTTTTTCATCGGAATTTCTGCCATTATTATTAGTGTTGGTGTAATAACGACTAGATGTATTTCGGTTTTGATCAGGTTTTGAGGAAATGTGGAATGAATATATATTATGTACCAATGAATGAAACCAAAAGACACTAACTCATCAAGAAACAGTACATTTATTTTGAGACGAAGTTTAAATCACCATCATTATAGCTTGATAAACAAAGGTTGCGACCATCTGCACCCGGGTAAACAGATGATGGCTTGATGAAACACTGTAACAAAAGGAGAAGAAAAAAAATTCTGGAAATGATTCTCACTAGTATTAAAAACAAAGCTCATTCACACACACCCAGGCATTATGAATTAACTTGAAAGACAAATGATGTACACAACCCTACACTGAAGCTTTCAAGTGGCCTAGTGGTTAAGACCTAATTAGAAAATGACCTAATTAGAGAAAACGTAGTGGTTAAGACCTAATTACAAAATGACCTAATTACAGAAAACCTAGTGCTTAAGACCTAATTTCAAAATGACCTAATTAAAGAAAACCTAGTGCTTAAGACCTAATTTCAAAATGACCTAATTAGAGAACATCTAGTGGTTAAGACCTAATTACAAAATGAACGAATTAGAGAAAACCTAGTGCTTAAGACCTAATTTAAAAATGACCTAATTAGAGAAAACCTAGTGCTTAAGACCCAATTACAAAATGACCTAATTAGAGAAAACCTAGTGCTTAAGACCTAATTTCAAAATGACCAAATTAAAGAAAACCTAGTGGTTAAGACCTAATTACAAAATGAACGAATTAGAGAAAACCTAGTGCTTAAGACCTAATTTCAAAATGACCTAATTAGAGAAAACCTAGTGCTTAAGACCTAATTTCAAAATGACCTAATTAGAGACCTAGTTAGAGAAAATTTTGATCAGTTAGAGGATTTGGTTTGGCATTATCAACTCTTGTATTTCTTTTTGTTCTTGTAGAACAATTTATTTTGAAAAGGACTCGCTGAAAATCTTGTCGGATTCACCCTTTCTAGAATCAAGCTGACAAAGATATAATCTCGCTGTAAGAAATACATCATTAAAAGGATAACTATTTACAAAATGTTCAATTATATCAGTGAAATGATTGGACTTCGTCTTTTAGTTACTCATTATCAACCGAAAAAATAGTCCAGAGTGAACCATCCATCATTTGAAAATATTCCCTATAAAATATACCATGTATCACATCTAGTTCTTTAATTGCCTCCTTAATCGAATCAGATTCTACACTTTGCTTTTTGTCATTTTTAATCGGGCCATTTTTGTCCAGATATTTTTGTTTTTGGTTGATGGAGGCACATTATAACAATGATACAAACCATCTGATTTTCTCCGTAATAAATAACCATTTTGTTTAAATCAGATTCACATCTTCTACTGATACAATTAGAGAAAATTTTGGTTGATATTTGAAGTGTCAGTTTAGTGTTACAGAACTTTTATTTTTGTTGTTCTCGTAAGAAGTTTTTACAGAAATTTTTGTCACATTCACCTATCAACCAAATAAAAAAAGACCCAATTAGAGAAAAATTTCATCTTCGTAGGAAGGGTTATTTTTTGAAAAATACTCTCTGGAAATCTTGTCAGATTCACCTCCTGTGCTGCTTGGGACCAAGTAGATAATATAAGAAGTCTTTTAGTGAAAAACCAGTGTGAATATCACCCTACGTTAAAGAGTAGTGATAATAAAATTTTCATCATGGCTACCATGGCGGTCTGTTGTCAGATGGCACAGTTTTCATTTAGGCTGAACTAGGTACCATAAAAAGTCTTGTGAAAATCCCACAACAGTTACTCTTAACATTAGGATGAATTATGAATACAGGATTTAAAGATGGCTGCCATAGTGGCCGTATTGGATGTTCTTTAGAACTAAGTAGAAAAATCATGAGAATTCAGTGAAAACTCGCGTTCATATGACTTTCCATTCAGGAGCAGCAATAACAAGATCCTTCAGACAGTTTTGTAGCAGTCATATTGGATGTCCAAGCAGCAACATTTTCATTTAAAACCAACCAGACATCACAAGAAATCTTCTGGTGTAAACCCCATGTCAATATGACTTTCCATTCAGGAGGAGTAGTGATAAGGTTTTCAAGATGGCAGCTATGGTGGGCATATTGGATGTCAGATCAACATTATTTTCATTTATGGTCAACTAGATATCATAAGAATTCTTTTAGTGAAAATCCCTGTTTTGGTATGACATTGATATCGCTTGCCAGCTGGATGTCATACCAAAAACATTGGTTACCATAAATTTATTTATGATGGGGATTTTCATTGTTTTGCAAAACAGATTTTTCCAGAAATTAAATTTGTGACATGTAGCAACCATGAAGGTCTCCAAACATTTTTCTCCATGAAAAGCATTTTTCAAATAACTTAAAGTCACAAACAAGAGGTATGGTGCAAAACTGCATTTAAACCAAAACTGACCAAACAAGTCTTGACCATTTGATTGGTCAGTTCCCTTAAAGTGACCCAGCATTCAACTGAATCAACTGGTACATAAGTTTCACTTAAAGTAGTGTTATATGCAGTGTCAGCTGGTTGGATAAAACTGTTTGTTAGTACAGGGCTTTCATGGAGATGCATCTTACACTAGGTCTGGTGCAACCAATTATATAATGGCATAATCAATCAATGGTGCCAAAAACAACATGCAAAACTTAACCAAGGTGTAATAGACAGGAAGATGATTGGATGGACAATGATAACTCTACATACTCCTCCTCCACTGCATAAAAATAACCATGACAAAAATGACTGGTGCCCCAAAAGTAGACTTGAAACCAAAAATGATAATTTTAGCTTCTGTGACCCCATGCCTTAACCTCTTGGTTCAAGAATCAATAAGGGGGTGCCTCTGCCCAAGTGCAGACTGACGATGAAGTTTGATGAAAATTTAATCCAGGAAATTTGACTTGTTAGAAACCAATAAAATTAGATTCAGTGACCTTGACCTTTCACATAAGCCTCAGAATTAATAATGAATGACTTAAGCAAAGGCTATCTATGAAGTCTGATGAAAATCTGGCCCAGGAAATTTGACTTGGCATGCAGAAATGAAATTCACATTTTCAGTTCCACTGACCTTAAACTTGGACCTAAGAGCCTTAACATTGTTAGGCTTCTGTCTCTACCCATTGTGTAGGTCATGTGAGGTTTTAGAAGAAAAAAACAGTAAGCTAAAGTACTTTGCAGAAACTACACTGTCTAGAGACAAATATATGGACAGACATTGCTACTGTTACACACCCCACCTTCTGCCAGCTGTGGGAAAGAAATGGAGAAAAAAAAGCAAAAAGTTTTCCAAGATTTTACTGGCAACAAAGATAATTTCCTGTAAACATGGGCATGCAACATTGTTGTCTGCCAACAAGTTTTGAATTGTAACAACTTTCAATACATCCAAACTTTACACTTGAAAAGTTGAAATGGAATATGGTAAAGATTTTATTTTTAATTATTCCAGGACAAGAAATTGTACAATTTCTGTAATTGGAAAATATATATTATTTTCTTTATATATGAACATACATGAAAAAATATTAAGTTCATGAAGTTTAACACAGTGAGCTAGTCTCACTCCCAACTATAAAGGTCCCTTTCTTTGATTAATGTTATGCATTCATAACAAATATTCACGACATGTTTGTTATAAGAACATGCATACATGTTATTCCTAAACGTTGTTTTGGCCCTATATTCAGGAAACTCCTCAACTTGATTGCACATTCAAACTATATTCTGATACAAAACCAGTCAATTTTAAAGCTACAAACTAATAAGCTGAAAAATCTGATTAAACGTGTCAAGTCATTGGCATTTAATACAATGTTTTTAAATGAAATAAATATTTAAGTGTGCATTTCATTTGATGTTTGCTGAACACAGTGCCTTGCCCCCAAGATGGGTGCCTGTATTTGAAACACAAAAGGCATTTATGATCTTGTTAGAATGTGTATCCAACATGGGGTTTATTCAGTGCCTCCACAAATTGTCTTTTATCCAATTCCAGTACATGTATATCACGTAATCCCCACCCCAGCCCCATTAGTGACATTATTACTGGAAAAATAAGTGTAGTCTTCAATGCAATACATGTAGCCCTTGATTAAATAAACATTGTTTCCCACTTCAATCATGATAATGAACTTGAAAGTTTGATATAACCTGATCACTTACAATCACTGATGTGCCCTTATTAATGTCATGATGTTAGCAATAACTAACTCGAGATACTGGATGGATAGATGTGCAAATTATGTTCTCCATCTTCTGTTGTTTTTAGTTTTATACAAAATGGTACTGTGGTTCCCTCCAGCATTTAAAATGTTAGCAATTAGGTATGTAAGGTGTGAATTCAATGGAAGAATAAGCAATGACAAAACAACAATATTGCATGGCATCATACAATAATATAATGCTTTTGGCACATGCATGTTTTTTTGCCTGTGCATAGAAAGTGTTTTTGCATTGCATGGAATGTTAATTTATTCGATGAATATAGTGAATTCATTATTTCCTGAGGTAAGCAACTTTTGTGGCTCTACCAACCATGAATTTAAAACCTTAAAATGAACAATGCTCCTTCCATGGAAACAACATGACCCTTTCCAAAATCACTGAATAAAAGTAGCAATGAAAAGATGCTGTTTGGGGTTTAGTGCCAGTTCTCAGTGTAAATAGGTTATACAAGGTGGCTAGTATAACTGGTGGAGGAAGAACTTGGGGAAAATCCCTGTAAAAACCACCGGCCCATGGAAAGCTACTGACAGCTTTCTCACATACCCACACTGGCCAGGCCCCTGACTCAAACCTACGCAGACAGAGGTGTGATGGTAGTGATCAGTAAAGGTGAGTGCTTTAGACTACTTGGCCACCCAGGGCCCCAGCCAATGAAAACATAACTTGTACAACCACAACAAGAATTTTTAAGGTTGTTGCTGTTGTAGGGTTTAACGCCATTTTTCTGCACATGATAGGCTATACATGGCGGCCAGTATTAATGGTGGAGGAAGAACCCAGGAAAACCACGGAAAGAACCACTGACCCACAAGAAGCTACCGGCAAGCTTTCTCACATGTCTACTCAAACAAGTGCTGTCGAAAGTACATGCCTGAGACTCGAACCCACTCAGACAGAGGTGAGATGGCAGTGATCAGTAACAGAGAGTGCATTAGACCACTCGGCCACTCAGGGCCCGAATTTTTAAGGTAATGACAGTTTCTAATTTTCAACGACCACATATTAAAACCATTTGGTGGCAACGTTAGATGCAAGATTGGCACAATTTTAGTTTAAAACCAATTATGCATCAAAAGATTTTTTTCCAGTGAAAATGCTATATTAATATTACCATCTGTTCAAAAGGAGTAGTAATAATGAGTTATCACATTGGTCACAATGGAAGGCATATTAGATGTTGAATCGGAAGGACCTACTCATTTAGGACCTACTGGACATCATATGAAGTGTTTTATTGTAATCCCATGTCAATAGAGCTATCAGTTCTGAATGAGTGGTGATTACTGGATCTGAAAATTAGGCATCTTAAGAAGTCATTCAGTAAAAAGCCTAAGTCAATTTGACCATCTGTTGGTTGTTGTTGTTGTAGGGTTTAATGCCATTTTTCAGCACAAGATAGGTTATACATGGCGGCCAGAATAAATGGTGGAGAAAAAACCAAGGAAAACCCCAGAAAGAATCACCGACCCATGAGAAGCTACTGGTAAATTTTCTCACATACTAACATTGGCCAAGCCCAAGACTTGAACCCACACAGACAGAGGTGACATGGCAGTGATCTGTAACAGTCAGCACTTTAGACTACTCTGCCACTCGTGGCCCCATCATTTGTTGGATTAGCAATAACAAGTTTCAAGGCATGGATTGACATTTTTATTTAGGACCCACTAGACATCATACAGTCCTTTAGTGAAAACCATGTGTCAATAAGACCATCTGTTGAAAACAACAAGGTTTTTAAATGGCTTCAATGGCAACCATATTGGATATCCAAATGGCACCATTTTCTTATAACCAACTAGACCTTGGGGTGAATGTGTCTGCTAAGTTTGGTGGCAGTCCTCTGACTAGCTTAGGAAGAATAAGTAACTTGTGCTAATTAATGACAGACAAAAGAGTATGACATAAGCTAAAAATTAATACAGAAAATAAATTCATCATTTCAAAATAAATTTAAAATGATGAATTTATATCAAGAAAAATTATTCTCTGCCTTCTTTGAATTTATTGTTTTGAATCTCCATTATCTGCTGAATTACACATACAGAGTCAATCATGATAAGGTCCAATTGGACCTGAGATTTTTTACCAGTTGACAGCTGCCTTGTTGCCAATGCAGGAAAAGTTAACCAAGAAATCTTTGTTGGTAAGGTGCTTTCCGTTTAAATTTCTTTTGGTCATGTTAATCAAATATGTTACAAAAACAACTGCTACAAGGTTTCCCTAGTTTTTCTACTGTCCTGTTACAAGATTTCCCTGGATTTCTACTGTCCTGTTACAAGGTTTCCCTAGTTTTTCTACTGTCCTGTTACAAGATTTCCCTAGATTTCTACTGTCCTGTTACAAGCTTTCTCTAGTTTTTTTTACTGTCCTGTAACAAAGTTTCCCTAGATTTCTATTGTCCTGTTACAAGATTTCTCTTGATTTCTATTGTCCTGTTACAAGGTTTCTCTTGATTTTCTATTGTCCTGTTACAAGGTTTCTCTTGATTTCTATTGTCCTGTTACAAGGTTTTTCTTGATTTCTACTGTCATCCATATATGATGGCAGATCAGCATAATTTGTCCAATAACGGAAAGACCGTATGCCAGGATGCTTTGTTTCAATGATGGTCAAATTCTGTTATATAATTTTCAGACAAAGTTGCATAAATCTTTTTATTTTAGAAATGGATTGCCATTATTTGTACAAATCTGAAAATTGGTCAAAGTGAGTTAGCACATTCTGAAAAGTCGTTTAAATACTTACTTTTGGTAAATGGTGACCATAGACAGATTGGCATTAAAGGTCTTCATGTCAGTATGCATTTTATCAAGACCGGTCAAATTTTATAAATCACTTTGGGAAATGTTGTTTAAAGGTTTCTCTATGGCAGTCATAGTTGATGGTATATCAGAATAGTTTTGTATCAATCTTAACACCAAATTAATTCAAAATTTTACTTGCGGATTTCGAGAAATTTAAAATAGTAATTATAGACATACATGCAATGCACAATTCCAAAGCCACACCATAAGCTCAAATGCCCTTCAGCCAGGTAAGCTAAAACCAAAAACAGAAAAAAAATTATTTAGAGTTTGACCACTACATAGAAGATGCACATCATGATAAGAGCTTGCTTTTAACTTAATCGATGCTCAAAGTACCATCTAGTGTCCAAATATTTGGAGTATCTCATTTTTGCAAAGTCAGCTTAAGCAAACGTTCAACATAGTTATAATTTTGACATCCTTGCATATATCTTTGTATGTCTGAACCCTAGATTACCTCAAATGTTTAAGTCTTTTTATGTGGTAAATTTTGTCCATAGAGTCATGTGACTTGGTTGTGAATACATCTTGATGTGTACAACACCAGTTTACCAAAACCTCAAGGGTGGGATCAACAACAACAGACCACGGCCAGCATTTTGTTTCACTTCATTTTTTCCACTTGACCATTATTTGACTTTACACTGCATAATATTCCCAAGTAAATGCAGGCTATGCCACCCATGACAACACTAGAGCAATTTACACTAGTTGCTGAAAGTTTTTGTCAAATTAATTTAAAATAAAGGTTAAATATTAACTCATTGGTTTGTGCTTCCCAATCAGGTTAAACTACATATTAACTTACTGAAAGGTACAACCAATGCCAATGGTCTGCAGTGGTCCCCATGCTGAACAACTCTCTCCATCCTAATGAGTGACCACTTGCAATTGATGGCCAGAATCCTTTTGCATCGCCAATCTGATATTAAAAACTTACCCCTCTGGGAAAGTCACCCCTTTAATGCAGCCAGCATATTACTGCACAAAATGTCCAACTTACTCCTAAATAGTGATTGCATATTGGGGTTTAAAGATCGAAATCTTTCATTTTCCGATTTCTAAACTGACAATGATATTTATTCTACTGGCATCTGAACTGTGAATTGCAGAAATTAATAAATCCACAACCCAAACACCTGTAATTTGTTACAGCATGACAATTAAGTACCTTATTGTAATCCATACAAAAATGCATGCAATTAATCACACTATCCGTAAAAAAAATCTTCCTTAGTAGTCAGGCTTTGTGATTCTAGAAACTACAGGCTATTATTACTGCCAATAACTTTCAAGATGACAAAAGCCTGCCGCTGAGAAAAACATTGCTGTTCAGCTCATGCCAGTCACCTCAAAGTAAAATGGCATGCTAGCCTTCTTGGCCTTGCTTGCATATATTACAAAACATGATGGACAGGGTAGCAAACTGTGTACATTTGATCATATAAATGGTTCACTAACTTTGTAAACACAACACATTTTGTATAAAATTAGTTTGACAGCTGTCTAGTCACTTAAGACAGTCTACAGAAAGATGAGACAAAAGCTATGAGAAGCAGAAAGTTGACAAAATTTGATAAAGTTTTCATTCCTAATGTTTTTCAAGGACTAATGTGTTCAAATTTCCCATCGTGACAGATGATTGAATTTAAATATTACTAAGAGTTATGGAAAATTTTGGTGTTTATTCATAATTGTTTTAAATTAGTTTGAACATTAGATTTTACCATACTGATTCCATAACATTCTTCCAATATCTGCATGAAACTATTAAATAATAGTTTCATATTTATTCTGATTTAAATGTAATCATTACTCACATCGTGTTCACATTAAAATGACATTCTGACTGTATATGAAATCATTACTCACATCTCTGTTCACACTAGAAATGACATTCTGACTTTATATGACATCATTACTCATATTGTGTTCACATTAGAAATGACATTCTGATTCTACATGACATCATTACTCACATCTCTGTTCACATCAGAAATGACATTCTGACTTTATATGACATCATTACTCACATCTCTGTTCACATCAGAAATGATATTCTGACTTTATATGACATCATTACTCATATTGTGTTCACATTAGAAATGACTTTCTGACTTTATATGACATCATTACTCACATCTCTATTCACATTAGAAATGACATTCTGACTTTATGACATCATTACTCACATCTCTGTTCACATCAGAAATGACATTCTGACTTTATATGACATCATTACTCATATCTCTGTTCACATTAGAAATGACATTCTGACTTTATATGACATCATTACTCACATCTCTGTTCACATCAGAAATGACATTCTGACTTTATATGACATCATTACTCACATCTCTGTTCACATCAGAAATGACATTCTGACTTTATATGACATCATTACTCACATCTCTGTTCACATTAGAAATGACATTCTGACTTTATATGACATCATTACTCACATCTCTGTTCACATTAGAAATGACATTCTGACTTTATATGGCATCATTACTCACATCTCTGTTCACATCAAAAATGACATTCTGACTTTATATAACATCATTACTCACATCTCTGTTCACATCAGAAATGACATTCTGACTTTATATGACATCATTACTCATATTGTGTTCACATTAGAAATGACATTCTGACTTTATATGACATCATTACTCACATCTCTGTTCACATTAGAAATGACATTCTGACTTTATGACATCATTACTCACATCTCTGTTCACATCAGAAATGACATTCTGACTATATGACATCATTACTCACATCTCTGTTCACATCAGAAATGACATTCTGACTTTATGACATCATTACTCACATCTCTGTTCACATCAGAAATGACATTCTGACTTTATATGACATCATTACTCACATCTCTGTTCACATTAGAAATGACATTCTGACTTTATATGACATCATTACTCACATCTCTATTCACATTAGAAATTACATTCTGACTATATGACATCATTACTCACATCTCTGTTCACATTAGAAATGACATTCTGACTTTATATGACATCATTACTCACATCTCTGTTCACATTAGAAATGACATTCTGACTTTATGACATCGTTACTCACATCTCTGTTCACATTAGAAATGACATTCTGACTTTATATGACATCATTACTCACATCTCTGTTCACATTAGATATGACATTCTGATTTTATATGACATCATTACTCACATCGTGTTCACATTAAAATGACATTCTGACTTCATATGAAATCATTACTCACATCTCTGTTCACACTAGAAAAGACATTCTGACTTTATATGACATCATTACTCACATCTCTGTTCACATTAGATATGACATTCTGATTTTATATGACATCATTACTCACATCGTGTTCACATTAAAATGACATTCTGACCTTAAATGAAATCATTACTCACATCTCTGTTCACATTAGAAATGACATTCTGACTTTATATGACATCATTACTCACATCTCTGTTTACATTAGAAATGGCATTCTGACTTTATGACATCATTACTCACATCTCTGTTCACATTAGAAATGACATTCTGACTTTATATGACATCATTACTCACATCTCTGTTCACATTAGATATGACATTCTGATTTTATATGACATCATTACTCACATCGTGTTCACATTAAAATGACATTCTGACTTTATATGAAATCATTATTCATATCTCTGTTCACACTAGAAAAGACATTCTGACTTTATGACATCATTACTCATATTGTGTTCACATTAGAAATGACATTCTGACTCTACATGACATCATTACTCACATCTCTGTTCACATCAGAAATGACATTCTGACTTTATATGACATTATTACTCACATCTCTGTTCACATTAGAAATGACATTCTGACTTTACATGACATCATTACTCACATCTCTGTTCACATTAGAAATGAATTCTGACTTTATATGACATCATTACTCACATCTCTGTTTACATTAGAAATGGCATTCTGACTTTATGACATCATTACTCACATCTCTGTTCACATTAGAAATGACATTCTGACTTTATATGACATCATTACTCACATCTCTGTTCACATTAGAAATGACATTCTGACTATATGACATCATTACTCACATCTCTGTTCACATTAGAAATGACATTCTGACTTTATATGACATCATTACTCACATCTCTGTTCACATCAGAAATGACATTCTGACTTTATATGACATCATTACCTCACATCTCTGTTCACATCAGAAATGACATTCTGACTTTATATGACATCATTAACTCACATCTCTGTTCACATCAGAAATGACATTCTGACTTTATATGACATCATTACTCACATCTCTGTTCACATCAGAAATGACATTCTGACTTTATATGACATCATTACTCACATCTCTGTTCACATTAGAAATGACATTCTGACTTTATATGACATCATTACTCACATCTCTGTTCACATCAGAAATGACATTCTGACTTTATATGACATCATTACTCACATCTCTGTTCACATTAGAAATGACATTCTGACTTTATATGACATCATTACTCACATCTCTGTTCACATTAGAAATGACATTCTGACTTTATATGACATCATTACTCACATCTCTGTTCACATCAGAAATGACATTCTGACTTTATATGACATCATTACTCACATCTCTGTTCACATTAGAAATGACATTCTGACTTTATATGACATCATTACTCACATCTCTGTTCACATCAGAAATGACATTCTGACTTTATATGACATCATTACTCACATCTCTGTTCACATTAGAAATGACATTCTGACTTTATATGACATCATTACTCACATCTCTGTTCACATTAGAAATGACATTCTGACTTTATATGACATCATTACTCACATCTCTGTTCACATTAGATGTGACATTCTGACTTTATATGACATCATTACTCACATCTCTGTTCACATCAGAATGACATTCTGACTATATGACATCATTACTCACATCTCTATTCACATTAGAAATGACATTCTAACTATATGACATCATTACTCACATCTCTGTTCACATTAGAAATGACATTCTGACTTTATAAGACATCATTACTCACATCTCTGTTCACATTAGAAATGACATTCTGACTTTATATGACATCATTACTCACATCTCTGTTCACATTAGAAATGACATTCTGACTTTATATGACATCATTACTCATATTGTGTTCACATTAGAAATGACATTCTGACTTTACATGACATCATTACTCACATCTCTGTTCACATCAGAAATGACATTCTGACTTTATATGACATCATTACTCACATCTCTATTCACATTAGAAATGACATTCTGACTATATGACATCATTACTCACATCTCTGTTCACATCAGAAATGACATTCTGACTTCATATGACATCATCACTCACATCTCTGTTCACATTAGAAATGACATTCTGACTTTATATGACATCATTACTCACATCTCTTTTCACATTAGAAATGACATTCTGATTTTATATGACATCATTACTCACATCTTTGTTCACATCAGAAATGACATTCTGACTTTATATGACATCATTACTCACATCTCTGTTCACATTAGAAATGACATTCTGATTTTATATGACATCATTACTCACATCTTTGTTCACATTAGAAATGACATTCTGGCTTTATATGACATCATTACTCACATCTCTGTTCACATTAGAAATCAGATTTGACTTTATTTGTAATCATTATTCACATTTTTGTTATCTCCCTCTAGAAATACCATCTCTCAAAAAAAAATTTTCTGCTGCAGAATACTAGGGGACAACTGCTCTTAAAATTAGATTCTAAAGGTTTTACAAAATAGCCGTAGTTTTTAAACCCGTCTTTTTTTTGTTTTTACAAAAGCATTAAAATAAAATAAATCCAAAAAAAGGATTGTTTTTTTTTTATTCAATCAATGCACAATTTATATCTTGGTTGGTTTTAATACCATTTTTTACATGACTGGCTATATCATGCTTTGCTAAGGTGGTTTACACCATATCTAGCCAGGTTTCAAGCTGCATGACTTAATGAAAATATGAAATCAGTTCTTAATTGAAGGACGCTTATTTCTCACATCATTTCAGTCAACTATGGCAGTAAAAAGATGTTTGCTACCAATATTAATTAATGATTGATGAAGAAATGATAGCCATATTGAGAAGCACATAAAAGCACATGTGCACCTTGAAATTTTCACGCTACCAAACATCCAAACATCAAAGCACATTGTAGTCAGAAAACAAAAGGCATACATGTACATTGTATCAAAATAATGCAAAAAAATAAAAGTTGATAAGTGACACAAACGACTATTTGATTTATGTGTTCTTGAATATATTTAAATGTATACAGCCAGAAAACAGTAAACAAATAATTTTAGCACTTTTAAAAAAATATATTTACATGCATTTGATAACATTTGAGGACAAATCAGATAAATGTGTGCAAATACTGATGCAAATTACAAGAGTAAGATTTATATTTTGTGCTTCACCTACTTCTTCCTGAATTCAATGTTTTGTCATTTGAACTTTCAGTCTGTTTGTCAATGTGACTCTTCTATTTTTTCTCATATTTAATGATCTCACAACATCATGTTTCTGTGGTTTATCTTAGGATGTGGTTCAGGCCAAATGAAAACTGCAAACCAATTGTTACAGTTGCGATGTTTCTGATTGGAACCAAATTCATGAACAGCTTGTACAACAATAAACTTTCACTTGCACAGTACACCTGCCTACCTCACCTTGCTGGAAGCTCCCTAAAAATATAGGAATGGTGGTGGTTGATCCTGACAATGGAATATAAATTACAAAACCAGGTCATGCTGGTTGGAAAGCAGCATCATTTTAGTCTACACATTGTAATGAAACATTACAGTACCACCTGCTTATAAGAGGAATCAACAGACAAATCAAAAACTTGAACATACTTTAGTACAGATCATTAGCAGTCTAATGTTGCTTTTTCTCCATTTATCTGCCACTTGTGGAATGACAGCAAAAAATAAAACATGAAGGGTATTGTGTAAGCTGTGCAGTTCAGAAATTACCCATTATACCACAATATTCAGAGAAAAAACAGAAACTATTCTAACTGCAATTAAGAAATAATAAAATGTTTAATTTGGTTGGGGTTTCTCTTCCAAAACCCTGTCAAGTAAAAATATTCTTTTTTGAATCGGCTATTTGTTGGCAGTCAAGAAATTCCTCAAGGTTTAAGCCAATAAATTTCCTAAATGAAAATGAGTCAGATTGATAATGTTTATATTAGCAGGCTGGGAAAAAAGAAAAGAAAGAAGTAGAAAAAAATTTTGTTGCAAAGATGAAGAAATATTTTTTTTTAAATACAAAATGAAACCAAACAGCTTTTCCTTCAAAATACATGTCATACTTTTTGTTAGGACACTTCTCGGAACAATCAAAATCCTGGGAAATGTCAACATTTCTCCTGGATATATATTGGAGACTACATCAATGAAAATAACACAAATCTAAACAAGCCTATGGTAGGAACTTTACCAGCACAATGTTTTGAGAGTTAGATTTTCTCTGACATTCCAATCTGTGTCAGTGAAATGAGCCTGGGTAATTATATCTCTAAATCCCAGAAGTATCTGACACCATCTGAGTGGAAGTGTTCTGGTTATCAACTCCAAATACAATGACAATTCTTTTTTATATTTAATGTTTCTTTTCTGCAAAACACACAACTGATGATACTGAAAAAATTGTGTACACTTTAATTGAACTCTCTGCCTTACCAACCCTTTATCATAATGGATTAACAGTTCATTTTATTTTTTTTAAAAACAAGGGGTCCATAACTCCAAACAATGAATGACTAAAGCTTGTTGAAAACAGCTTGTTAGTGTCTTTAAATGCATCAGACAAATTGTCAAGAAAAAAGGGAAGTAAGGTCCAACATGCCCATTTGTGTGAAACTCAGTATGATATATGTCAGCAAAGCTTTAAGTGTATTAGACCATCAACTTCAGTCACTCAACCCGCCCCATGTTTCTCTCGTTTTCTCACATCTCTTACACTACACACACAAATATCATTAACATGGAAAACAATGGGAAACTAAGAATAATCTCTTGCAGATGTGGTAACAGTGAAATACTTCAGGGTCATCATTAATGTACATTACTTGCCAAAACTTTTAATGTATATTACTTGCCAAAACTTTCCAGTGTCCTGATGTAGATTAAACAAGGTCAAATTTGCTCTGTCCATGATATCAAAGTGCATGTGATATGATTTAATGACTGAAGGGGGTGAGCAGCAGACTTGAACTGTTCATTTTGTTCATTCAAAATACGTATAAAAAGATTAATTTACACAATTCAAACAACAATTCACCAGCGGTCACCCACTTTTTACCACCAGAATCCCTTGGCACCATCATAAGTGGCTACATTTTATTATTTAAAAAATAAATATGTGTCCAGAACCAATATTTAATTCATACTGTAAGGTGAGAAATCAGATTATCTTTCCCAATGTCTGTTTTCCAGATGTCAGGTTTTCATTACTCAAAGAAGTTGTTGTTGTTGTTGTTGTTATAGGGTTTAACGCCATTTTTCAGCACAAGATAGGCTATATATGGCGGCCAGTATTAATGGTGGAGGAAGAACCTGGGAAAACCACGGAAAGAACCACTGACCCACAAGAAGCTACCGGCAAGCTTTCTCACATGTCTACTCAAAGAAGTGCTGTCGAAAGTACATGTACCACCAAGGTTAGTATTATATATGCCAACGTTTAGAGGAAATGGGGTCAGCAATGTTTTGATAGAGTTTGGGCTTCAAAGAGTCAAGAGGGGGGCATATTTTTTCTATAAAAACATTTGTTGTTGTTTTTTTATTATTACAACTGGACATAATTGTCAAGATCATAACATGGACAGCATAGGCTAAATATAGATTTTGTAGATTAAAAAATACAGAGAAATTAACCCTGAACAAAACAATACCAGACAAAGACCATAAAATCATGTGACAGTACATGTATCATGAGATTGATAAACAAGGAATTTAGTTTGTTCTACAACATTTTGTCTGCCTAATTAAATTGCAATACTCTATAATTAGCAACAGAGGAATAAATTGATAAAAACTTAAAAGTGTCATCACCTAAACAGAGAAAAAATACTCCAGAAGGAAAAGTAATGACAATGGGGAGAGCTCACCTGACAATAAATTTCATGTTGGGAAGACAAATAAACAACGTCGGAACAGATCATGAGAATATTCTGTAGCAGTGGGAAATTGGATTAAATGGAAAGAGAACTATTTTAAATACAAAATAATGTATGTACCAAATTTAGATAATGTTTCTGAATGATTTGGCAATGTTTATGCCAACAATACCCACCTCACATTTCACACATAAAGAATAAGAATTATTAATTTATGTTACCTTGAAATAACTGTTTTTAAGACAAGAACATTTTAATGATTAATGCTACTTTTAAATGAAGATATTAACTGCTTTAATTTATATAGGTTTCTTACCATATATATATACATACATATACAAACACATACATCTCATAAATATAGTCCCCTCTAGAAAGGCCACCTGTCTTATACAGCAACTTTCCCGGTGCAGAAAGGGTGGTCTTATAAGGGGGGGGGGGACCAATGTAGTACCAAAAAGTCATTGAATATGGCAATAATAGTTTGTCAGCAGCAAACATCATACAAAATTTATGTTCATTCTTACAACTTGATGAAAAAAGTTAATCAAAGGTCTTTTCTCAGAGAAATTTTGACTACTTAATTAAGAATGATGTGTCTCACCATTTTATTTGCCTTTCATAGTGATATTCCAGTCTTTGAAGAAATGTGGATTTTTTAAATATTGGCGGGTATTTCTGTAATGTTAAGAGTACCATATATACTAGCTTCCAGCTGGAAATAGGATAGACCATGAGCTTGTCATCACTTAATGCAACTGCATATCAGGGTCAATGTTGCTTGTTCTACTGATTACTCCTAACAAGCTGCACAGACCCAGATCTGCCAGCACATTACGCGATGGCATATCAGGGTCTGTGCAATAAAACAGGCAGTCAGAAAAATACTCAAACAATTGTATTATAAAAAAGGCAATAAGTCAGGAGTTTTGAAATCTAGGCAACAGTAAGCTACTTTAAACATGAAAATATAGTGCTTTGTAAGAGGCATGCAAAAATCAAAGTCCTTCATTCATATATATATATATATATATATATATACACACACACACACACATACATAATGTAGTAATATTTTAGTCTTCTGAGATGCATAATCAATGAGGTATCATAACTGAGGAGTCCTCCCATGGCCTACATTTTGGACTATGGTTTACATACAAATACTGACACAAACAAACAGGAATACATAATCAACACTCAAGCATTAATGGCCTGCCTCTTTTAGGACAATGGTAGAAGTTTATTAGTTATTTTCATACAGCTCATTATTTTACTCTTTTCATCATAAATGACAGGCAAGGTGACGTTTTGCTCAAAAAATTATTCTTACAAAACTTTACATTGAGATGACAACTAGTTGTTTTCTTGTCCTGATACATTTAAGAAAATTAAATAAGGCTGCTACACATGAACAATTCAAACAAAACTGAACACTGACAATGACAAGATGATCTGTGAAGCATCAAAAATCACACAGAGTTGTGGATATCATGACAGGTGAAATGAATGATGTTGTTTTGTGTCCATTCTTTAAGTTAATCCTTGCAATGCAATGTGAATGAATCTTCAGTCATGCTGAAAATGATTTACAATCTCACAGACTTCCACCACTGCTTCCTGAAATAGAAAGAGGATATGATACAATTTTATGAATTTAAAGTAATGTGGGTTAAATTTATAAACTTGAGTTCTTGATTGTGTCGAGTTTTCTAAGGTCGCAGACAAGATAATGTTTCACATTATGACAATGCTGATCATTAGGTAACTGATGTCTCAATTGATCTTTGGTGTTTGGTGTTTGGTCTGAATTGGTGTTTGGTCTGAATTGGTCTTTGGTGTTTTTAGAACACAGCAACAAATGTAGATTATTTAATGCCAAAAGCAATGGTAGCTAACTCTTGCTGATCTCATAGGATTTGAACCCATAACCCCATCAGCTGCAAGTCAGTCATGCTAACCACTTAGCTACCATGGCTCCACTCTCCATTAGTCTGACATACTGGGGTGTGCAATGGGCCTATTCACCATTCCTGAGTCCATAAGGACTTGATGTTTAAATTACTTTACTGTTATTGTACTTCAGTTTTTTAGGATATCTAAATTTTGTTCTAAATTTTGCGCAAATATGAAAATAAAATACACTGAATTCATTTTTATTCATGTGGTATCAGTATTCCTGGATTTCATGGTTGCCACAATCCACAAATTTAAAGACCAAATGAGCAGTAACCCTATCTGAAAACATCAGGAACCCTCCCCCAAAGACCCAATGAACAATGACCCCATCTGAAAACATCAGGAACCCTCCCCCAAAGATCCAATGAACAATGACCCTATCTAAAAACATAAGAAACCCTCTATCAAAGACCCAATGAACAATGACACCATCTGAAAACATCAGGAACCCTCTATCAAAGACCCAGTGAACAATGACCCCATCTGAAAACATCAGGAACCCTCCATCAAAGACCCAATGAACAATGACCCTATCTGAAAACATCAGGAACCCTCCCCCAAAGACATCATGAGCAATGACCCCTATCTAAAAATAATAGGAACTCTCCCCCAATCTGCAAATTTAAAGACCCAATGAACAGTGATTCCCAATCTAAAAAAGACAGGAACCCTCCCCAATCCGTAAATTAAGACCCTATTAACAATGATTCCTATCAAAATATGACAGGAACCTTTCCCCATAAAAGGCATATAGAGAAATTAAGGTACCTATGAAAATAGTGAGAAAAGAAAGAACAAAAATGCTGTTAGCCATAAGATTATTATTCACAGCAAAATTTAAATCCACCAGGTCATTCTAAAGTTATAGATTAAAAATTAAACGGAAAATTTCTAAAATCCTTCTATTAAAGTTAAACAAGTAGGAAAAGATGGAAAATGTTCATTGGAAAAAAAATTTGGACAACATATTGTAAATATATATTTATCAAAAGCTGCTAAGTCATTCTATCAGTCTAAGAGTAAATGTAGCTTAGCCAGAGATGAAATGATTTCAAGAAGAGCAGAAAGGGGTATCAAATAATGTGCTCCCTTTCCCATGTGAAACAGCCATGTGGAATGCATGTAGGAATAAACTGACAATGGCAAGAGACATCATGTAATATATATATGAGTGTGTTTTTGTGTGTGTGTGTGTGTGTGTGTGTGTGTGTATGCCTAAATATGCTTATGTCCTTCATTAAAAAAGTTAAATAAAAAAGCTACATAAAATGTGTTTAAAAAGACTGAAAAATAAAGCCAAAGTCTTGAGACTGTGTGGCCAGGTATTAGAATCCACTCAAGTTATCTTAATACCAAATTAGGTCTGGTTGGCTCAATCTTGAGACTGTGTGGCCAGGTATTAGAACCCACTCAAGATATCTTAATACCAAATTAGGTCTGGTTGGCTCAATCTTGAGACTGTGTGGCCAGGTATTTTGTAAGCACTAACAGATTATGTACTTCTCATCTCTTTTTAATGAAGAGCATATATACTGTGAGCTAAAAGTTGCAAAAGAGAATACAATGTAACAGGACATTACACACAAGCTGTAGTCCTCAGGAACAGCTGTAGTCATCAGGAACAGTCCAGATGAATACATTAATCAGTAATTTTAACTATATTTGGCTGCCAAAATTAATGTGATACTTTGTAACACCAAACACTTGTTTCAACGCTTTGCTCAATGCTTTTTCAACTGTTAAATACAATAATGATTGTCTTTTGTGAGATGCTATTCATTATAACATGATTCTGGATGTAACACATTATTACTATGGACTAAAATTAAACCAATGCAATTGAACTGATCTATCAAATGTAAGACAATATAGACTGAAGGCAACTTGTTAGTAAAATATCAAACAGAAAAGAAGCTCCAATACTTCTCAAATCCAGTAATCACAAAAAGATGAAAAATGTTATCTTTCCCATCTGTAGAAAATAGAGATGAAAAGAAGAAACTCACCACTTATCTCCCTTGACCGCCACTACATGGCTGTCACTGTTTACTCAAGGTTAGCAATACATCAATAGGGATGATCACATTTGCAGAGAGCTATGGGAGGATTTAATAATTTAACAGTAATGTGATTGAGTAAATAGTCTCTGAGAAATATAGTTTGCCAGAAGATATGCTTTCTCCATTGAATATATTCCCTGATCACATTATTGTCAAGAGAAAAGGTATTTACAGTAGGCAATACAGAGCAATCTACCGTAACCTTAGTTACCCTTCAAAGGAAAAGACAGTGTTCCCTTTATGAGCATAAACCACACTCCTAAAATGATACCAGCACAACTAACAGTCATGAAAGCCTTGACAACCATACATGTAAGAGAAAAATGAAACAAAAAGTGTTTTTTTCTTCTATCTAAGTGAAATTCCAGGTAAATCCAATGAAAGTGATGTTGTAAACCCAAGGTAAGGTTTAAGCAGGTCAAAAGATGTCCTGGCTTGCAGCTACCAGACATACCAAACTCATTTCTTGTCTCTGCGAAGCTAGATCATAGGGAAAAAAGCTTGAGAAGGTCAATTGTACCTGTCAGCCAATTGTTTATGTTTCGTCACGGATCAAAACAATTTGAAAACAAAGGCTTGCAGAGATGGCTCTGATTTCATGAGCTGAATCTAATTTGTTGAGATCACATAGTATGTGTATGTGATTTGGATTTTTAACATTGCTATAACAATTTTTCAGTCCTATCACTATGATGTCTTCAGTGTGGCAAATTAGTGATGTCTAGCACTGGGGCATAATGCCACAGATATGTAACATCATGTCCCACCCAGTCACATTATCCTGATACCAGGCCAACCAGCTATAACACTAACCTCTTAATGCTGAACGCCAAGCGAGGTAGCTGTTAGTACAATTTTTACAAGTCTTTGGTATGATTCACCCAGGGTTCGAACCCATGACCTGCCACTTCTGAGGCAGATGCTCTAACCACTCGACCACTGGTGTGGTCGAGATCCCATAGTATGTATTACATGCTCTCTTAAGACATGAAGCAAGGGCTTGAATTGTTATTTTCTCTTTCCCTGGCTTCACCAATAGAACAAGTCTTTATCAGGCCCCAAAGTACTTCTTATCCACTGCAAGTAATGTCTGAGAGCACAAAGTAGGTCCTTCACTGCCACCTCTTAAGTCTCGTCAATGGAAGAGAGGGTATGGATGACCACTTTTTTTATTGCTCGCTAACAGCAACCTGTTCTTTGCTACAAAACTTGGTTCTGTCATTAAGATCATGAAACCATCTGATCAGAACTAGCAATAGCATGGGTCCACAGAAAGGACATGCAATCCATTCACCCAACATACCAAAGCTAAGACTATCAGAAAACACGTTCTACATTATAGCCGTATGAACAAAGTTCTGGCTAAAGGTTCAAACTGAACTGAACTGAACCATGTCAACACCCATGACAGATGCCATTTAGGAAACTGGGGAAGAGATTTTGGCATATTTAAGTCAAAATTTAAAAACATGTCTGATAAACCCTTATCATAACCAATATGCATTCTGTTAACATGCCTGAATGTGTCTGATATCATGGAGCAGTAACCTTTGATAATTAAATTAGGGCCAACATTTTCTCCACAATAAGTCAGAGGAAAAAGTGCTGGAAATCCATTTATTGTACATAATATGAAAACTGTCAATTTTAATACTGGTGCGAGTTTAGCCATCAACTCAACAGTTTATCAAGAATATATGAAATCTATTAATCTTATTATCAATATTATTACTTTTTACCAATTCTGGCATCCTCCACAAGTGCTATTATGGAAAATAGATATCTTGTAGCTTTTATAAATCTGTGACAAAGTATACTACTGAGAAAAAGTGAGATGTTGAGAATAATCACATTTGTAAGCAAATTATGTTTCGCTGAGAATACGTTCCCCAAACACATTACATTAGGAATATTAGCCTTCTACCTCACAAACCCAGCCCTACAAAAAGACAGAAATCATCTTTTTCTAATCTCAATAGGCAAGGGCAATAACTCTTGTCAATTACTTCCCCTTGACACCACCAGGTGTCAAGTTTTAGCTGAGTAAGATACTAATGCAGGTGCTCACATGGCATGGTAGTTGGAAGGGATTTTAAGTAATGTGATTGGGCAAGTATTCTCAAGGAAACATAATTACTTGAGCATTTGTTTTCTCCTTTGAATATGTTCCCCAATCACATTATGTTAGGAGAATAAGAGGATACTAAGCATCCGCCCTCTACCACAGGAATCCTTCTGGGGAACAATAGCTGGATTCCCCATTAAATGATAACCTGTTCTAATCACATAATCAACACAGCCTGGGGTCAACTGACATGTGACCCTATCATAAGGTTACAAAGATGAATACTGAAATCTTCCTATCTCCAAAATTTCCCTGGCAAATCCAAGGAAGCTATCAGGCTATGTTGATTTATCTAGATGGGTCTGGTAACTGTATGTGCTGCCAACACTGGACCTACCAGATATTGATCTAGATGGGTTTGGTAACGGCTGTGCTGCCACCACTGGACCTACCAGATTCATGGTTTGCCTCTGTGATGATAAACATCTGAGATGAAGGCTCAAGAAGGTTGACTGCATGCCAGCCAACAGCTTCTATTATATCTTGGATTGAAATGTTGCATTCAAAGGTGAGGCTTGCAGAGATGGCTCAAAGCTTCTGGGCGGTAATCTTCATGAGGTGATTATAATCTGGTAAGACATCAGAGTACACCAAGTGTACAAACCAATTCAGCCAAGAAATGTGGCTTGAGAGGTGATATACTTTGTTCCGGCTCACACCGGAAGGAAGATGCATCTGCATGTGTCATGACTTGTCTCTGTGTGTTTCAAATAGTGCTTGAGAGAGCATACAGGATCTTGCAAAGCTGCTATCTCGTGACCTGTCTGTGGAAGATAGCAAGCGATGACACTTTGAACACTGACAGATGGTAACCTAATTTGGGCTACAAAGATTGGTTGGGTCAAGAGAACCACAAAACCCAACAATCTGAACTGAAGAGTTTGGGTTGACATAAAGGACACACAGCTCACTTACCCTGCATGTGGAAGCTAAAGCTATCAGGAAATATTACTTATATGATAGTGACTTTAGCAAACTGTGGGCTAGAGGTTTAAACGGATTCAAATTGATCCATGTTAAAACTCTTGATTGGATCCAGATTGAGGTATTTATGACAATTGAGAGCAAAATGGTATAAAAGATCCAACAGGTCCATATCCTGCCCAAAATCATGTCTGCCATGATGCCAGAATGTGTCCAATATCATGGGGTGGTAGATTTGATAGAGATCAGGGCCAACTGTCTCTCCTCAATAAGATAGAGAAAGAAGTCAGCCAGCTGAGGGATTAAGGCATGAAGAAGGACAATCTTGTTGGTAAGGCACAAATCCCTGAAAACATGCCACTTTTCCTTGTAAGCTTCAGAGTAGAGGGCCTTCTTGCTCTTGAGATTCTCTCCACCATTGAAGGTTTGAATTGTTTGTCTACCAATATTGTTTGTCTACCAATATTGTCCTGACAGAGCTGAACATGCATAAAAAGAGGTCTATCGTGGCATGGAAGGATTACCCATAACATGGTTGCTGGAGAAAATTCAGACTGGCCGATATCAATCTGGTGATATCTTACACTACAATGAGTAGATTGGTAACCCAGGACTTGTCCCATCTGAGACAGAGACAGACTATCAGAATCATCTTGCCATTCTGACATTATCACTGCTGGATGGGAGGCAAATGCTCGCAACCCCTCCTAAATGATTAACAGTGCATCCACAGCCCAAGTTAATGGGACTGGAACTGGAGAGACAAAGGTGTGTAGCTTGTGATTCCACCTATTTGCTAAGAGGTCAATAATCAGATGCCCCAATAATGCACATGACTGATTGAAGGTGAGACCATCCTGTGTGAAGGAGAGACCATCCTATGTGAAGGAGAGACCATCCTGTGTGAAGGACTTGAACTGTTCGGGGTAGAATGTTAGCCAAGACATTGAATCTGGTGGGAATGTGTCTGATTTGTACATTGATATGGAGAATGTTGCACTAATTTAGAAACTGCCAAATCAGAACACACAGGTTAGGTATTTTGGTACCTCCCTGTTTGAGCTAGATCCCCACCACAGAGTTGTCAGAACTAACAAGGACCAGTTTTGCCTCTGAGTCGATCTTTGATAACAGCCTTCATTTCTAGGATGTTGATGTGTAGAGACAATTCCCCTGGCTCCCTATAGTTGCTGACAGCAGTGAAAGTCAGCAGCAGATGGGCACCTGAACCATGTGGACTGGCATTGGTATCTACTGTTATTTCTGCTTGGAGCATCTCCAATGGGATTCCCATGGTCTGCCAACCTGGTTGAACCAATGATGTAGGAATAATCATATCTCAGGCATGATCATGAAAGTTTGATCACATAAAAAAGACTGAGTCATACTGATTAAACCAATGAGTTATAAAATAACTCTCTCGCTGAAATCCAAGTCCTGCTGGAAATGGACTCGATGAGCTGGAGTCAACAATTCTGTTTACATGAACATGAAGAAGTCGCAAGAGGTTCTGATTGGTTAAATCTTCTATGTTTAGATGGACAAAATTCTGGGATGGATAAAGGTCCAACCTTTACCGGTTCACTAGAAAGATTGGATGATATAAAAGAGAGATCTCACCATATTTTTCTGGAGGATGTCTGGATATGCTGCCATTGTTGTAGATGAGTCAATCTGAACATGGTGATGATGTAATCCATTATCTCGGTAAAATCCCAAGGGTTGATGTTGAGGCCAAATGGAGAAGTCTGAACTGATAAAGTGTGTTATGATAAGCAAAGACAGAAAATGTTTGTGACACGGGGTTGATAGGGATCAAGACTGATGGCATACTTGTCCCATCGAAAGGTGAGGCAGGTTGAACTTGCCATCTTCATCCTGAATTGTTTCAGGTGACTCAAGATGATGATTGCTTTCAGAAAAAGAAATATCCTTGAATAAAACCCCAGTGGTCTCGTTATGGATAGCAGGCTAATATTCCTAATACAATGTGGAAGATTGGGGAAGGAATCTGAATGAGAAATGTCTTATCTGATTTGTACCCTACCTTCAATTTCATTACCTGGCACAATTACAATCTAACTTAATTCCTTCATATCATGCACTTTTCAAGCATACTTTACTTAGCCCCTGCATACTTTGAAATTTGGAAAAATGCCATCACAAATGCAAGTACGATCTCCATCCATGCTATTTTTGAAGCCTAACTGTAATAATGACGTAATCAATTTGGACTCTTACGCAGGTAACAAAAGTCATTTTATATACACTGTATACAACATGCAAGGCTATTATTCTTATTAGAACATAATTCATTTCTACCTGGAAATTTCACTTACCTCCTGAACCAGGCGGTTTATTATCCGACTGCTTGAACTGTCGTTTCAATTGTTCTACTAATTCTGGATTCTGCTGCTGCATTTGCTGAGCTAGTTGTTGGCCCCTGAAATAATAATAATAATAATAACAATAGTAAGAGCCAATTCCATGGCTTAAAATTGATAATCCCCATGCATTTTACTACATATCTTCTTATTCCATACCCCACCCACCTCTCAACACTGACCTAGGACCATAACATCACAGTCATGTTATGTCTGGATGTTAAGAGTTTGGTCAAGAAATATTCAGGAACATCAGTCTTCGAAATTTTTGTGTATTTAACAGACACCCCCATCAAACAGATACCCAATCCCTTTCAATTAGATAAGAAACTTAAAAAACACCCCCATCAAACAGATACCCAATCCCTTTCAATTAGATAAGAAACTTAAAAAACACCCCCATCAAACAGATACCCAATCCCTTTCAATTAGATAAGAAACTTAAAAAACACCCCCATCAAACAGATACCCAATCCCTTTCAATTAGATAAGAAACTTAAAAAACACCCCCATCAAACAGATACCCAATCCCTTTCAATTAGATAAGAAACTTAAAAAACACCCCCATCAAACAGATACCCAATCCCTTTCAATTAGATAAGAAACTTAAAAAACAATCCCATCAAACAGATACCCAATCCCTTTCAATTAGATAAGAAACTTAAAAAACAATCCCATCAAACAGATACCCAATCGCTTTCAATTAGATAAGAAACTTAAAAAACAATCCCATCAAACAGATACCCAATCGCTTTCAATTAGATAAGAAACTTAAAAAACAATCCCATCAAACAGATACCCAATCGCTTTCAATTAGATAAGAAACTTAAAAAACAATCCCATCAAACAGATACCCAATCACTTTCAATTAGATAAGAAGCTTAAAAAACAATCCCATCAAACAGATACCCAATCCCTTTCAATTAGATAAGAAGTTTAAAAAACACTCCCATCAAGATGATATAGTTCTTTTATTTTATTGCAGACAACAGTAATGTTTTCCAAAAGACTGGAAAAAGTTCAAAATTAATAAATTTTCTTTAACACTCATCTCCAGTTAGTGATATACTGTGATTTTAATGTGTGCATGTGATAATTTTATGACCAATAATCCAATTTAACCATTTTGACATTTTCATCAAAAGTTGATCAATAAAATCATTTGGTGAATAGCATATTAGATTAGAAATGGTTTTGAGAAATTTCAACACATAATTCTGAAAAACACATCTGCAGCACAGTTAAATATGAATTTAGAGTTAAATCTAGCTGTGAGACAATAGCCATGTCCTCCCTGCAGTTTACAAAATGTTTTGATAAATTTTTTTACATCTGAAGTAGTCCTGAGAGTCCATCTGGTGCACCACCACCACCACCACTGCTGCTACCACCACCACCATCACTGCCACCACTTGGTTGTTGTGTAGCACCAGACATCATTTGGGCCATCCTAAAATGAAACAGTAGAATTATATCCTGAATGTGGGCATACTACGGGAATAATACACAAGAACTGTGTCATCCACAGCGAATATCTACTGAGTTACCATTCAATTTGCCAGAAAGATTTCTACATAAAGGACACTTTCTCAAAGGGACATTTCTGGAAGCATTATTACACAAAAACAAACTCTATAATTCAAGTTTGTTAGCTAGTATTTTATTTTTTGCTGGAAAATATTCTCCATACTAATGATTCTGTTATCTTTAATGGGCTGTTTTACGTATTCTCGTACTGTTAATATTTCTACTCTAACACAGCCTACAGACCACTATTTTCTCCTCTTATTTCAAGAATTTGCACCATGTTTATAATTTTAAATGTTTATATAAAAACTCATCTGTTGATGCCATCCAACATAGTTATACACATGATAAAAAAACTTGTACATCCTCCATGAAGCCACCTTTTCAAGGAAAATAGACTTGAAATTAACAAGATAATCGTGTCTACTTACATTTGTTGCATCTGAGGATTTGTCATAAAATTCTGTGCCTGTAATTAAGAAGAATCATTTTATCAGGATATATTTTATTATACTGTTATCTATCATAAATATCTTTATAACTTCTTTGGCTCTTTAATATTTTAGCAGGAAAAACAAAAAATCAAAGAGAAAGCATTTTTAGTCAATACAAAGAAAGTCCCAAATAGGCCTGGTATCTGACTTACATAACTTAAATGCTGACCATTCATTATGTAGGTAAATGTAGTATCAAATGTCAATGGTCAAATGTAAGATCAACACATTAGTACACACAGATGTTGCTCTGATCAAAGTCATCCATGGTCAAATGTAAGATCAACACATTAGTACACACAGATGTTGCTCTGATCAAAGTCATCCATGGTCAAATGTAAGATCAACACAGTACACACAGATGTTACTATAATCAAAGTCATCCATGGTCAAATGTAAGATCAACACAGTACACACAGATGTTACTATAATCAAAGTCATCCATGGTCAAACATAAGATCAACACAGTACACACAGATGTTACTATAATCAAAGTCATCCATGGTCAAATGCAAGATCACCACATCAGTACATGTAGATCTTGCTCATTATCAAAAGTCATTCATGACCAAATTTAAGATCACCAAATTAGTACATGATTCCTGCTCAGTATCAAAATCATTTGTGATCAAATGTAAGATAACCACATCAGTCCATGTAGATCTTGCTCATTACTGAAGTCATCCATGATCAACTATACGCTCTTGCTCATTATCAAAGTCGTCAAAGATCACCACATCAGTACATGCTGATCTTACTCATTACAAAAGTCATCCATTATCAAATATAAGATCACCACATCAGTACATGTAGATCTTGCTCATTATCAAAGTCATCCATTATCAAATATAAGATCACCACATCAGTATATGTCGATCTTGTTCATTATCAAAGTCATCCATGATCAAATATAAGATCCTGCCATTATCAAAGTCATCAAAGATCACCACATTAGTACATGCTGATCTTGCTCATTATCAAATCTTGCTCATTATCAAAGTCATCCATGATCAAATAAAAGATCAACACATTAGTACATGTAGATCTTGCTCATTATCAAAGTCATCCATGATCAAATATAAGATCAACACATTAGTACATGTAGATCTTGCTCATTATCAAAGTCATCAATGATCACCACATTAGTATGTGTAGATCTTGCTCATTATCAAAGTCATCAATGATCACCACATTAGTACATACAGATCTTGCTCATTATCAAAGTCTCCTAAGATCGCCCTATTAGTATATACAGATCTTGCTCATTACTGAAGTCATCCATGATCTTAAGGGTATAACTACAAATATAAGTGAGACCAATATTGGATCAGAATTATGGCTTCCAGAGTGATAACAAGCCAATCTGATGCAAAAATGACATCATTAATATGAATAGATCTCATTCATTATTCAACTCAACCGACATTTTCATGACATAAGCTCATATTTAAATCTGACTAGATATGTGGACTCCATAATGATAACAAGGAAATGTTTTATGGAAAAACAATGTACATCAAACATCTGCACAACACATGATGGATGAAGGACCCACTGCCCAATATCAGAAGCTCACACCATACATGAAAAATCATAATCAAATCATACCTTCAATTGAAACAATGAATGCCTTAAAAGCTCTAAGTTTCCACAGGTCCAACACAGATGTCTTTTTGAACTTATTTAAAAAGGGAGAAATCTTTCGAATGTCACACAAACTAATGAACTTCACTAGAAATGTGAAAAAATGAACCTATTGATAAAATAAATTCCTCACTTGTTTAAAAGCTATTGAATAGTAAATGGAAAATAGGTTCAAAATGTGGCATGAAATAAGTGAAATTAAAGGGGATGAATTGAAACTAATTAACTCATAGCAGTAAAACTCCTCTCTTGCCTTAGGATGCATAGGAAACAAAGTAATCACTGATAGGAAACAAAGTAATCACATATAGGAATCAAAGTAATCACTGATAGGAATCAAAGTAATCACTATAAGCTGAACTCAGGTAAAATCGTCCCCATCAAACCATTTACAGGAAGAAACCTCTCCACCTTATGATGCAGGATATGAGAGAAACCCAACCAATTCTGAAACAGTTATTTATATTTCCTGCAGTATGGTTGGGGGAAAATAGAGCGTTACAAATCACTAACAACAGTAGTCCCAATTTTTTTATTACAACTGTTTTTTTGCTCACAGGGATTGTTATTTATACTAAGAAGTTCATTGTCAGTGAGTGTTCTGTCCCTATAAATGTGTCATCGTCAGTGAATGTTCTGTCACTATAAATGTGTCATCGTCAGTGAATGTTCTGTCCCTATAAATGAGTCATCGTCGGTGAGTGTTTGTCCCTATAAATGTGTCATCGTCAGTGAATGTTCTGTCCCTATAAATGTGTCATTGTCAGTGAATGTTCTGTCCCTATAAATGGGTAATCGTCAGTGAATGTTCTGTCCCTATAAATGTGTCATCGTCAGTGAGTGTTCTGTCCCTATAAATGTGTCATTTCTGTTTCTAAATACCATATATACTTGCTTAGAAGTCAAATTCAACTGCAGACTCAGATCTGCCATTGCATAATGCAGGCAGATCTGGGTCTATGCATTTTGTCAGTACAACAAAACAACATAAGACTATGATCTGCTGAAACATTATGCACCAGCAGAACAGGGTCTATGTTGTTTGCAGCTGGACTAAACTTATAAGGAAGTATATACCATAGGTGTGTGGATTACTGAATATCATCCTATGTGTAAAGACCTAAGTATTTGTCAGCAAGCACCAAAGTTACTGTCCTTTGCCACACCAAGTCTTGAAATGTTGATGCTATTCAAATCTGTACACAGTAAGCACAAAGTGTATTGATCCTCTAGCTGTGCTTCTCTCGCCAGTTGTAACTGTCACTTAGATCCACTGCATGAGTGCCTACTGTTATGTATATTTGATTTAATTTATATTTGATTTAATTTAATTGTTTGTTAGTTTTAAAAAAATTTATATTCCATTACATGCTATTGTAATGTAACTTTATTTACTGGATTTGACATTTTCCAGAAATTCAGTTCAGTTCTATTTGACCTGACTGTTTTTCGCAAACAATAATAGAAACTTTGTATCTAATGGTGACCTAGTTCCTGACCTTGATTCAGAATCAGTAAGAGTTGATGTAAACAACTTTTTTTTTTATTTTTTAATTCTTTCTCAGAGTAAGATTCATAAAGTGAAATCGAAGCCATACTTGGAGTACATGACAAAAAACATGTATCAATTAGGTTTTTCCAGGCATCTGTTTTGTGCTGTAACTCGATTTATTATTGATGTTTTGAGAAAGAATAGTTATTACTTGCTTTAACACTGGAGATGTCCAGGTGTTTTATCTTGTGACCAGTTTTTTGGGCTAATTATTTTGTTTTCTTCAAATTATTTGGATTCCAAGATATTATTTTCCCCTGGAAATACCTGTGCTCTAAATTAATTATTGGATGAAGACAGTTATCGAGATTTACACAGAATTCAAACACTGGAATATTATTTTCTGTGATTCAACAAAGAACTGTTGTCACATCAGTACGACGCTGACCACAGCATATGTCATTGCCTTCCATTTTTGGATTTCATCAGGATTCAAACACAGTTTCATTAGAACTTTTTATTACTAGGACTTTTATTTTTTAATTCTTGGATTATTCTTGGATTTTTTTTGGATTTGATTCATAAAACCGTATATTTTTTCCCTCATTTTTACCTTGTTTTCTAGGGAAATAAATTATTTGTTAAATTTTACAAAGCTTGCTGTCTTCACTCTTTTCTTGTTACTGTTGAAAAGACTAAACACGTAACACTTCTATCTGACCAGTTTGTGGATTACCTCAAAATCCATAGAGGACATGCTGCAGGTGGTAAGATCCTGGGTGGTAAATCAATTAAGTCTATTACCCAACAGCAGGCCTGTTTTCATCTTTAAATCCTGGAGACTTCATTGGGATGTAATTCAGTGAATACAACATAGACTTGAGTGGAAAATGGTCAGTACTTTGTGTGTACTGCAGACACACAATGCAGCATATTAGTATTTGTTATCTAGTAACATAGACTGTTATTAAGTGAAGAAATCTCCACCAGTCTCATTCACAACTCCATATGAATCTTTCATTTGTTACTCACCATGTTCATTATTGCTGGATTATTCAACATTGACCGTAAATCAAAATTTCCCGAACCCATTGGTCCCATGGAAAAGCCAGCCTGTAAATATTAAACACAATGAAAAGCTGATATGCATTGTTAATGCTTCTGATAAAAATAAAATGAGCACTGAGTCTTGCAAGTTGAATTATCACAAATGTAACTAACAAAATTACAAATTTTATCAAGTTTTATTTATGACATGAACATCAAGTTTAGGACTGAAACTGACAACTTTGCAAACTGATTATATGTTCAAATAATACATACTTATCTTGTGTCAAAGTCGTCTGCAAAATATTTTAAATGATGAGAAAAGATGAAAAGATGACCTATTGATCTATACATCATCACATGGAGATAGATGAAATGAATGTTTGATTAACAACATGAGAAACAAAAACCACATTGTTGCACTCAAATTAAATCAAAAGATGACAATCACAGAAAAATTAAGTCAAAGGTTCAAGAAAATAATCAACCATAATGCTATTTCGGCACTTTAAAAAATATTCCTGTTAGTGATTTATAGATCATTTATCATCAATGAAACAAGAATCCCATGAACAGACTGATGACATACTGGCTATTCCTATTGTCCCTATACAATAACACCTTCCCTTGTCCATATACAGGCAAAATATTTCCCATGTTCAATTCTCCATTGTCCATATATTGCCCCAGGGTGTTTTTGACTGGGATTTCCATTGTCCGTATATACTGCCCCATGACCTTTTTGACTGGGATTTCCATTGTCTGTATATCGCCCCATGGCCTTTTTGACTGGGTTTTCCATTGTCTGTATATCGCCCCATGGCCTTTTTGACTGGGTTTTCCATTGTCTGTACATCGCCCCATGGCCTTTTTGACTGGGTTTTCCATTGTCTGTACATCACCCCATGGCCTTTTTGACTGGGTTTTCCATTGTCTGTACATCGCCCCATGGCCTTTTTGACTGGGTTTTCCACTGTCTGTATATTGCCCCCCTATTACTACTGAGGTGTAACAATAACAAGGTTTCTCATGAGTCCTGCCATAGTTGCCATACTGAATATCAGAGGTGCATAATTTCCATTCAGTACCATTTATACATCATAAGTCTTCTGGTGAAAGAACACTAAATATGACCAGTCAAGAAAGTAATAAGATTTGCCTGACTGCCACTGTAGTGACCATATTGGAGATCAGATGGGTACCATTTTCATTTATGACCAGCTAGACATCATAAAAGGTCCTTCACTGAAAACCACATGCAGATATAATCATTCACTCATTAAGGTAACAGGATTGTCAAGATTATCACTCTGGTGGCAGCCATACTGGATGTCAGAAGTAGTGATATATTGGAGGTCAGAAATATGCACTGTTTTCATTTAGGATCAACTAGACATCATACAGAGTTTTTAAGTAAAGATCCCATGCTGATATGACCATCCATTCAAGAGGAGTAACAATACCAAGATTCTCAAAATGGCAGCGGATGGAATCACGTTAGATGCACAAGCAGCATCATTTTCATTTAGGACCAACTAGACACTATAAGAAGTCACCAACTCAAAACCTCATGTCAGTATGACCTTACATTCAGAAGGAGTAGCAATAGCAAGACCACATTGGGAATCAGATTGGCACCATTTTCATTTAGGATTAACTAGACATCATAAGAAGTCTTGAAACCCACACACTGATTTGGCCACAAATTCAGAAAAAGTTGTGATAACAGGATTTTCGAGATAGTTATTTAGCAGCCATATTAAACATCAGATTGGCATCATTTTCATTTATGTGCTAAAGTAACCTCAAAGATTACTGACTGGATACACTGGACAACATGTCTTGGTGATGTCCTTTGTTTACCTTTTTCTGACCCCTATGACACAGGTATGATTATTGATATCAGCCATTCTTTAAAAAAGTATCTAGGCATGGGGTGGAGGATTTCTGTCGGATCAGTTAATCCTAAAATTGAAGAAAACAGTTGTTTCCCAAAATTCTGATCCTAAAATTGTACAATACAGTTATTTTCCAGATTTTATCTTTTGCTGTACTGACTGTGGAGAAGCCATTAATACTTTTACAATCAGAGACTATCCAAATAGCAGCTAGGATGATTTTAAACATCAGAAATATTTTAAAATGTACATCATCAATTTTCAGCATTCTTAGAGGGATATCTATTAAAGATTACATTATATTTATTAAAGCTGTTCTTACAATTTCAGGGTCTTTAATAATCAAGCACCAAGGCATCTAAATAAACACAAGTCGACAGTCAAATGAAAACAATTGATTCATACATGCCAAAAGTTCAGAGAGAATATTTTATGATATCTTTTCCTTACACATGGAACAGATTGCAGGATGGTAAAGATCTGCTCTCACACTAACACAACTTTCTCAGGAAGACAGTCAATATTTATACGCAGTTAGACAAATTTTCAGACAGGTGAAACGAAATATTATGTACTGCTAATGTTAACTTGGAAAATTTGCATTTGAAAGTTTCAGAAACTGCAGTTCCAAACCATACGGATGTCAACAGCTTCTTGCTAGATGTCTCAGCTTGATATAATCTTGGGGTTTATTCACATGGGCTTAGCAATTATCTCTCCCACAGTAAGCACTACTCAAAATGACACACTATGATGTTCTATAACTGTTATTGTTGCCTTACTTGATTTTCTCCTATCATAACTAAGAAGCTGAATACTTTTGTTCTGTGTGAACATTTTAAGGGGTGGATTGTCCCTTTCATCTTGAGCATGCTTTCATATGTTTGTCATTTCTAGATAACGCTATAATGAAAAAGCCAAAGATTGATTATGAAGTCATTCTGCATGAAAAACATGGTCAGTTATAGAGCATCTCAAATGGCTAATGATTTAATATTGAATTTATGAAACAAGTTGAATAATGTCCAGCTTCTGTGAGCCTTGGCAAGCAATAGCTGGACATTATTCAACGAGTTTAATAAATTTAATATTAAATCATTACCCATTTGTGATTCTTTTTATCACAAAGTTTTTTTTCAGTGGAATTTCTGACAGACATTGCACCTTTCATTTGTTGTGTATAAAAAATAGTCCCAAACAAAGTTGAACTAGTATTAACGTTTAAAAGTAGATTATGCATTTCTTACAATCTACAAGTCAAAGAACAAATGTCCTACCAAATAAACAGAACATTTTACACAGATAAAATCATTTTCAACAAAATATCCAATGCTCGTGATGTCAGATTGTTTGATGCAGTACCGGTTAGAATGCAGTAGACGGTCCATGTTTACATAACTTAACATGTCACTTTCACAACCAAACATTATATTGTTGTAATATTCATTTGAAAGGTTTCCTGGATGCAGAAATTCTCATTTACTATAATGTATTTGTGTGGACATCTGCAGTGTCCGTCTTGGAACAGCTGAATACAGAATATGTACAAAAATTTCATTCTGAGTCTGAATCACATCACACATTTACCGCTTAAATATGCAGTGGTTGGATAAACTTCTGTCAGAGGTGAGTTTATTTACTTCTGTATGTTAACACTTACACCGTGCTTGTATATAGGGTGGATTCCATGCTTCAGGTTTACCACCCTCCTCCAACCCCAACTGACATGATTCGCTATGAAATGCGCAATACCCTTAGTTTTACTTGTTGTTGTTGTTCTTGTCTTGGGGTTTTAGCCATTTTTCATGTTATGATATGTTATACATGACATAACAAGCCCCTGCAGTGGTAAATTGGCCCTATTCAGACAGATGAGACCACCACCCCCAATTCCATTTGTTGTTGTTGTTGTTGTGGAGTTTAACGCCATTTTTAAGCACAAGATAGGCTATACATGGCAGCCAGTATTAATGGTGAAGAACCAGGAAAAACCATGGAAAGAACCACCGACCCACGAGAAGCTACTGGCAAGCTTTCTCACATACTCCCATAGGCTGAACCCGAGACTTGAAACCCACGAAGACAGAGGTGAGATGGCAGTGATCCATAACAGTGAGTGCTTTAGACCACTCGGGGCCACCAATTCCTTTTGTGAATTGAATTTTAAAAATGCCAGCCAAAATGTTCATTCATAGCAAAACATAACAGAAGGCAGGGTTAAAAAAGTTTTCCCCACAATGACAGCCAATCAGTGTAGAGAATACTGCAAAATAATTTCATGGGCTTATTTGGACCAATCAGAATCACATAAAGTGATATGTTCACATGTTATAATATCAAAAATATGAAACTGCACACACAATAGGCAAAGTGTACCAACTATGTGATAATGCATTACACTATAGGCAAAGTGTATCAACTATTTGATAATGCATTACACTATAGGCAAAGTGTACAAACTATTTGATAATAAAACATATGAGGTACTCCCATAAAATTAATCTCATTCCATAACCAATTAAACTGAATCAGATATGAAAACTCAGATCCTGACCAAATCTGGCCAAGCCAATATCCAGATTTGACCATGGTGATCATATTTTTTATTTTTTTTATTATTCCATAAGTTCAAAATATAAGGGTCATTTTAGTAAGATTTAAATTCAAACCATACAGGTTGGAAGGTCAAAAGTCAAACCATACAGGTTGGCAGGTCAAAAGTCAAACCATACAGGTTGGCAGGTCAAAACTCAAACCATACAGGCTGGCAGGTCAAAAGTCAAACCATACAGGCTGGCAGGTCAAAAGTCAAACCATACAGGTTGGCAGGTCAAAAGTCAAACCATACAGGTTGGCAGGTCAAAAGTCAAACCATACAGGCTGGCAGGTCAAAAGTTAAACCATACGGGTTGGCAGGTCAAAAGATGTTAAACAAGCACATAATGAATCAGCTTTAAATAAATTACATTTCTGATATTATAAGAACTGTATACTTGACAGGTGTGATATATCTATATGACAAGACTATATAAACTGTGTATAATTTGTATTCTGTTATATTGAATTTTTTAATGCAGCAGATGTTAACCTTGTAGATTCTTTACTAATTACATGTATATTTATTTTAATTGCAAGACAATAATGCAAACTAGCTGTTAGATAAATATATCACAATGGATAAATAAACATTATTTTATTGTTAATATTATTACTTGGGCCATGCAAAAAAAACATGTTAGATGTATTTTTGAATAATTTTGGAATGATACCAAAATGAAAATAAAAAGCATAATCAGCAAAGGAGAAAGAACATTCAATTTATTTTTAACCATTTTTCATTTACTTTTAACTCTGCCGCAGGGTGCATGGGATAAATGAGGTGCAAAGATATTTGTGGAACCTTACTAGAAATATAAAGCCCATGACCACATAATTTCATGTAGTCTTAAACAAAAATTATGCACAATGAACTGCCATGGCTAGTCTGCAATGGTATAATCCAAAAACACATGAAAAGCCTCCAGAATGTGAAAAGATTGTAGCTTGACCCACTCTGAAGATTGCAGCTTGACCCACTTTGAAGATTGCAATTTGACCCACTTTGCATGTGGTGAATAGTATCCTCCAAGATGAATACACCCATACAATCTGAAGATCGTACATACAACAGTTTCACTGATGCCTAAGTCATCAAAAAATTTATTCCTATGTCTCATCAATGCTTCATAGACAAGATAAAAAGCATGGGGAGAGTAATCTGGTAAACATCAACTACAAAATATTTCCACAATGGTGATTAACTTACTATCAAGGCAATTTATTTTTAAATATACTATATTAAGCTGATCAACCTAGTTTCAGGCCATTTCAATATATCTGCAATTGGTCATAGAAGTAGGCGGAAGTATACATGACAGGAATTGTTAAACAATTACAATCTGGCACACATTTTGATTCTTACATTCCACCTAGTAATGATTTTCACAATATTCACAAGAAATGTGTAAACTGAATAAGAATGCCCCACCATTTGAACAAAGTCACTAAAGCATAAAACATGGGTTACACTAACCTACTTTTGTTAAAAATGTTGTAACCACCAAGAAACATCTACAAAGTTGTACGACCCTGCATCCAAATACAAAAAAGGAGCTTACCCAATGGCAAAACTTAACCAAAGTCATTGCAATTAAACATACTGGTCAGTCACATAATTTATGCGGTAGAGTGTTGTACTCACCAAAAATGCAACAGTGCATAAAAGATGGCTTCCATTCAAAGCTTAGAAGAGCTTAACAGAAATAGGTAACAATATTCTTCCACTATTGTGCAGTAGCATTACAAAAAATGACACTCTTAAATGAAAATTGTGATCTTAAATGACCCGACTTACAGCTGCTGCCTGCTCTCTAAGCTTCTGTTCAGCAATCTCAAGGTTGTTCATGTAACTCTGGTTCCCTGGGTCCAGCTCTAGTGCTTTATTGTAGCATTCTACTGCACTCTCATGGTCATCTTGTGCTGTGTATGCAATGCTGCAAGTAACAATAATATTCCATTAGGGCTACCTTGAAAATTGCAAGAGTTAACACGAATGGCACATTACATTCCCCCCCCCCATTTAATAGTACTCTATGTAGCTACTTGTATGGCATGGTTGACTCACAAGATTATTGACCTTTCAGTCAAATGCTTGTCTTCAAGGTTGGCAGTTTTTAATCTTTGGTCAACGTGTGTGGTCATAACTAACCATACTGTATAAAATACATTATATTTTTATTAGACTTGTTAGAAGCTCTCAACATCAGACCTTTAGACATCAAATTCTACAGGTTTCTTTATTACCCTAAGTGCAAGTCATAAATAAAGTTTAGTCAAGGTAATTACTGGTATTCCAAAACAATGACTATTTTGCAAAAACCTATTTTATTTTAGTCACACGGACCTCAACTTTTGACCTTTTTGACCCCCAAATCAATAGGCATTTTTCTTACCCGACAAGTAAGTGATCCACAAACTTTGGTGAAGGTGAATGCCCAGAATCCATTTTTTCTTCTTTCATTCACAGTGACTAGGTGAGTTAATTCTATGGTACTGTTGAATTTATTGGGAAGGGAATATTTTTTACCATAAGTGCAAGACATCCACCATGTTTTTGTCTGAATGCTCAGCATTAATAGAAGATAATGCAGTCAACAACACTTAGCCAATGAACAGTTTTGACCTGTCAATCAAACTGGGCACACTGACCAATCAAAAGTAGGTGTCAATTTCACTCATAGTTACACATTGCTAACCACCATATTTACTCACAAGCATGAGACCATGATTGATTACTCATATTACACTGTAGAGGAATTTGAAAGTTTACACATAAATTTTATCAGAAAAATGATTTGCTGTGGTGCTTGGGGCACAGAAGATGCAGATTGTCATTATTATGAAAGGAGTCAAGATGGATTATTTTAAAAAAATTCTCAAACCTAACACCATCATGGAAAAATGTGTTGGAAGTGATGACTTATTTATTATCATATTTCATATATAAATACACAAAACTGTTTTTAAATCAGGATAGTATTTGTTGTGCTTGTGAAAATGTTGAACACAATTTAATGCTAATTGTATGCTTATGTTCAAATTATAAATCTTATTGGAGCCATTATATTACATGCAATAGAAAAACGTATACATGTTGTTTATTTTTGTACTTGTATTACTTTGGATTCTTTTTCTTTAAACATTAAATTTAGAATATTGGAATCCTGCATCATATCATTAGTGCTGATTTTATTCAAATTTTCAAATTTGAGCATTGACTTGTAACTGGTGTCAAGCTGACGAAACACCACCCTAAATTTTAAATTCTGGATTGTCCCTAATACTATTCATATATATAATTACAAAGTTGGATTTTTATATGAACTATTTCAAAATTTTAAATTTAGTTATTTTTAATACAATTTTTGTTATGAAAGATTTCAAAAACACATTTTAAATTTATGAAATGGTGAAATAAAATATTTTGTTTTTATTAGACTTGGGACTATAAATCAGCTATATTCTGACACTGATATATAGCTTTTATCCTTTTGGCTTAAGTAAAACTAATCTCTTATAAATTACTGATTTTAAAACACCTCCAAAATGTTATAACATTAATATAATCAAATAAAAAAGTCATATTGATTAGCAAACAAGATCAAAGCGGATGCAAATATATCCCGTCAACGTGCACGGTGTTCTTTATTTTGGTGTGCCATTATTATTTCCTTCTTTTTAAGAGATTATGATAAATGATCATTTTACAAGGATCTGATATAATTCAAATTTACTGGTTTCTCAATCACACCCTTGTGAAATGTTTCATCCGTCCAACTGCGGAGACATGCTACTGTGATGAAAATAATGTAAAACATCTCCTTCAATCACTCAGGCAACTTGGTATAAAGTGTTTATTTATTTATTTAACTTTAATTTGTTTTCCTAAACATAATGAAATTTTTATTTGTAGATATAGAAATACTTGTTTTATTCTTATATGTGATTATTCATGACATAAATGTAACAGGTACACAACAAAAGCTTTATTTTAATTGTTTTTGAAGTAATGAAGCCATACTAGAAAATCTGATAACTTTGCAAGAACAGAAAGATTTTGTTATTTTGTCCTTGTGTATCAAAATGTTATCTACTAGTTTGTCAGGATGTTCATTCTTCCACATTCATCGCCAGCAATATGTTGTTGTTGTTGTTGTTGTTGTAGGGTTTAACGCCATTTTTCAGCACAAGATAGGCTATACATGGCGGCCAGTATAATTAGAGGAGGAAGAACCCTCAAAAATCCCGGGAAGAACCACCGACCCACGAGAAGCTACTGGCAGGCTTTCTCACGTACCAACGTTAGCCGAGCCTTAGACTCGAACTCATGCAGACAGAGGTGAGATGGCAATGATCCGTGACGGTGAGCGCTTTAGACCACTCGGCCACTCGAGGCCTGGCAATATGTTGTAACTATGGCCTGATTTTTGCCACTGAAAATACTAATTTCATGAATATATTATTTTGTCTAGTAATTTAAGCTTTTCTTTAATGCATGATTTGAAAGAATCTTGCAATCAGGTAAGAATTTTTCAGAAATATTGTTGACAATATTTTCCAATGAATCTGCTGTTGATGCTACTGGATCCACCATTTTCATTATAGCGTGTAAGCAGCAGCAACAGGGACTAAGTGGGTGGAGCTTATCGCTTAAAATCATAACTGTTCATTGGTTATTAAAGACTGTCACTCAAAAAAATTCACCGAGACTAATGAAGAATCTATGATTCATTATATGGATAATGTTATCGTTTCATATGAGAAACAAACATGTGATCAATTGCCCCTTGCTCAACACAATCAGCAGTGCAGTGGCAATATGTGATGTGTTTAGAGGGTGGCCAGACAAAATGGTAGCGGACAAAATGTTGCAGACAAAATGTTACTGGACAAAATTTATTTACATTAGATGTTAATATATTTCCAACATACTCTAGTGTTGCAGTTAAATATTACTAATTTTTTCCTTTTGGAACAGTTTACTTGTAAATATTGTCTAGGCTCTTACAAAAAGTAACAGAAAAGAGTGAAGACAACAAGCTTTGTAAAATTTAACAAATAATTTATTTCCTTAAAATATCAAGTGAAAAATGAGAAGAAAAAACTTACGGTTTTATGAATCAAATCCAAAATTAATTCAAGAAATTAAAAATAAAGAAGTCCTAGTAATAAAAAGTCCTGAATGAAACTGAGTTCGGATCCAGATGAAATCCAAAATAGAAGATGATGACATCTGTTGTAACCTGCTAAATGCTGCATTCAACAGTCTCTTGTTGAATCGCAGAAAATATTATTCCAGTTTTTGAATTCTCTATAAATTTCAATAAATGTTTTTGTCCAAGAATTAATTTAGAGCACAGATATTTCCAGGGAAAATAATCACTTGAAATCCAATAATTTGAAGAAAAGAACATCTCAGCCCAAGCTGGTCACAACAACACAATTTAATGTGTCAAATGTTTAAAGCCCACTGACGTCTTCTATAAAAAAAACATCAGGTATAAGGCTAACTTAAGACACAAAACAGATTCCCAGATGTAGGTCAAGAGTTCAACCTTCCAGAAGAAATGGAAGTTTGTTACATGAAAATTATCACATACTCCCAGTATGGCCTTAAATGATATCAATGATTCTTACTCTGGGAAAAAATAAAAATAAAATAAAAAGTTGTTTACCAGAACTGCCACTGTTTCTGAATCAAGGTCAGAAAAAGTAGATACAGTGTTTCTACTATTATAACAGTCAGGTCAAACAGAACTGAACTGAATTTCTTGAAAATGTCAAATCCAGTAAGCAAAATTACCATACAACAGCATGTAATGGAATAAAAAAATAAACAAAACAAACAAATAATTAAATTAAATATACATAACAATATTCTATGTCATATTGCCTCTAAAACTGCTTTTATAATTACATTATAATATAACGCTTCTCTTTTTTTGTGGGCTTCTTCATTCAATGACTTTTAGTGGATACATCTCAATATATCTTAAACTCAAAACTGAATTGACACTCATTGGTATAAGAAAGATAAAATTAGCCTAGTGAGTTTAAACATCAGCCTATATCAAAATACTTTTATATAACTCATTGCTACTATATATACCTTACTGAAACCAACACATACAGTAAGTACTCAGCTGTAAATTTTGGCAGGCATGTACTAGTGTACTAAACTTAATTAATTATTATTACGACCATAGTTTTAACTACTATGCAGCATTGTAATACATCATTAAAATGTCGGATTGAATACAAACTATAAAAATCACTTACATAAAATATCAAACTGAGTCTCAAGCAGTTATCAATATCAGAATGAAATTTGCCAAAATTCTTGTTTTCACATTGGTTTCATTTATTTGATAGGGCAGATACAGTAAATTAATGTAATTAAAATGTGCGCACTCATGTAAGTTGGTTGTTGTTATTGTGGGGTTTAACGCCATGTTTTAGCACACGATAGGCTATACATGCGGCCAGTATTAATAGTGGAGGAAGAACTCAAGAAAACCCCAGAAAGAACCACCAACACACGAGAAGCTACTGGCAAGCTTTCTTACATACCCATATTAGCCGAATCCAAGACTCAACCCCACGCAGACAGAGGTGAGATGGCAGTGATCCATAAAACGTAGAGCGCTTTAGACCACTCTGGGCCCCCAAGTAAGTTGGGTACCTATGCTCATTCGAATTAGAAGAGATATAGCCAAGGTTTTGGGAATAAGTATAATTCACTATAAAACCTTTACAAGATTTAATTAATGTAAAACATCCTTGTAAGCAAGAACTGTTACCAAAAAGTATCTATTTGCAATTTTAAGTTAGGGTTGGTGGGTAGTTTAAAATGCTTGAATTCATAACTGCTCAGAATCGGATTCAGAAGCTTGTAGTTTTTTATATTTGTTTAACATTAATTCATATTGCAGTAACAGCAAATAACTCTGGTGATGCGAGAAAAGAACATAGTATGCATGTGTGCATATAAAAGGAGAAGACATTGTTGGTGAAGTTGGTTCTCATAACCACATGGTAGTTCAGCGTTAAGTAGAGGCTGAAAAAGCTCATGCAAACATGAAATGAAGAGAGGAAACAACTGAAAAAGCAACATAATTAATTGTTCAGAATGAGCTGATGCAGCCATTTACCTCCTTTCAAAATAAGCAACAGTGGCATGAGATGTAAGACAGCATCATCAGAAAGCTTGACCAAAAGATCAACAAGGCATTTTCAATGTATTCACATATAAAGAATGGTCAACAAGTTCTCCGTATTGAAACCAACAATATGCTGATCTTTGCAGCTAGCTGATGATTTAAAATTCCTCTCTCAATGTGATCATTGGTTTGTGGACAGAATATTCAGAATAAGTCCAAGTAGATACGATTGACTGTATATGATACATGGTTTGATCAACAGTGAAGTTGTTCATTAATTATATACACTTAATCCAACTCTGAACCAATATTCCAGAGACCTAACTTGCCGCACAGCAACAATGCAACCAAGGAGTGGCACAATGCCTTCAATAACATCAGTGGTTTTGTCCACCTGATGACAACAAAACTCACACACAAACTACAACAGGAACAACATAGCACCAAACTTCATCATTGTCAATTGGCACTGGATGTACAGGTCAGAAATAAGAAGAAAACTTACATCCACATCAATGAACACTATGGCATCCAACTACAACAATTCCAGTGACATATTTAGTAGACATTGTGTTTGTTATCAATATTAATGTTGTCTGTTTATTTGTAACATACTGTCCATCTGCCGATGTTAATGCTATATAAATCAATTATTTAGACTTAAAAATGGCTGACAATATGTTTAAACAACATTTTTAAAATTTTGTTTCTCGTAACCATCTAAACTCTCTGCAGATTAATTTTAAAACAGATTTATTTTACAGTCAACAAATTTACAATTTAATTTTATGTATACAATGTGTTATGCCATAATATCCACAGCATTTTGTCCATACCATATTATCTGTGACATATTGCCTGATGATATTTCATCCTCATTACATTTTGTCCATACCATATTATCTGTGACATATTGCCTGATGATATTTCATCCTCATTACATTTTGTCCATACCATATTATCTGTGACATATTGCCTGATGATATTTCATCCTCATTACATTTTGTCCATACCATATTATCTGTAACATATTGCCTGATGATATTTCATCCTCATTACATTTTGTCCATACCGTATTATCTGTGACATACTGCCTGATGATATTTCATCCTCATTACATTTTATCCATACCATATTATCTGTGACATATTGCCTGATGATATTTCATCCTCATTACATTTTGTCCATACCATATTATCTGTGACATACTGCCTGATGATATTTCATCCTCATTACATTTTATCCATACCATATTATCTGTGACATATTGCCTGATGATATTTCATCCTCATTACATTTTGTCCATACCATATTATCTGTGACATATTGCCTGATGATATTTCATCCTCATTACATTTTGTCCACTTGTAGTTTGTGTTAGTATCACCCAGAGCCCATCAAAATGCAATGATGCTAAACAAAATTAAAAAAGCAACAAACTCACTCCATTGTTTGTGTCTGCCTTTTGCAGTGATCAACTTCAAGCACAAGACTTGACAATAAATAAAGACTACAAAGAAGAATTAAAATCACAATTCCACATCTGGTATGCTAAAGAGATCATGGAGGCTTTTAGAGAAATGGCAGATCTGAGTGGTGTTATGTAAATCTATATTATCTGCTGAACATTTATCCATGATCATAGGTTGTACTTTAACCCTTTACCTCATGCAAGCGCCTTTGGACACCTCTACTCCATTCGCATTGAAGTGCCCTTTGACACCTCTAATTCATTCGCATGGAAGCACTTTTCGACACCTGCTGTAAACATTAGCCATTTTAAGCTGGTTTTTGTACCGCCACCTTCAGGGAAAACCCCCTATTAGATACTACATTCATTTCTGCGAATGACAATTACTTCAGATCACGTGGTCACTGTTTATGCTCTGGTCGAAATTTGCTATTTAAAGTAACTGTATCGCAATCTCCACTCTCCAAAATGGAGTTCGTGGATTTCATTCAGTGCTTACGAAGCTTTCATGATTAGAATCACAACTATGAAAGCTTGAATAAAGTAGGTAAAGGCTCTGATATTGATGTAGGCAGCAATTAGTTTTTCTAAATTATCAAATTCAGAAGACTTAGTGATGTAGACGCAGACAAAAAACCTGTAAATTTCGAGTACAAGAAATGGCAGCTATGGTTGGTCACACGGCTTCACTGACTTGATGGTGAGTGAACGAGTTCTCTCAAGATTTTAAAGCACATAAAAATAATTACACAGCTGTAACAATCAGACTTTCCTCTTAAATTTTTTCACACGTAATAGATGTGTACCAAAAATGTAAAATGGTTAAAAGTGATGTTAAACGTAACATACACTATATTGCTTAACATTTAACAGGCAGGCCTATGCATATGGAGTCGAACAGGTAACAGGTGTTCTAATTATAGTGCACTGCACTGGGTAACTTTGCTCTATGAGGTAAAGGGTTAAGCTAATGTTTTGATAGCTAACTTTTGTCAATGTTTGTAATTTATAAACAAGTTGTTTACTGACATTTGAGTTCAAGGTCTAGTCTTATTTACAAAAACTTTGAATGTTCTATAAGAAAACTTTTGACCAACATCTTGGTCATTTTAATATTTTATATAGGATTAGGGTAAACAAATTTAATCAATTCTACTTTAAGTTCAGTCTGTGGAATTAATTTTACTTGTGTTCAGATACAATTTGAGAGTAATCATTTATACAGATTATTTGTTAGAATTACAAAGTGTTCACTGGCTATTTGGACTACAACACTACTGGAAATATTGTGAATTCATTCAAAGACATTCTGGATTACATCACTGGGATACACAAGACTACTGATATATCAGCACATTCAAGACTTGGGATTTTTTTTATAACACTCTATACTTTTAGACTTGTGATAGACCTTTTAGGTTTATTTGGGATTTAATTCACAATTCTGTAAGTTCCTCTTAAAATTTCACATTGTATTCAAGGGAAATAAATTATTTTTTTAATTTTACTAAACTTGTAGGTTTTGCTTCTTTCTGATCCATAGAGTCATAACACTGATGATGATCAGTGTATTATTGTATTAATTGATCTTGCAACTAAACGGATTCAGACTGAATGGATTACTGCAACTCATAAAACAATGAGTAAAATATGACCAATTCATTTGGTGGCTTTGAGACTTATTTAATTCTGCAATTTTAGTATTCTATCTATTCTGTCAAAAAGGAGAAGTCACTTCTCCTTAAAATGTAAGTCTAGCTAGTAATGACACTGACACCATTACCACTATCAGTTAAAGTAACTTCTATGTCTTGCTTCACCCTAGCATGGACTGGAATATTCTGTTAATACTAATACATCAACGATTCAGGGCTAAATTATCCAAAATATCAAGTTATTATTTAGAAATTAAAGCCCCATATTATTACAACTTAAAAAATCCACCACACAAGTGGTTGGCAGTGACTTTCTATTCTAATGATCTCTAGCATTAACAAATAATGGAGTTGGGGAAAAGGCAACATCGATACATGGCTGTGAAACAAAGTACATGTATGTGGGAATAAAAGAGCTGACTGAATGTTGTGGTGGTCCAAAGGCAGCTTTGTAGAACACTGCAACACATAAATTTAAAATCATTTACTAGAAATTATCTTAGCAGCTTGTTGACAGCACAGAGCAAATCTGCAATAAAGTGCAAAGGATGTTTAATAATAACTTCAATGATTTCCATAATCAGACATGATTTTGGTATTCCATTCCATAAAAAAACTGAAAAAATGTAAGGGTGGGTGGGGGTCTTCCTCCAATAGGGTTTTGAGGGACAGTGCCCCTGATCCGAGGGGCCAGGGGGCCAAAGACCCTATGCCAAAAACACATTTTACACTCAGAAAAAAACTGTTCCTAGTGCAACTTATGATCATAAAATAAACCAAAATACTCATTTCAAAAACTAATAAACTTACCAAAAATATTCAACTTGACTTCAATAATTTCACAATATTTATAGTCACACGAATTTGTTCTCCAATACTTTTGATGCTGAAGTTATTTCATGTACATGTCAGTGTTCACATCGTAATTAAGTCACAATAATTTGTCACTTTTTTCAGCAATATATTATACTACTCTCTACATCAACTATATACAAATAATCCTATACATTCACTTGTCTTTTTCTCCAATGGACACAACCTGTTGATATGCCAGTTGAGCTCTTTCTGAGGCTTTGGCAAAGATTTCTTTAGCCTTCCTTTTTGTTACCACTTACTTTTTTTGGTCAATGTGCAATTGGTTTTTTTCTTTCTCAATGAGAGCCTTTTTCCTTTCAAGCTGGTGCTTGTATTGGTGACATGCGGTGCGTATATTCTGACAGAGGGCTACATCTGTTCTCTCATGCAAGAAATCTTTCTTCTTATAGTAATTAGCTGCACTTTTTCCAGATGCCTTCTGAGCTTCAATTTTTCAGTATGCAGCTTCTTTTGTGGTTGCTGTTCCAACTCTTCCAACCGCGATTACCATAATTCAGATCTTTCTTGCAGAGGTCACAAAATGCCAGTCCTTTAGAGTTTGATTTTCTTAAAAAATGACCAACTAAATTTCTGTTAACTTTTTGCTTCAGCCATTCCCATTTCCATACATTTTTTAAACCTTTATCTAAACTTTTAGTGTCATGGTCTCTCTCAACAACTTGGGATACCATGAATGCTTCTCCTTTCCATTGTCATCAGTTTCCATTACACGAAGATTCATTGGATGAATTTAAACCTTTGACCAATCAGAATACTCTTTACAAGAGTCATGTGCTAACTAATATATGGAATGAATAATTTACAAGGGTCAATGCGAAATGGGACTGGACAGACCATTTTTTAAAAAAAAACTGGATTGGAGATGATACAAAAAAATGGATTATATCAAGAAAAATGTGATTCAAGTCAGGATAAAAGCAGAATTCCACTTTAAAACAGAGAAAAATCATGTCTGCATAATGGTTCTGCAATTTCCATAAATATTGTTCAAGGACAGCACAAAGATTAGTGGACTTGTGATCAGTGAGTTGTGGTTTCAAATTGTGCTAAGGCCATCCATATCTGTCACCATGTTTTCTCTGGAGAAGGCATTTATTCCTCAGTATTATGGCACAAAAAAATCTTTCCTGTGTTGATGTGCAAATCAATTAAATAAAAATATAATACTGCTTAAGTAGGTATCATGACAGAAAAAACAATTATTTGATAAAAGGAAGAAAAGTTCTATGGAAAAGGCTAGCTACTCACCCCATTCTACCATAAGCTTTACTGTACTGTGGATCTATTGACAATGCTTTTTTACAATCTTCAACGGCCTGCTGATGGTTATTTAATTTACTATAGGCAGCAGCTCTGAAAAAGTGAAGGACATAATATAACAATGCTTAATTATGTGTGGAGGACAAAGTTCATGTTAAATGCTGTATAACATACAACAAAAAAAAATTTGTTTTGTTTCTCTGTGTGTGTGTGAATTGGATTTTTAATGTAGTTTTAACAATTTTTAAGTCATATCGCTATGATGTCTGCAGTGTGGCAGTTTATAGTGATGCTTAGCACTGGGGCATCATGCTGCAGACATGTAGCTTGATGTCCCACCCAGTCACATTATCCTGACACCAGGCTGACCAGTCCTAGCACTAACCTCTTCATGGTGAGCGCCAAGCGAAGCAGCTGTTAGTACCATTTTTATAAGTCTTTGGTATGACTCAGCCAGGATCAAACCCATGATCAACCACATCTGAGGCAGACACTCTAACCACTAGGCCTCTGGAACATTAAATTTGTGTTTTTCTTATTTAAATCAAACAAATCAATTTTGAAAGAAGCCAAGTCAAATAGAAGAGGCCCAAGCTAGTCCGAGATCACTCAACTGCCTGATATGTGCCTAACAGCCAAATGCATGAGCAGATGGCCAAGAAATCTGGGTCAGTAGGATTCTTTCCTCAAATTCTGTTGATTACATATGTCATCAAAAAAAAATTGTTTCAAGTTTTCTCTAGTTTTAGTATCTTCACCTATATTTGGAAGCACATCAGCATCACTTCCCCAATATTGAAAGACCATCATGCCAGGAAGTTTGTTGTCCAAGTTAGTCTGATTCTGTCCAAATCAGTGTACAATAAAGTTGTGTAAACTATTTTTTTTAATTTTTATCAAGAGTAACCATATTTAATGTCTGACCAGCATCAACTGTGTAAATCAAAAAGCCATTTATGCAAAGATTCTTTCGGTCTCTGAAAAGTCATTTAAAAGTTTTTCAACTTTTAGTAATACGAGCCATATTTCATCATAGAATTGCACCTTTTGTACTGAGTTCTGCTGAGTGACTTTTATAAAGTAATTTCAAGGTTTCTCTACTTTAAGTAAAATATTTGATAATGGATCAGCATTATTTGTAAAAACATCTAACAGACATTTATGCCAGAATGCTTAGTCAAATTTGGTTGAATTCTGCTGTGCAATTTTATTAGAAGTCATTTAAAGGTGTTTCTATTTTTAGTAACAGAGTCCATATTTTATGATGGATTGTCTTCACTTTACACATACTTTAAACTACTTCATATAAGACGCTTTCTATTAAATTTTGTAAAATTCTGTGTTAAGCAGTATTTAAGAAAAAGCTATCTGAAGGTTTTTATATCTTTAGCAATGGTGGCCACATCTGAGGGCAGATTGGTATCATTGGTATAACTGTGATAGGCTTTCATGCTGGCATGCTATCTGCCAAATTTGGTTAAAACTGGTAAAGTGGTTTTGAGAAGTTGAAAATGACACTCGTCAATGAATGCATGATGTATGAAAAATGTACTTAACAAGACATATATCTCCATAAAATATAACCCTAAAGGAGTATGCAGAGTGCATTTATGAAAATTAATGGTAATAATAAGAAAGGTTCAGTTGCTAGAACAAATAAACTTGAGCCTTTATGAAAACAAAATGTTTGGATGGAACAATTTTAACAAAAAAGGGCATGATTCAATTTTTGGACAGAAATAATTATTATTTATTTTAAAGCATCCGTTTATATAAACAACAATGGTATTAATAGACAAAAAGCACACATACACACACACATACATAATAAAGAAAACAAAGAAAAAAAAGGGTCATTATTTACTTTATTCTTACATATGAAAAATGCAATGTTTTCTATTTCCTGACACCTGTCACCATCTGTTTCAACAAAGCAAGTGATCCCTATATATTGACATTCATGCAAATAAACACACACAGTTTAAAATATTGTAATCATCATTTTCAGCTGACAATAATCTAATCTATATATTTATATATATGCATACATACAGTAACCACTTGAAAGCAACCCATCAGTATACCAGAATGCGCTCAAAACCAAAAGTATTTGGGAGTCTAAAATTTTTCCTTTTTAATATCATCCATTTTTTCTCAGGAAACCAAATTATTTCAACTCCAAATACCAGAACAAATGTTAGTACCAAATTTCAATTTTACCCTTAAAAAAAACCTTTAAAACTGAAACTCAATTTAAACTTGAAAATGTATTTAGTTGCTAAATTCCTGAAACATGCTGGAACTGATTAGTTACGGTTTGGAAGTACTGTAGTAGGTTGATATGTGAGATAATGACCTAGAAAATGTCCCAAGGGCATGGCACATGAAGTTAAAACAATATCTGACACATGGATCAACACCGATTAAAGCTTAAAAAGGCTAATTTTGAAGTCTCTGTAACATAAAAAAAATTGGCAGCTATAACGTGAATTTTTAATAGCTACAATGCTTGTATGTAAGCCATATAAGAAAGATTAAGTTTACCTGCTTAAAATGAATTGTTATTGGTACTATTCATTTGTACACATGATCAACAGAACATTTTTTGTTTGTTTTTTAATTAAATATCAATACTTTTTTAACCTGTATGTGGCTTCTTTTTTGATGCTATGCTGACAGAGATTGACAAAGCAGTATTCTTAAAGTCAGATTCACTCAACTGGTTCTTGACCTGTGACCATTATGATATTATACAGAATATTTAAATATTCATTCATAATTCTAATGGACTTAGAGTAAAGTTATACAAGTATATCATTCCTCAAATGTTTCTTGTGATGAGGACTATATTTCCATGTGGAACAACTGTATTGTTATTCATGTGACAGGATGCGATTTTTGGAGATAATGTATATTATTCACTAAATTTTTCATTAAATGCAAGTAGATTAAAAACACAGCTTTCTTAACTGTGAGAACTTAAACATGCATAGAGACTGATGTTCCCCCCCCCCTCATATATTACAAAAAGATGTTTTGTCATATCTACAAATAGTTCAGTAAACAGAAAAACTCTCAAAACTAACTTCCCCCCCCATGGATTTTTAGCTTTGAAGGATGTCACAGTGTATGTCTATATATATATATATATATATATATATATATATATATATATATATATATATATATATATATATATATATATATACCTTGCTGTATTTGATCTTTGTTTCAAGGATGTCACAGTGTATGTGTACATATATTTGATCATTGTTTCAAAGATGTCACAGTGTATGTGTATATATATATACATTGCTGTATTTGATCTGTTTCAAGGATGCCACAATAAAAGTGTATATATATTTGATCTTTGTTTCAAGGATGTCACAGTGTATGTATATATATATATATATATATATATATATATATATATATATATATATATATATATATATATATATATATATATATATACCTTGCTGTATTTGATCTTTGCTTCAAGAATGTCAGTGTATGTGCATATATATTTTCTCCTTGTTTCAAGAATGTCACAGTGCATGTGTACATATATTTGATCTTTGTTTCAAGGATGTCACAGTGTATGTGTATATATTCACCTTGCTGTATTTGATCCTTGTTTCAAGGATGTCACAGTGTATGTGTATGTATATATATATATATATATATATATATATATATATATATATATATATATATATATATATATATATATACCTTGCTGTATTTGATCTTTGTTTCAAAGATGTCACAGTGTATGTGTATATATATTTGATTTTTGTTTCATACCTGTTACAATAATATACTGCATTTTTATTATCAAGTTTCAATGCCTGTGTATAGCACTCCAATGCATCAGAAAACTTCTCTACTTTCATAAACTCATTCCCTGAAAAGAAACAAAACAAGTCATAACAAACAATCCAAAAATTAACTGGTGAAGAATATTGGCTACATCTGCTTTGCCTCCATGATAATCCTTAAAAGCAACTAAAATGATGCAGTCTTTCTGAGAGTGGGTGTGAGTGGGTGGGTTAAAACTCTTAATACAGTGCAGATATAATCCAATTTACATGGCTTACAGGTACATAATGCATACTTTAGCAACATTAACAATTACAGTGAAATCAGTCAGTATGGACATCTGCATAACAAGAACACCTGCTCATATAAGACACTGTAAATCCTTTGATTCCCTAATGATCCTCTAAACTAAACCCCTTTCCTTAATTTTCACTTTCATATTTAAATTTCTATAACAAACACATGTTCATTCAGGACAAAATGTTGAAGTCACTTTTAAAGATTTTAAATCTGTCATAAAAATACCTAGAATACTTTGGAAATATGAATTGTGTTCAGGTTAATGTAATAATGACAAGGAATAGGGTCCTAGACAGAACAGTGGAAATACAGTCACTCTGCACATCTGTGATACTAAGTTCAATCCCCAACTGACTCATATGTAAGACCAATGACTGCCTTTCAAAACTTAAAAAAAGAAAAAAAGAAAGCTAGTATGTGACCAAAGCATCACTATAAAGCATATGACCTTGACATCAAGGTCAAAAGATTGAGAGAGCTTATCAGAGAATGAATCATCTTAGCTTCATAATGATTCATCCAATATATAAAGAAAATCCATCAAGGGGACAATGAATGAAATATAGGCAAATGATAAAATCTGTCAGAGCCATAACTGTAATACAAATTTTGTATTAATGTGACATCCACGTGAAGTTAAAAAAAGATAAGTAACAAATTGTCTTAATTAACTTCATAATGATTCATTTCAATATGACAGCCCATCAAGGGTTATGCAAAATATAAGTAAAGGTTAAAACCATAACCAAAACCTGAAAGAGATTTCGAAGATTGTGACCTTGACCTTAAGATCAATAAGGCAAGAACACTGCATCACAAAATGAACTGTCTTGGCTTCATAATGATTTATCGCAAAGTTTGAAAAGAAAAAATCTTTCACACATTTTGGAAATATAATCAAAGAAAAAACCTTAACCAAAACATTCAAGCAAATTCTGTGACCTTGACTTCAAGGTCAAAGAGGCATATTGTAAAATCAATTGTCTTGGCTTAAAATTAATGCACGCAAAGTATGATATAAATCTATTACAGACTTTAAGAACATAAGCAAATGTGCAAACTTTAAATGAAAAACTTTAATGAATTTTTTTTATGACTAATACCTTGATTCCAATGTAAAAGGGATTAGCAAACATGACACAGTGTATTGTTAGCCTCATAATGATTTGTGCCAAGTATTATTAAAATCTATCAAAGGGTTAAGTAGTAAATATATAGAAATGAAACACTTTAGCCCAAACTATAACAACTGGTGATGATGATAACATCACTAGAAAATGAACTTCCTACTAATGTGTGCTTGATAGAAAGAACTCAAACAGACATCAGAATCATTGTGAATTGTTTAAATAAGTTGCTGGTGATTGCTGTATAACCTATGTAAGACAATTTTTGAATTTAAATGATAACATTTCAAAACAAGAAAACCCACAACAATGTGACCTGACTGCAAAGAACAGTTAAGTTTGAATAGATTTGTTCTCCTCATGACATGTGAACATGAATGCACTACAAGTAGTATCAATCACTTCACACAAATTTGATGCAAATCACTGGAGTATAAAATATAGCTTGCAGTTCACAGGTCTTATCTGAAGAGTATTGTACTCCATCTGATGTATCTGCAAATCAAGTTAAAAAAACACATTGCCATACTAGTGTCTGAGAAACTGAGCCCAGCACGCTCAAACCACTAGGCCAACAGAACGGTCCAAGATGGCTTATAGCAAGTGTTCCAAGATTATTCACCTGGCTGACATTTACCTCAAGGAAGATGGCCAAGAGATCCATATTTGTATGATGTTTTATGATATTTAAAAGGGATTTTTCCAATATTTTTTAAATGGCAGCCATAATGATTGGCTTTTCATCATAATTTGCACAAAAGGCCTTAAGCCAGGATAATTTCTGTGTCAACTTCTGTTGATCAGCTTTCAAAAAGAATTTAAAGTTATTGTAATTTAATTAACAGCAGCCAAATTTGATACCAAATGATCATCAATTTTACAAACTTTAGAACCTGCAATATACAAGCAGTACTAGAGCTAGCCTGCCTTACCATACATATCCAAGCACACACACAAACACACACACACACACACACACACACACACACACACACACATATATATATGCACACACACGAAAAATTGACAGAGGGAATAATCTTAAGAAATCCATATATATATAACTCACATTTTCGCAAGAATGTTTGTAAGGTAAATAAATCATTTAAGTAGAAAATGATGTGGAAGAATGACCCTAAATATCTGAGTTGACACTGTAGTACTAAAAATGGTGATATAAACCGGGCTGGTAAACCAAGCTGTCTATTCATCACAACGTAATGCTTCTTCCGGGATTCCTAGAAAATGCAGTCTTATCATCACAAAGACACACTGCTTCCTGGATTCAAGCAAGTTATCTTATCATCACAAAGACATGTTTTTCCTGAATTCCAAGCAAACTGTCTTCTCATCACAAAGACATGTTTCTTCCTGATTCCAAGCAAGCTGTCTTCTCATCACAAAGATACGTTTCTTCCTGATTCCAAGCAAGCTGTCTTCTCATCACAAAGACATGTTTCTTCCTGATTCCAAGCAAGCTGTCTTCTCATCACAAAGACATGTTTCTTCCTGATTCCAAGCAAGCTGTCTTCTCATCACAAAGACATGTTTCTTCCTGATTCCAAGAAAGCTGTCTTCTTATCACAAAGACATGTTTCTTCCTGATTCCAAGCAAGCTGTCTTCTCATCACAAAGACGTTTCTTCCTGATTCTAAGCAAGCTGTCTTCTCATCACAAAGACATGTTTCTTCCTGATTCTAAGCAAGCTGTCTTCTCATCACAAAGACATGTTTCTTCCTGATTCCAAGCAAGCTGTCTTCTCATCACAAAGACACGTTTCTTCCTGATTCTAAGCAAGCTGTCTTCTCATCACAAAGACATGTTTCTTCCTGATTCCAAGCAAGCTGTCTTCTCATCACAAAGACATGTTTCTTCCTGATTCCAAGCAAGCTGTCTTCTCATCACAAAGATACGTTTCTTCCTGATTCCAAGCAAGCTGTCTTCTCATCAC